>VZSR01000931.1:3522443-3632395 GCA_013398615.1 Brachypodius melanocephalos | reverse complement strand
CACAGCACCCTACAATTTCCTTACCATTCTTGAGGTAGTTTCACTCTGCATATTTCCCTATCTCACACTGTAGCAGAATTGCCCTAATTTCTCTTGCTGTTGCATTTTGTATGTGGTAATTGCACATTCATCAGGCAGAGAGACTCACCACGTTCATTACTTCCTCAGGCATTAGGCAGGACATGGGAATTACGTGGTGACAGCAAGTCACAGTGCCAGGAATGAATCATGTATCTTAGCAACTCTGCATCAAGAAGGAATCCAATTGCAGAGCATGTCCTTCTCATCCCATCAGCAGCCAATTGCCTACAGAGTCATTCTTGCTTTCCCCAGCCAAGTTAAAAAAATAAATCAGTGCTATTCATCATTTTCAGAAGTTGCCAAAAATCTTGGAGGCTTAGCACCTGAAGAACTATATTAGACACAACTATTTGCATTTTCAATAATTCCTCTTTGAAAGTCTTGAATTTTCATCTTGTGCGGAACTGGCACAGCTTCACTTATTTTTCTCACTACTACAAGCTGCTGTTGTAAAAAAACCCAAACAACTCAACTTATAATATATTAAAAATATTGGATAGCACACCTCCATACAAAAGCAGCAAGAAAGTGAATTCACTTGAATTCACTTGAATTCACTTGAATTCGCTCGAAGCATTCAAGTGAATGCTGCCTGTGAACTTGAGAATTTGATAATTTTAGCTATAATTAATCTACTGCAGAGATAGAAAGGCTAAATCACAGTGCTTCTTCGTGCTTGCTTTCCACTGAAAGAAAGAGAATAGCTATCGACCTTTTGCCAGCAGCAAAAATAAATTGGTATATTCAGCCGACTGTTTATATGGAGCAGAGAATAGGAGTGCTCCATAAAACATGCTCACCAGCAAGTCCATCCATTCTAAGATTGTTGCCAACTTCTGCCTTTAGATGCTAAGCTTATCCATAGGCCCTACAGATTTCTTCACTAACATTGGTAAAGTTTGGAGCTGGACCTAGTGATCATACCAGTAAAATAACATCCAGTTTCTGGGATGTGGAGTCCTAGTCTGTTCATGGGAGTGGGAAGGAAGTGGAAGGATGCAAGCTGTCAATTGGATGCTAGAACTGCTCCAGGCCACTGGAGGAAATCTGAGCTGTGGGAGCCAGAGGCATGCACCAGACAAAATGCAGGTAGGAAGGGCATCCATGCAAGCAGGTGCACCCCTGCAATCTCTTTCTACAGAAAGGACAGCCTGGGGAGACTTGGGGTGTAGAGAACATCTCATGGCCTTGCTGTATTAATCCTTGATTTATGAGAGGACCCAGGACCTGATGACTTAGTTATAGTGAGTTATCTAATTCATGATTTGTTTTTTAATTCTGCATTTCTATGTTACATATGGCCATGATTGAAATGACATGCATGGTTTTATGTTCACTAAGCTTTCTCTACTAGTTCACTAGGACTTTCACTTTGAATTTGATTTCTTTATTTACTGTTGTTTTCCCTGACAGGAGGAAGGGGCTAAATGTTGCTGCCATCATACTGCTGCAAAACTAAGGCCAGAAAATAGTTTGTCTTGTGGTTACATCCACCAGAAGACTGAGTATTGCATAAATGAATAGCCTAACTGGTTTTCTACACTTATAAAGAATAGAGCTCAGTTAGGCAAGAGGATGTTTAGCATTTAAGGTGTAAGATAGACACAAGCTTTTGTAAGAAAAAAATTCTTCTTTCTTCTCCCCATTAAAAAAAAAAAAAAAAAGGTCGGGGATATGGATCAAGTTTTTCAAAAGATGATGTTGATTTCTGGTAAAGCTGAAAAATAGGAATTTTATCCATTCCTACACCAACTTAAATGATGAACAGTCTTTGGCAAGATCTATGAAGCCAGGGCAGGTAGGGCTGATAGAAAAACTCACAGCATCTTCCCTTGCTTTGATCTCTAATGAGAGAACTGCTACAGTGTTCGTGACTCCTTACAGAAGAATTCATGCCAAAACCTATGTAAAATTTATTGTGCAGAGCCCCAGAGGCTCTTTAAAATGCAGAAAAATCCATGAGATGTAAGGGAAAGGGAATGTGATGCCTCAGGTTTACAATTTGTACTTTCTTTTCAGTTCTTATGGTTTTGCTAAAATTAGAACCATAGGCCACTTTGTACAATTCCCAAGTCACTGTAGCATTACACTGGGGGAGTGTATGCACAAGGAATATGTCATATGTTATTAAAAAAATATATATAATCTGCCTCTATTATACATACTATCTCTATATGTATATCTAAAATGAAAATGTGTATGCAAAAGATATATTCCAAAAAAATGAACAAAAGGAAAATAAAGAGGGAAAGCAATCCATTCATTGTAGGGTATTGTGTTCGCTTTCAATTTTAAAAGGCTGGCTGATAGTCCATAAGGAAATTTAGACACATGTCACTAAACATGATGTCACTGAAAAATGACCTCTCAGAAGCACCTCAAAACCCCCTCAAAATCTACATGACTCAAATAAGAGACATTCTAAATACTCACCTAAACTGAGTGTCTCAAATTGGGCTTTTCTTGGGTCAGCAGGTTTGTTGCATATTTATATCTGATAATTCCAGGATTACTTCCTTACTTTTAAAAGCTGTGCAGAGTTCCTGTTTCTAAAACTGAATGAGACACAACCCCTTCTATTTTCTCTACCAGAATTATCAGCTAGATCATGAAATACTACTTTTAAGAGTTGCATCTGTGGAATCTCATTCAATGCTGTGTTTCATCTGAGCAAAAACATGCTGGCAAGCTGCAATTAATATCTATGTGTGGTCAGCAGTGAAATAAATTTGACAGGCAGTGAAAGAAATTCATATCAGCTCTGAAGAGCTGTCAAAAAAAAATTACCCATTTCATAATGACTAAAAAGCATTTCCCCCCAAACACCTCTCCACATAGATCACTGAGAAAAGCTGTGGCAAGCTGCAGTTCTGACTCACAGATAAAAGTGTGAGAACAGTGCTGTAAAGACTTGTACTATCCTTCAGAAGGGTGAATTATTTTGTGCTCTCACTACATAGATCTCAAAATATTTTTTTAAAAGTTAGAGAGTAATTTACTGTCATTCTTCAGCAGATTGATAATGGACCCTGGAATAGCTTAAATTCATTTATCTGGGTTAATACTTCCATGACAGTAGAGAGAGAAACATAATTTAGAATGTGCTTTTATTTTTTTCCAGACGACTAACTCCACATTTGTTGGTAATGATGGAGAGCTAATAATGCCAGAACACAATAAATAGGAATTCAAAGAACTAAGAACCAGTATTTACAGACATCAGCAAGAAAGACAGATTGGTATAAAATATCCAACTCTTCTGTCCATTGTCACAAGCCATTTTAAGACAGATTTTCATTCCTACTTCTCATTGAGATGCATCTACAGACCAAGTGGCATCTTTTTTAATAAAGCAAAATAATGTTTGTCTGGTTGCCATCTCTGGATTTGCATTCTGTCACTCTGGTTCACAGCTTGAGTTCCTGAGCCAATGGGAGTGGCAATCCACACACATCAGCCTCCTCCAGAGGCTTTGTTTACTGCCATTTGTCTGTTCCCCCATTCCTTTCTCCCTGCTCCCTGGAAAGCTCTGTGAGCTCAATCCTGCTTCCAGCCCTGCTTCTGTAACTCTGCAGTTGCCCACTGGAGGGACAATTTAAAACTCCTATGCACTTGTGGCGATCTGCCCACCTTTGCTGGTCCAAGGTTTGTTATGAAAAATGCTGCAACCCCCCCAAAGGAACAAGTAACAAGCATTGAGTCCTCATCAGATTCTAGAGGTTTTCATGGATTTCTTTCCCTGCAGATCGAAATTCACATAACTCTACTGCCTTTAAGTTTTTTTGAGTGGGTTTGATTTTTTTTCCAGTGCTTTTCTGGTGCTGTGAGTGCTGTGGGCACACCAGGAGGCCCCTTTGAAGATAGAAGATTCAGCTGAAGAGCAGTTTGAGAACATGTAGAGCCTTGTCATTGACACAGGACACTGCACTTGTCCAAACACATGGCATCTTAATCACTAATTGACTTCTTATGCCAGCAGAGTTCAAGGTTTCATTAGGCCTTGTTCAAATTTCAGCTTTTCCACTGCTGAATTTACACCTCTGCCACAACATCATTACTGGGATCCTCTGTAAAGGTCTAAAATTGGAGACACAGTTTTCAGCTTACCACAGTTCAGGCACGGAGGTCACCGTGTAAGGAAACAAACTTGAGCTGTATCATTTTCTAGTCAGGAAATTCTCTGCCATGGTAGCAAACTTCCTTGGGAGTTCATCTGTATTATGTTGGTATCCTCCCAATATCTTCCCCTGATCTGGGACATCGAGTTAAACCTGGAGATAAAAAACCATCCAAAGTCCATCGTCTCTGCCACATCTAGCACTGAATCTGGATTTAATGCTAAATCTAAATAGCATGCAGAGTCTTTCCAACTTACTGGCATCATGTTGTGGCAATATTTTGAACATGGTAAGGATCTTCTGAGTTTTGTGTGCATATAATTTATTCCCTGCTTCCTGACTCACAGCAAGAGGAAATTTAATTAATTACTTGAACACATAATTTAGCTTTTAAAGCCTCAGCACTGAAGTGTGAGCTCACAGCTTCAGTCAGTGAACAAAATCAGTCATGGGTCATGCAAGTTCCTTCCCCCTGTGGCACCACATCAGCCACAGCCTGGAATTTCATGGAGAGCTTGGACACTCATGACAGCTTGCCAGACACAGAGGCTTGGGCAGATGGCTTTGAGATGAAGCAGAACTCAGGGTCACAGTATTGCTTGGGGTGCATTTAAATTAAATTGTCTGTTGGCTTCCTGACAAAGGCTAGTTTTCTCCTTGGATTACTCAAGCAAAACGAAATATACTCTGCAGGGACCTAAAGGAGTGAAAATCTAAGCTAGGATTTCATTAGGAGAAATTGCTGCCTCAAGAGTGTGTCCTCAAGACACTGTCTCAGGAAAGTAATTTAAGGGCTGTAGAAAGCTCTCTCTGTGTAAAGTGTCTGCTTTTTTGGGCTACTACCAACCCAGTGCTCTGCACTGGTAATTCTGTGGTGGATGCAAGGTACCACACTCTCAATTAATAGCAATTGATTAACTTTGCACATAGTTTATAACAGCAGCATGTGCAGGAATATAGATTTTTCAAATGTAAGCTTTCAGGAGAAAGACAGCCTATCTTATGCCCACCACTGTGTCAAATTTTCAGGAAATTGCTGTTACAGTTCCCAGTTTATGTAATTTGATGTAATTATTATCAAAATGAGACTCAGTATTACCTACACTTTTCACCTCAACACTGAAGAATGCACATAGCTATAAACTATTATAAACTGTTGTTTCTGCTTTTTTTAAATTTTTTTTTTCTGGATTCTGTGACATAAAAACTTAAAAGAATAGATAAAACTGAAAAAAAAACCCCAAACCATCTACTGCCCTGATAGAAACACAAACAAACAAACAAACAGCCACAAACAAAATCCCCAACAAAACAACATAGTTGAAAACAGCCTCAGTTATAGTGACTGATCATTTGTAGCATTTCAGCCATTTTGGCTTTGAAAGTCACTTTGAACACAGAGGTCTGTTAACATTCATGCAGCTGTCTCAAAGGAGAGTAAATAATTAAAAATTGTTCTAAGTAGGTGAAAACAATCAGATTTATTAAAAGGATATGGGGTACAATATTAATGGTAAGTCTGATAATCTCTGCCATATTCAGTGCCTTAGTGGTATTAGATGCTCTCAGCTTTTCCCTGTTCATGAAAGTCTCACTTCACAAATAATATGTATTTGTTTATTTCTTTTCATGTTTGGTAGCAGAATTTTCAGGATTTTCCCCATGCTACTGAATCTGATATCCTTTGGTAGCACTAAACTCCCTTCCTGGAGCAGATTTCCAGCAGAACATCAAATATAAACTAACACCAGTGCAGGAAAGCCTCTCTAGGCAGGCAAAAGAACATTGCAGCAGCTTGCCCATGTGATCCTCCTCGTTTCTGTAACTGAGGATATTCATCATCTTGACAGCCACGCTTGAGAGAAGATCTATAGTTTCTCTATCAGCCACATATCTCTGGAGCATGTAGAATCACAGGATGGTTTGGGTTGGAGGGGACTCTTTAAGGTCACCCAGTAGAATCCTCCTGTTACATCAGGTTGCTCAGAGATTTGTCCAGCCTGACCTTAAATGTTTCCAAGGATGGGGCATTTACCACCTCTCTGTTCCAGTGTTTCACCACCCTCACTGTGCAAATTTCTTCCTTATATCTTAGTCTGAATTTACCCTCTTTTAGTTTAAAATAATTTAAAGCCAAGCTTGTCCTAGGGCAACAGGCCCTGTTAAAAGGTCTGTGTATATGACAACACAGTTTTCTTCTGATTTCTAGGATATTGCTGACATATGGAATTGCTGTGCACCTTTAGCCTCATGGCTGCTCCACTAAAAAAAGTCTCACATCAACCTTATTCAGGGTATTTCTACTGATGAAGATTTCATAGAAAGAAAGGAAGGGCCCATATGTCCATATTTGCACAGCGAGTATACCAAAATGCAGAACTGGAGCTGAAACTTTCACATAATCCCAGAGGGAGGACTTAAGTCATGTTTTCATTAGAAACCCAGAAAAGAATTCATGGACATGCTCAACTGATAAAAAAATCAGTTCAGGTGAGGCTGGCTGTGCTGTGATCAGGATCTTAATTTCCCTTGAAAATGTGTTTTTCTTGAAACTGAACTTTGTGAAATGGTACTAATTTGGAAAAACACTGCCTGAGAGGGAAAGGATTTTTACAATAATGCAACATGCCACTTTTCATAAGAACTTAGTTTTAGGTGTTTTATTTAGCAATTTGCTATGGTATAAAGGAACACAGAGTGTTTAAATCGATTTGGTTTCGAGGTCATTTTTCTGTTTAGTATGAAACTTAATTTGGAAATCTGAAAAACCCCAGACAATCAGGCTTTCCATTCTCTACCTCACTTCTCCTGAGATGATTTGTGTTATGTTTTTCTAGGCTGCTTGCTTTTTTTACATTGATTGGTGAAAATGAGAATTTATAGAAATTGCCCATGTCATGGTTGATAGAAATCATCGTGTATGAGGTGCTTAAAAGCCTTTGAAAAATCTGACTCCAAGTCTCTATGGAATAATGTGGAGATGCATGTAGATAAGATTAATGAACACAAGTTGGGCAGAGAGAAAAACATAATTAGGCTGTTTCTGATGTTTATCAGAGAGGAAGGAGCCATGAATGAAAAGCAGGCATTTCATCAGGGTGGAGAGACATGCTCATTGCTGTAGCTCGATGTGAGCAGACCTTCCCTTGCTCCTTTAGGAAGCTGTTTGTTGGGAGGCAGTGAGAAGCAGTGGGAAGCCACAGGGAGAGGAGGCACATCCAGAGCACACCTCAGCTCCTCGGGTGCTGTGCCAACCCTCGGCACTTGTGCGGCGGGGCTTTTGAAGGGAAGGAATGGAAACAGAGGGTTTGATGTATCTGATAGCCCCACCAATGCTCCCCTCTCCCATAGAGCTTGGAAAGAGGATATGGGAGCTGAAGCACCATCATGAACTGTTGGCCTTTTTAAATTGCTGGTGGCATCACTGGGAGTCAGCAGAAGCAGAATGTCGGGTACCCTGGCTTCCCCACTTGGCACCACACTGTGCCACCCAGACTTTGGGTCATGACTTCTAGGGATTTTTTTTTCAAAAACGTGTAGGAAGAGGGAAAAAAAAACCCTAAAAGTTTCCTTCCACTCTAAAAACCTCCATCCATCTTGTCAGCCTGGGGCAGTCCATAACACTCCAAGAGGGGAATGGCAGAGTCAGGGTCTTGAAAGGACTCAGCACAGAGCAGAAGAGTGCACTGCAGACTAAGTGAACCACAAGGATGGTTCCATTTAAGTGTCTGACCCAGTACATAGAAGCCAACTTTGATAGCTTTTTTAGTATGACAGTAACCGAGCACTGGCACAGTTTTCCCAGAGGGGTTGTGGAGTCTCCATCATTGGAGAGTCTCAAAATGCCATCTGGATGTGATCCCAGGCAGCCTACTTAGCAGGAAGGATTGGGACTTTCATGTGTCCCTTCCAGCCTCAGCCACTCTGTGATTTGTTGTTCAACAAGATTATTTCTGTTATTGTTGTGTCCAGTCGCTGTTTCTCTGTAGATAGCACAGCAGAAGCTCCTTCTTCCAGCCTCTGGGCTGTCTGCTTACATCTGAAGCTGCTCCTAAGGCACAGAGAACTCTGATTCAATAAGGTTGTCAAGAAACTGTGACCTCAGAGGCAGCTTGTGGCTAATATCACAATACTGCATTTGTTCTAACAGCCTCCTCACTCGGGGGAAGGAGACGGTATTTTCACTGTATTTTCACTGAGTATCTATAGAGGATGACCCAGAGAGGGAAGCAGGGTTTGGATGCTTATTCCCATCACCATCAGCTAGAAGCAAAATTAGCCTGAGTTGTTTCACACAGATATTATGAAATTGTTATTCACCCTTTAGTATAAGGCATCTGTTTTAAGTACAAAATAATTACAAGCAGTAAATTTAAGCCATTTTATATCCTTTAGTTCCAGTTCTAGGTTTATACCACCTTAAGAACAACTGTAATGATTTTTGCCTTCTTGGACACACTCGATTTCATGGAGGGATGGAAAAAAAGTCTGAGCACTTGAAATGCACATTAATGCCACACAACCACTGTGCATGGGAGCACATCCTGGTGGTGCCAAATGTAGGTGTATGCTGACACAAAGCATTTGGGCAGTTTTAGTGCTGCTAACAGGTGCCTCATCTTAGCAAGTGAACAAAGGGTGCACCCAGCATCACCCTGGCAGTGTTTCGTAATCAAGATTCCCCTGAGATGTGAGGAAGCACTGAGCAGTTTAGGCCATCTCACACTGGTAGGTGGAGGGGGATGTCGAGGTTGAAAACCAGCCCGTTCCCCCAAGTCCTTTCCCTTTCCCAATTTTCATTAACTGCAAACTGCCACTTAAATTTCTAACCCTTCATCCCCTCAAAAGTATCTAGAACAGCTTCAGGAACCGCCACAGCAAACGCAGCCTTAAACACACAGGCAATAAACATCTGGAAAATGTGTGCAAGCATCACTGCACAGCTCTGGATTCACAACACTCTTCCCCCTCACAGAGACCTGCAAGGCTGAGCCTCATCTGGACAGGGCAGGGGCAAGTGCATCCTTTCCAGGAAAGTACAGAGTTACACAATTTATCATCACTCCAGGAAAGTACATTAGATCAGTAGTGAGGAGGGCAGCAGAACGGGCAGCATTGCACTCTCTCAGCTTTCTGTGGTGTTAGGCACCGAGAGAGGGATGGCAGAAGGTGTCACAGCTAGTGCACTTTCGAAAGGCTGTACCAAATACTTACACTCGTTCTGATGAAGTGTCAAATATTTACGCTTTTTTTAATTCTTCCCAGCTTGTTTCTTTGAAGACAGCATGGCTCAATTCAGCTCTGGTGTAATTACAGTGGCTTCAGTTGCGACCTCCTTATAACCAGGCTAAAATTGCTCTTTTGTTCCACATTTTCTTTTTCCTAACCAGCCATAACTCCATTGTCCTGGCTTTTAACACCTGTAGCAAAACAGCAACTGCTGCCTGAAGTGCTTTTGTTGTCCATTTGCAAGGGGTGACCTTCCTTTTCTCCCGGCACGAGTCTCCAGATGGAAATGTAATCTTGCACAGTTGAATGGCTTTCAATACACAATTAAAGGCAGAGTGAAAAAGAATTAGCACTGCTATTAAAGCTGCTCTCTGTAAACAATTACTTGTCTTAATAGGGATTAATATAAGAAATAAGCATTGAAAGAAAGTGAAATCACTGCAAAGCCTGTCTTGCAGCTGCAATTTCTTTCTGCAAATAGAACTGTGAAGCTACTGACTAAGTCAGGCACTCTTCACTGAGTAGGTAATCAACAGAGGCAGTGCAGAAACAAACTGCACTGGTATCCATGGGAAAAAAACCCTGTTTGTTTATTTGTTGTTAATTATAAAGACTGCAAATACATGCTGACATACAGAAAGCATATGCTGTAAGGAGTTTGGAGTTTCTTTTTAGTAATAGAAAGCTTACATAAGACTTCAGATAAAGGACAAACAACTAGTGTGTGCAGAACACTAGAACAGATAAGAATAAGCTAGGTAGTAACTTTTATTTCGTGAATTTTAATGCACAGTCAGTTCATTAGGAGCCACAGCAATAGAGAACTAACTACTCAGAGATGCACTAGCATAATCAGCTAGATTAAATGCAACCTTTTGACCCACTAATAAGATTACATTTCAGTGAGCTAATCAATGCAATATTGTGATTACATGGAGTTAAAATAGATTTTTAGAATATAAATCAGGCCAGTCATTTAGATGGAATTAATAGTCTGCCTTTCCTTGTTTTTACATTTCTTAAAATTCAAACTCAGTGCTAATAGCTTTACAGAGTCCTTTCTTTGTTATATTACATCTATTTATTTACCATTCACTGGAATCTTCTTGTTAAGCACAGTGAAGTGATTAGTAAAAATCTCATGGCTTGTGTGGAAAGGGGACAACATCTGGGGAGATGCTTGTCTCATTTTTTTTGCTAGGGGACACCAGTTAACAAAAAGATTCCATTAACTGAGCAGCACAGACAGAGACTCCTTTAAATGCTGAGTGTGGAGCCTGCAATCTGTCCAACTCCATGTTCTGGTGACAGTGCTGGCCTGCTCTGTTTCAGAGTCATCTGTGTCTCACCTGTATCAAGCCAGAGGCTGTTCATGTTCCTCAGCTTCTCCATGGAGCTCAAGAAGAGGCTCTGAGTTTAAGAGATTGGCTGTGCAGCACAGCATTTGCTCTGGACTCAGCCAGCAAGTGCCACTGAGCTGTGTGGCTTCCCTGAAGAACATGGCCAGTCACAGCACTGCCACCAGAGAGGCCACACATGCCACCTGCCACAGGAGCGTTTCTGCACGCTGAGCACCTGGAATACACAAATACAGCCCGTGTCATGCAGTACCAAATGCAATAATTGTCACATTATGTGATAGCAGCTCATCTGAACAATCATAAAGGCCCACACACACCATTCCCAAACCTGCTCCTTTTTACCTCCCCAGCCAGCCTGTCTCCTGACTGCCCACTGTCCCCTGTCCTTTGAGCAGTTTATCTGTTTTATATATATATACACACATATATACATATATACATATATACATATATACTTTGTTAAATCTTGTCTCCCTCAGTTTAAATAGTGATTCTTTTTCTGGTGGTACAAAATCAAATACTATGCTCTAAGTGTAAGCAGATGAAAACTGTTCTACTGTCTCACCTCTAAATAAAAATATGTAACTCATGGATCTTGCTTCAATCTGCCATATGCCACTGCTCAAGGGTTTTATTTTTCTCTGTCAGGTTTCAGAATTGTGTGCGTTCTGAGGTCAGAGAGCAGGATGCAATATTCATGCATTTTTTAATGATTTTATTTAAGAAAAACTAATAATTTCCTTTTTGATTGTCATGGTATTTATGGCATCTTGATTCGGTGTTCATTTAATAAAAAATTAATCTTTGGCACCTTGAGCCAGACCTCTGGGATGGAAAATATCCTATTTCCCTCTTTTTTAACCTGTAGAATCTTTTTACCCAGTTCAATGCTCAACTATTTCTTTAGGCCAGAGAAGTCTCTGCTGCAATCTTCATTGAAAACCGATGCCAACTGTGCTGAATTTAATCCATCTCTTTACACCACTGTCCCTTTTCTTTTTTTTCCTCTATGAGACTCTTCCAATTTCCTTTGCATGGCTAATATCTGCCTGAGCAGCAGCAATTTTTACTTTATCATTATTCTATAATCTGCTAATATCCTTTTTAATATCCCCCTAGTGCAAGTTTTATTATCCTTTTTTTTACTAAAATAAATAGCAATCAGAATATTATTATTATTATTAAATCTTATAAATACATAAATTTATAAATTTATAGATTCTATAAAGAGAATAAGCTGACAAATACAATTGAAATAAAAGGTAAATGCCATTTTTCAGGCAGATTAGTTTGACATTCTTGCTGTCATCAGCCTGGCTTTCTCCAAATTACCAATCTCCTTCAACCAAGAGCTCAGGCTGGGAATCCTCTCCCCATATATGGATGGTATGGGATTTTATATTGTTCCTCAAAGCAGAGGGGTTGGAATGGCTTTCCTTGCTCTGCTTGACATGCATTTAAGTATATGTTAAACAAAAGCACTTACTGGGTTTTCTGGTAAATCACAGAAGCACAATATGCACTGTGAGCAAAATTCACGCTTTTCCATCTATACCCAGCAGCAGCTTCATGGTGGAATAAAACACTGTCTGCAAAAGGCATATTCAGATAATTTTGTTGTTCTCCTGTGAGCTCTTGTAGTAATTGCAGAGGAAAATAGCACATTTACAGAAAATAATGGTATTGCATTGATGCTGTCTGAAGAGCTGCAAAAGATCTGACAAAGGTTGAATAAGCCATTGAAATGCAATTTTTCTTTCATGTTACCTGTTCAAAATGGAAATTGCACTGGTTAGTTTTACATTTGTGACACACCTTCTGCCTGGGAATGTAATTTGCTTAAGACGTAGTTAGCTTCTGTGCAAAAACCAGAAATTTAGGACTCTCAGTGAAATGGATCTATTTACATGATATATGTACTTCCAAATATGGATTTAAATTTTTTTATTTTGCATTTGTACAAGCATTGTAGGTAGTTCTCTTCTCTGTTCAAAAAGGATTTAAAGAGTCCTCTTAGTTTTTTACATCTATTTTTTTCCCCAGATATTTATTTTAAGGTTAGAAGGACCTCTATAACCTTTATTGCTTAATCAAAACACATTCAAAAAGTAAAGAAAATGCCTAACTTTTCCTGCACTCTCTTCTGGTTTTTAAGCAATGACAAAACCTCCAGGTAACTCCTTCCTGTTGATCCAAGTACAATGCAGTGATGCCAGGGCACAGCTTGAGTACAGGACCATATCAACAATTTTGGAAGCATGATATGCAGAAAACCAAGGAGGGTCTGAGTCCATACCCCAGTCTATCTGCTTTTAATTTGAGTCACACAGAGTTTTGCCACTTATCACTGTCAGACCTTGCGGCCCAAATGCACAAAACCATGCACTTAGACCAAATTACATCTTCAAAAATACTCGAGGGACCTGCTGTGGAGTAGTCTGGCCATAGTGCAAATATGGAGATGGCAACAAAATCAGCTTGCTGTTTTGTTTCCTGCTTCTGAATAATGGAAAGCAATCAAGAAAGCACTTCTGGTTTTCTATGGATGAAAAATGAATATGGTATCACATCAGAAAAGACATCCTTAGCTCCAGCAGGGTCTGCTATCACAAGTTTGTCACCAGCACTTCTGGCTGGCAGGTGAGTACATGAATGATGGTGAAGCAGGGGACAACAGTTTCTACAAAGAAACAGCAACTATTTATTTCTAGTTATACTCATATCTTTTTGTTTCACTGCAGTCTTCTGAGCAAGTATTTGGAAATTTGCTTTTCTCAAAATGGCACAGAAGAAGCAGATCGCTCCTTGATAGATGAGAACAGTTCTTCACAATTCTGCATCTTCCAGTTTTATGAAGAATGGTTTATCTATCAACAAATTTCTTCTTCCTTTTTTTTTTTTTTCAAACAGGTCACAAAGAAATTAGGTTAGCAGGTTTAGCCAAATTTGTCAGCTGCACATTGCCTGATACTACTCTGTCCAGACATTTTTGTTCCTTTTCTCCTCTGTTCTTACTTCCTTTGCAAGAACCCCTTCCACTCCTCTCTTACTGCATAGAAATTTTCTTTCTCAGTATTTTCATTGTACTTTTACTTGAAATTTTACATGCCTGCAAGCAGCCTATGAGCAAAAAAATCCTGAAAGAGCATAGCTTATCTATCTAGCAAAATGAAACCTAGAAGAGGGTAGGATTTTTCCTCAGGAAAACTGCAGAATGATAGCTGCTCCAAATGGAGAACGCTGTTTGAACTACTGGGCTGTACTGGCAGCAAATCAAACAAGCACCAACCAGTTATAAATTAATTTCACTTGGATATTTTGAGGCTTCAGTGCTGGATCTGAGATTCCAGAATAGTCTTCCAACAGGAGCATGAGGATAATTCACCAGAGTGGTATTAAAACAATGTCTACTACCACCACAGTAAAAGGTTCATCCTGGAGAGTTGTAACACCAAATGACTGGAGGTCCTCTCCAGATCTATTAGCTGACGTTACCAGTTGCCCAGTTCCTTTTCCTGTGCTGAAATTTCCTATGATTCTACACTAAAATTCATACATTCAAACAGAAAAGACAAATAAAAGCCTCCACACTTGCATTTCTCCCTGCAGACTTAGACTGGCCATGTGCACCAGCTGCCTCAGACACAAAGTGGAACTGGTGGCAACTCTCCAGTGTAGCAACACTTTGTTTACCCTAGGTCTGCTTTCCAAAAAATAAAATCCATGAATTACACTAAAATGCAACAGGCAGTAACACAGGTTTTGTAATGCTGTTGTTGTTACCTCACAAATTCCTGTCTCTTTTTGTGGAGCTCAGAACATCTGTGAGTCAGCTGCTTACAGAAGGTAATTAGCTCTTGATTAACACTTACACCTAATTTTATATAATTTCACATTTTCAAGTTTTCCCAGCTTAGCTTGCTCTGATTCTTGCTGTAATGAATGAACAGCTTTGTCTTACCCTGTGCTCCTCTCAAGGGAAGCACTCTGGTGCCTCTTGCAGCCTGGTTCTCAGACACATCCTGTTGCACTGTTCTGCATACCAGGGTGACTCTCGCTAGGGCTGTATTTCTCCATGTACACAGACAAACAAAAGCACCTTTCCTCACATATTGTCAACAAACTTCAAATTAAGGTAAGAGCAGCCCAAAATTGTTAAGTGCTCTGAGGACACCGTAGGGGCTTCACTCAACATGCCTGAGGCAACCGGTGTTGCACTTAATGGTTACTTACCCAGCATAAAACAGGTATGAGTTCAGGGCTATGCACATGTCTCATCTGATGGATGTCTCTTTTTTGTTCTGCATCCATCAGCCCAGCACTCTTCCAGCTTCTTAGATGTCACACTTCACACCCATATGTAAAGTAGAGAGCTCTTGGAAAGTCCCCATCTTTAAAAGTACACCCTCCCTCAGAAGAAAGAGTGAGTTTCTCTCTTCAGCATCAACCACTTTATCTGGCAGCAGTCGAATACATATTTATTTTTTCATTAAAGATCTATTACTTTTGGAAATCTGTAAAGCTCCTAAACAGGTTGTTTTGAAGACAGCCGAAGGTCATATATTTCGGTTGATGGCTGGAACGTGCTGGAAGAATCAAGTGTCAAATCAGGCTCTGAAACATAAACCTAGTTTGAATTCTTGCTTTTTACTGAGAACATATATTTGGGGAAAAGCCCTGAGGCTAAATCACACCATATCTTTAGATTTGCATGCTTTTATATATTCAGACAATTAAACCATAAAGTCTCAAGGTACCAGGAGAATCATCACTATTGAACTAGAATATTAAATATCAGTCTTGGTTTGTTGGTACCCGAGGATACAGCTCAAGCTTAGTCTAATGTGAGTACACTTACTTCTGCCTATGGTCTCACTGTATTTGTGTGTGCTTTATTTTCCATTTGCCATGGTGGCCATCAGCTTTCACAGGAGTTACCACTGTTAAGAGGTGAGTGATGATAAATTGTGTAACTCTGTCACTTCTGATCATACTTTACCCTTCATAATGTAGCTAATGAATGCTGACCTCATAAGTCCTGTCCCTATTCACCGGCTCAAGGTAAACACCCTTTTCCTTTCACACTTTTTGTCAAAGCCTTTCTGACATGCTTCACACACAAAGTGTTTTGCTGCCTGTCTTGAAACAAAAAAATCCCTTTGCTGCAAAGTTAGAATGACCTTGATTTTTTTTTTCCTGCTAATATTATACTCTTTGCAGGTACTGCTTCCCTTTGAATGTTTGCTCTGACTTCTGAAGTGATTTTACAAGGTCTTCTTTATCTCTTCATCCTAGACTAATTCATTATAAATGTCTACAGCCTGTCTCGGACCTTGTCAGTGCTTGTACTGCAGTGCCTTTCCCCGTTGCTGCTGCCATTGCAGTTTGCTGTCTGTCAGGCAGCTGTTTCACACCCTCCACACCCCTGGAGATCTTTCTGCAGTGATCTGCTAAATATTGCTGACCACCGGGTTAGGCTGGCTCCAGTTAATATCAGCTGGTTTTTGCTTGGCTCATTGCTGACACTTATTACAAGATAACATGGATGAACATCAGCAGAAACCTTTGGTCTGGTCACAATGTCATACAGTAAAAACTTCCTAGCACTGTGTTTTTCCATCCATACTGGTAATTGCTCAGGTTGGACAGATGAGGTGGTGGGCACCCTTTAAGAGTGGCACTTTAAAGAGCTGTCTGTAAACATGCACTTCTATAGTCCAAGCAAGAAAAATTACCTGCGTAGCTAAAGGAAGATAAAAGCTTTTATCCCATCAGTACATCTGAAATATATATTTTTTGTAGTGGATAGACACCAACCCATTTATATTTACAGTACCTTTGTGTTAATGACACAGTTAATGTCACAGCTTTCCTTCAAATATTTCATGAAGTGCTTGACATCAGAGCAGTCCAATGTCTATGTCTCACTTCCTTCTCTTCAATGAGGAAATGTCCATGTAACCCTGTCCTAACCATTACAGCAAGAGAAACGAGTCACGATTTCATGGCCTTAAAAAAAGCAAATCATGGTGTATACAAACCTGCTCCCATTTCAATGGCACTGGCAGGCAAAGCCAAACCTCTCAAGGATCCTGTTTCACTGTGTGCTAGGCTGAAAAAGACTTTAACACAACCAACAATGATGGCATGTCACCCAGTTTGATTGTTTTCTCCCCACATTTACTCAAGGTTGCCTCCCAAAGTAAGGATCTAGACAGGGGAAACATCACAAATTTTAGATTCCTTAACAGCACTGACATCCTGAGTCATGTTTTCCAAAGGAAAGGGAATCAAGCTGTGCTGTGCAGTGACTCAAACATTTTCAGATGGGTACCCTTTGGCTGTACTTCAGACAACACACACAGCCTACCAAAGCAAGCACAACCACCAAGAGAGGCAATCCTGCCCTTCTCCCCAGCTGTTTGTTTCTACACCCCTTCCTTGTGCTAGCACAAGCTTTTCTGTGAATATGCTGCAGTACTGAGAAGACTGAAAAATAAATCTTGTCATTAGCTTTGGCAAGGCTACTTTTCAGCTCCCAGATCCTCACCTGTCACCTGACCACACAAATATTTGTGCTAGCCCAAAGATGAGGCAGGTTTGAGGCCACAGGAACTACAGCCTTCCTAGTTGTAGTAATCTGCACAGACTTTTTAAAGCCAGATAATCCACCAGCTGTCCTTTGTCAGCAGTGATGTTTCTCCAGGTTCCAAGACCTGTGCCACCCCATGACACAGCCATGCAATACTGTACCTTTGGTCTTTCCAAAAGTAAACTACCAGGAGTAAAGGACCTGCCAACAGCAAAACAGGAGAGTCATGGGCCTATGAACAGCTCAAATGACAGTTTCTCTACACATTAAAATGAGATTTTCTAAAATGCATGTATTTTCACAGAGCAGCCCTAATTGCTTTTTGTGCAGGCTGGTGTTTTTGTTCTTGAACGTTTAGCTGGTAGGAACCCCTTTTAGGAGAGAACGGAAAAAAAGAAAAATAAAAGGAACTTTGTAGTCTCATTCCTGAACAGCTAATTCATTCTGGCTTGGCTATGTCTTTTCCATTCCTTGGTGTTCCAGCAGTAAGAGAGCAAAACCCAATTACACTTAAAGTAAAGCTGTGAAATGAAAACAACTGAGAAAGCAAAACAGAGAACAGCAAGTGGTCTAGGAGAGCACATCTGGCTCTGCCCAGGGAACACAAGTACCCTGCCACTTTGTTAGGCTCATGATGACTGGGCAATTGAGCAGCCAAAACGACCAGAAAATGACAGACTGTGGGTACTGTTAAGGGCAGAAAGTGCCTTTCTGTGTGTAATCACTTTATCTTCCCGTGGAGGAGGTGGGATGTCTGTGTGCATGGATGCTTCAGTCACAGCTTGAGTGCCAGTGAAACCAAGGAATGGAAAGGACACTGGTTACAGGGAGACTCTAACAGGTGCCTCAGACTGGATGATGTCTGCATTTTAGGGATCTGACTTGCACTCTGTCTTAATACAAATACAAGATGGTACCGAACAGTACAACGTGTCTAATCAATTTAACTGCAGCCACTTATAGCCTTACAAGCTTAAGCTGAAATAAGAGGAGCCAGTATTGTTTTGTTGAGTCTAGTGCTCAGCGGTTTAGATAAACTAATAAACTAACTTTCTCCATAAACTACATGCAGGAGTTTCTGATGGGGTTTTTGTTTCATTTTCTAAGCTTTTTTTTTTTTTTTAACTGTTTTAAATTTTTTTTCTCAACTACTAAACCTCTGTAATGTTTGCAGATAAATCTTGAGAAAAGTGCCCTAGTTCAAGACAAGCTATGATGTTCTGGTAGTCTTCACCCAGCTCCCTGGAGCCTCCCTGAGTCTGTGATCATCCATTCACTTAGCAGATTCACTCTTCATCGTGGACAGGGTTCATCCCACTCACCTTTAATCATGAGGGTATCTTGCAGAAGCAATTTCACTTGTCTTCTTCTATATGGAGAAAAAAGTTGTTTTCAATTAGTTATAAAAACCAGAATTGTAAACAGAATCAGAGGAGAGTGTAGTTGCAAAAACTTAAAGCTCTTTTAATTCAGTAGAGGCTGTTTTGTAGTTATTCATCTTTGAAATTTAATGCTCTGGTTACTTTAAGACTTGCAAGTTATGGAATGAAAAATAATTTTGCTTTTTGTCACTTTTACATATTGAGTTCATTAACTGCCATTAAAATAATTCAGGACTCACAGAATTAAGCAGTACATTTGCAAATTACAGCACGATGTAGATTTCTTGAAAAGCCCTGACTCTTTCCTCACAGCTCCCTCTATGATTATTTTTATTTATATAACCAGAGTTTTGACCACTATATTGTTCGTGCCTCTAGGCAATGAATGGATGCACCTCTCTTTCAAGCAATAATATTCCCTACAGATGATGCTTTCTTAGTTCATTTGAGTCTAGAATTAACCCCCTCCAAGAGTGTCTTTCTTTTGTTTAGCTCTTCATAATACAACTGTCTTTTGTTGTAGGCTTGTCCTTACACAACCAGTCCAGAGGGGTTTTATTTGTTCTGATTTCCCCAAGGGTGTATGAAACACTGACCATTATTTTAAGCTTCTTCCTCAGTGGGCACTGAGCGTTGTACTGGCAGGTGTTTACAGGACCTTCAGCCAGATTAGAAGCAAGAAGATTTGCTAATATTGCACTTCCAGGAAATCCTTCCAGCTAAACATCTGTAGTCATAGCTAACTTTACCATACGTGAAAATTTCTTCAGACCAAATTTTAAAAATTACTATTTACTCAATATAACAAATGTTAATATAAAACTAATATAAAAATAAAAATACACTATATTTTTAAAACATGTTGCTACTTGTTGATAAGACTTATCATGCTGATTTTCTAATTAGTGTAATTAATGTGCTCAAGTTGAAGTGCAATTAACACCAGGAGCTTTCATTCTTCTCTTTATGTAGATAAAATCAATTATCAATGCATAAATATCTTTTATACCTAGAGTTGGTCTTCTAACAGGTAATAACTTGACCTTGCAAAGAGTTTCTCCTTCATTCTCAAAGATCAGATACTTTTGGCAAAAATAACCATTTAGCTCCTGTATTTAAGGTCTTAGGTGTCTTTTCTATTCATCCACAATCTCAGGAGTGTATTCTGGTTCTAGTAATTCCTTTAGACATTCCAAAGCTTCAATGATTTCTGTATTTAAATATGTTAAAGTACTGGGCTGTTTTTTATTGTTTGTTTGCTTGTCTTTCTCTGAACAAAGACTGAGCATCTTGCAGTCAGATTGTCTCAATTCACTTGGGCTCTGTCTTCCTCTGTTGGCACAGTGTGCCATCATCTGTGATGCATGAGCAGCACAGCATAATTTCTCTTAATTTCACTTAATTTCTTACGTCATTTATGCTTTTTTATACAAAGGAAAAGGTCATGTGCGTGAAAAGAAGGGATTTGTTCCAACATTAATCAATGCTTCACCAAGAGCTTAAATGTATGTATGTTTATATTTCTCAGATCACCAGCTCCACTTTCCCCCTACATTTTAAGGGAAAAAGTAGATTTGGTGACAGAATGAATGTGGAGAAGACCATCTTCAAAGCTGACAGAGGAAAAAGTTCCTTGAACTGGGAGGACAGGGCAGCAAACACAGAGCCAGTTTTGAGCCCAAGACATCACTCCCCTTGGCCACAGCAAATACCTGTAATATCCCTTGGAAATTTATCCACGGCATTGTAGCAGCATCTCCCGACGGCTCTCGCCCCCGGCTGCGGGGATTGGAGAGGGGCTGGCGGCTGGCAGAGAGGGCACAGCGGAGGGGAAGATGCCGAGGTGGCACAGATGGGTCCAAGGGCTCCTCTCCCCGCCGGGCACCAGGTGGCGATGCACGGCCAGCGAAACCCAGCGCTCCCGGCAGCTTCCCCATGGGAGGTGCTCCAGCCTGGAGAACAGCCCTGGGGCCGGCACCGCCCTCCCCAGAACACCTCTGATGGGTTTAAGTACGGGACAATGTCGGGAAGCTCCTTAGGAGCTCTCCCTCTCCCCACTGCTCAGTAGGTACATCTTTACTTACCACTGTGAGAGCTGGCAGATCCTCCTCAGAAAGGCACAAGATCTATTCCTGACATTTGTGTCTCTTTATTTTCCCATCTATTTCTAAAATATAACCAGACAAAGTCATCACTAAATACAGCATTTTTTTCCTGCACGCACCCTGTCTGAATATTTGCATTAAGTGTGTACAGCTTCTTCATGAGGAGAAGAGGAGAGGCAGGCACGGATCCATCTCTCCAGCCACAGTGGTAGGGCATAAGGAAATGGCCTCAAGCTGTGTCAGAGGAGGTTTAGGTTGGATATTAGGAAAAGGTTCTTCACCCTGAGCATGTTTGGGCACTGAAGCAGGATTTCCAAGGAAGTGGTCACAGCATCAAGCCTGGCAGAGTTCAAGAAGCCTTTGGACTCTCAGGCACAGGGTGTGATTCTTGAGACACTCCTGTGCAGGGCCAGGAGTTGGACTTGATGATCCTTGTATGTCTCTTCCAACTCAGCTTATTCTATGACTCTGTGTGGTCCTTCGGGCCAGCTGAAATCTGACAGTAAGAATATTCATGCCTGAGAATCCCTTTGGATGGGTCAGTCGTCTGGAAGCAACTTGCAACAAGCAGAGGTCTCCAGTGCTCTCAGATAAGCTGCTTAGATTGTATTGGGCCACCCTTCCTCCCCCGTAAGGAGAGTTTCTGTCTGTGATCTGAAAAGCTCACCTTAGATGATATTCCCTCAGTTTGGAAGACCTTTCAATAATAAGCCCCTCTGAGAAAAAGATGTATGAGTTAAAAAACGTTTATGCAGATTCCACCCCTATCTACAATTGAGGACACAATTAATTTTCTATAGTCTACCACTAAGACTTCTGTAGCTGTGTTATTACTTGTGTCAATCCTTTCCATCTCTTACAGCCCAAAAACTATTTGCAATTCAGTTGGAACATTCAGAGCTGTTTCTTGGGAGAGAAGCAAGAAGAAGTTTTCATAATATTTAAAAGAAAATATTATCTAAGTTAAATATGGGCCTTTTTTTTCTTCCATTCTCTAAGGCAGCATGGCTCTGTGGTACTTTCATAACCATAAGCTGCCTTCAAAACCACATGATGGGTGAAATTTCAGAGTTACAAGATGAAGTATTTTTGTTAGTCAGTTTTTTTGTTCAGTTTTGCTGGATATAGCTCTGCAAAGAAAAATTCACAAAAGATGCACAATTTCTAAAGCTGCCCTGGAAAGATTTCATATTGAGCACAGCTCTGCAAAAATGTTACTTACCATTAATAAACAGTTGATTGGAAGGGCACCTAAAACTTTCACTGACCTCTTCTGGCCTCTGACACCCTGTAATGAACACCTTCTACCAGCAAGAAGGAAAGAAATGAGAAGGGATGAACTGCTCAAAGAAAGAAAGTCAGAGAGAATTTCAGGGCACTCAGATATGATAACAATAAAAATGTAGGTAGGTTTATTTTGGCATGAAGAAGCTGTGACTAATCGTGAACAAAGGAAGCCTCTATGGAGTGGGAGTTTGAAGTGCAGGTGGGGAAAGAAAAGGACGACACCAGGAGAAAGAACATTAACATGACAGAGAATTTATATTTTCAGTGTCTGTCTGGGTTTTCCTTCACGATGCCTCAGTCTGTGTCAGTAGTATTCATTAAATTCAGAAGTTTCCATGATGGCAAACTTGTACCTACCTTGAAATTTTAGAGTTCAAAGAAGAATGTGCAGAGGCTCGCTAGATGGTGAGAGTTTAGATTTGACTGAAGAGGAGGGGGAGGAGGGAAACAAGCCCATTATATGCCAAAGCTACTAACAGAGCTGTAATCACAATTACAACTCTACTTAAAAACAAGCTCTCTAGGTCAACATCATAGTACCTAGCCCAGGAGTATGCAGTAACTCCTCCTGAAGTCTGTCCATGCCAGCATCTGGGACACCAGAAGGTACATCCAGCTCCTGGGCACTGTAAATGCCATTATGGAGCATGAAAACACAGACCACTGCAACATTTTACCTCCTCAAGTTGTGACCCCCTGTGTCACTCTGCTTTTGCATGTTAAACTTGCATTCTGATATTTTAGACTAGCCGTCTGATGTTTTGTAGAACTCAGAGAGAGTTCTCACACTTTTTATGTAAATAAGGAAATGTTTTGCATTCTTTTGCTCTGAGAAAAGCATTTGAGTAATTGGGATGTTCATCACTCCGAGTGGATGAGGTGACATGCCTTTGGCCAATATTTGGCTACCTATGTACAGTGTATATAAATAGAGTCAGAAATTTGAATAAAGAGAATTCTTGCATGCTGACCCCGGACCTGTTCTGCCTCGTCCTTTCCAAACTCCACAAATGCTGCACCAATAGTGCAACACCCCTGTTAGGTCTTTAAATTAATTAGGTTTTGACCTGGAAGTAGAAATTTGCTTGCCAAATATCCTGTAGTCTTATACGCTGTGCAGACAATGAAAATTCCCAAGTTTGTTCTACCTTAAAGAAATGAGTTTCATGTGCCTAAACAAAAGCAAGAGTCACCTCCAAAAGTTCAAACCTGTTTGTCAGTGGCTGATTTTGCATTGTGGGTTTTTTTAAAATCTCAGTTGAAGAAGCTGTCACTCTTTTAAGAGCAACTGGGCTTAAAACCAAGACCCAGCTATATATTGGGTGGTGATACTGTGATATTGAAGTGGCTGGCTTGGTACATAAGCAGCTAAAGGCAATTTGTCTCTAGATCACCTGTGTAGACCACTAGGAAGATGCTTCCAGGGCCTGGAAATTCCAGAAGAGGTGAAGAGAGCTTATTCTGTGAGCCCCATCTGCATCTGATGAACACCCATATCACGACCCACTCTTGGTGCAACCTGAGAACCAAGCCCTGATCTTCAGCATCCCCATGACTGAAATGCAACAGAAATGGCCAGAACAGGCCTGAATGGAGGCGGGGAGGGGAGAGAAAAAGTTCTCAACCATTAAACAACTGTTGGGAATTAGATGAATACCTTATTTTTAAAAATAAACCAGACCTGATCTTCTAAGAACTCTTTGGAGGGATTTCAGCTCAAAGAAGCAGCTTGAAAAGATAATAAGTAAAAGTGTCTCAGGAGAGAGAAGAAAATATTTAGCCTTTTCAGAGCAATGGGAAATCATCAACCAGGTAACTGCTGCCAAGATAAAACTGGATACTGTGTGCTGAACATCACAGAAAGAGAAATTATTGAAATCTGGGACTTTATATAAAGAACAGAATAGGAGGGGACACTCATCCCCTGTAGATTGTTGATAATGCTTGCTTGGTAATGCTTGCTCTGCATTGATAGCTTAGAAGTATAGGCCCATCTTAGCTTCACAGGTGAGACCATGCAGGGAAGTCAGGATCAGGTGTTCAAGTCCCTCCCTAGATTATATCAGGCTCATCAGATTTTCTCTGGAAGACTGTTTCTTCATTTGTGCCTAGAACCAAAATGAAAACTACCAGAAAATTAAGAGAACAAATATATCCTGAGCTGTGAAATAAAGAATATGTGAAAGATGTTCTTGCAGTTCAAAGCAATTGGAAGCAGGCTTGTTAGCTATCTTATGAACATTCTAGTCTGAAAAATAAAATTATATATTCAATCATCATCATCTGAAGAATGAGAATATGCAGCAGTTTTACATCACGGAGTCAGCAGAATCCTTATCCTTAAGACTATGAATTTCCCTTGAAATTTCCAAAACTATATGAAGGGTCCCAAATTATTCAGAGTTCAGTCCTATGGCATTTGCAGGACTTTTCTTGACATCAACAGAGATCAGTACTTTTATATCTCTGGGTCTTGTGTAGTGTAACTTCAGCTTGCCTCTATAGCTGAATTTTTAACACACACACACTAAAAAAGGTAAGTTCAGAGACAGATGAATGTATCCTGAGGCTTACAGACATATTCCTCAGCTGTGGAAGAAAAATAAAAGAAGAAATATACCAAAACTTCAGTTCTCATATCTTTGTAATTTTCAACAGGAAACTTGAATGGGGATCATCCATCCCTGCTGGGCAATTTCTGAGAAAGAATCTGTTTAATTCTGTGGCTGTTACACTCCATACTGCAAGCATCTAAATTAAAGTAGGAAAGCCTGTAAGTTATAGTCCAACCCAACTATTAGTCTAATCAGTGTATCGTGCTATTGTAACTCAGTAATGAGTTGTTGGAAAGATTTCCCCAAGCTGTGTGGAATGGCCTGGAAAAGATCCAGTCACTTTACACATCTGAGAATGTCACCGGGAAGAGAGGAATCAGATGTACAATGCTATTGTAGGAAAATGTCGATACAATTTCCAACAGCTTTTTACTACTCTCACGATACACAAAAGTGAACAATTTCAAGTGACAATACAGGGACTGTGAGTAGGAACATTTACCTTAGGAATATTTTCAGCCTAGCTACAGGAAGGAAAACCCAAATTAAACCATTCTTCAGAAATACCTTTTAAATCAAAGTCAAGCCTGCTAGGCGTGAGTTGGAAGGATTCAGAATTAATACTGCTGCGTCATGTTTGGAGGTAACTGGTTTGTTTTATAAATCTCTCTGCAAATAAAAAGCTATGCCTGATATGTCTAAGACTGTGTAAACATTCCCCATTTGTGGCATCCAAATTCCATTTCAAGCTAAATAATTTAAAATGCTGTCTGCAGAAACCTTACAAGTCATGAAGAATGTAAGTCTGACATTTCACTTTAGTCCAGTTATTTCGAGATTTTGAATTCTTGAACACTCTTCTGGGTCCCTGGGTACCTAGTTAATGAATTCAAGGTTCAGAATCTGACCACACTCTGCTCCTGCCTCTAGAGTAACAACATCCTGAGAGAGGTGGACATAGGGCTCCTAAAAATGCCAGTGTTCCCATGAGAGAGCTGGGATGAGGAGCTGGAAGTTTTGGGCTCCTCTGAAACAATTTGTACAGCAGGGATGCCCATGGGACAAACACACCAGGGACTCCCTTGCTGCTTCACAGACCTCATGGCCAGCAACAGGAATATTATGGAGCAGCTCTGAGTAAAATATTTACTCAGCTCTGGAGCAGCTGCTGAGTAAAATATTTTGCTTCAAATCTATTGAACTCAGGTGCTTCTGAAATAAAGTTTTCTTTGATTTCTGGTTCACAGATTTCTGCCTGAAATAGAAGAAATCAAATTAAAAGAATCAAATAATGTCTCATAAACACTGGCTCCTGGCTGTTCAGTGATCTCCATGGGGTACTGTTCTCTAGAATAAAAGTTTATTTGAGGACAGTTCCCATTGCTTTCTGCTGGTGGATAAAAAATTAACAAGGATGCTGGGTATAGCTGTACTGCAGCTTGCTTTAGTTCCAAACAGCATGAAATAACTGCAGCCTTAACATCTGCACAAGAGAGAACCATCCACAATTTTGCCAAAATCAATGAATGAAAGAATCTTTAAAACAATACCTGAAGTGGGAATAGAAAGAACTCCGGCTCTGATCCATTACTGCTTTCACTCAAATAATGTATTAATTTAAAAAACATTGCCTGCAGCAATCTTTAGCAAAGCAAATAAGGAGAAAGAGAATGAATTTAATCAATGGGTTTTCCCTTAAGAAGAGGCTGGTAAACAACTACAGGGATCATCAACAGGCACAATGCTGTTTTCCTTGCTTTTTCTCAACTGAGCCTTACCCCTGAAGAATTTCAGCTTCCTGCTCAGTTGCATCTCAGTGAAAACTGGCACCATGGGCAAAAAGGTGACTGGGGAATTGTGTTCCTCCCTGTGTTTCCCAAACAGCAGCTGCCAACCTGCCAGTGGGCATCCCCGCTGAGTTATGGCTAAAATAAATATTATCTTGGTGTTTAGAGCACAAGTTCTGAAAATGAGGTCAAGCAGGCATCTGGAGCTGAGTTTTTCCCTCTCCCACCATCCCTGGCACCTACCATTTATGTTTTTTGCTCTCAGGGCAGCTTAGTGGGCCAACAGTCACCCTCTAAACAGCAGCAGTAGAATGGCAATACTTTAGTAAAGACTGGCAAAGTAGACCCTGTTTCAGAGAGGAAACAGTGAGGCAGTGAGATTTTGATTTGCTGTCCTGGGCAGCTTCCAGCAGCTCTGCAAAACTCTCTCTTCAGCAGGTAGAATTTGGCCAGTGCCAGGGTCGCAGCACCAGTGCCTCAAAAGAACTGAGGAAAACCCTGCTCCCAGGAGTATGCCCAGTGTTTTCCAGAGGTATCTAAGATATAAGATATCAGTAGTGCTCTTAAGCAAAGGATGGCCTTGGTCAGTTCGGGGTGTAGAACAACATTTCAGCAGGAAATACTCCGGAGGTCCTGGGAAGTTGGATTGCAGCCACTTAAACAATTTCTAGGATGGTGTCAGTCAGTGCAGACAGCAGAGGTCAAGACTGGGCTGCCTCTGAAATCACAAAACCAAATTAAAAACAAAACACATGCAGAATGACAGCTCTTCTTCTGCATCTAATGAATACCACTGCCCCATCTCCTCTTTAATCGAAAACTGAAAGCCTGAAACAGAATCCCTGAAAATCCAGACCTCGAAGTCTCAATGTTGAGGCTCACAGAAGGGGTGGGGAGAGCAGGAAATCACCTTTCTCATGAAGTGTCTGAGAGTGCCCCAATACACAGCATGGTGCTCAGTCTCTCCTTCCCAGATGGGAACTCTTGCAGCCTAAGAAAGGAGAGCACACTCTTCCTGTTGCCAGCAAGAGAAGAGGCTCCTACTGCTTGTACTCAGAAAACAGCCTTCCTGATGAGCCTCTGACTGCCTGACCACAGTCTGCTCTCCAGAGAAAGTTTCGACAGTACAGTGCCCCCAAACAAACACAATTATCAGTGACTAGAGAAGGTCTGTGGTGAACCCCATCAGTAATTGCTCAGAGATACTGGAGCCAGTGAAAGCTGCTGCCATTTAACACCCTTGAAGCCAGGAGGTGCCTGGACCTCTAAGCAAGAAGTTGATTCCAGCAGGAACATCACCCAGTGCCTTTGGTGATGATTTCCTCCATATTTGGAGGCAATTTGGAGATGTTATTTTGAGCAGTGACACACCAAAGGACTAAATGAAATATTCATCTCCAAGTGCTTTAGAAAATTAGCTCCACAGGCACCTTTGGCATGATTGACTAGATCCATTAAAACTCTAGTTAACATTTATTAAATTATATAAATTATAGGTAAAGAGAGAAGTTGCAAACACATTTTTGCTCAGCCTTGCCTCCCTGTTGACAGATGTCTGTGGACTGTGATTCATCAATACTGTTTTGGGGCTGGATTTACTTTTAAGCCCAGAAGCACACTTACATTAAATGAACAACTTTGAAATGCATTTGCTCCAGATTTTCCAAGAAAAATTAAACTTGGCAGTTCAAGTTACCCTGGCTGTCAGATAGCCTACAAAATGTTTTTCTCAAAAACCCTTGTACAGCTGAGAGTGGTCTCTGGGTTTGTTTACTTCATTAGAAAAGGCAGAGAGGGACTAGTAACATCACTCTCACATCAAAATGTTTCCAAGAAAGAATTAATATAATTTAAAGAAAATGAATCCAAGAAAACATTGCTTTCATTGTTAATCCCTAAGCAGGTGCTAAAAGGCTGGAATAAACAGAAGGACATAAATATTCTGCCTATGTTTCAACTTGCTTGCTAAATGTTTACTTACCAACATTGTAAGATACAAAAGGGATTTTAGGGTGGCGTAGTTTTTCTCCCATTTCATTATTCCTATTAATAGTTCAATTGAATATCTGGCTGTAATATAATTGTATTAATCTTAGTTAACACATTTGCAATTGTATATTGTAATACTTTGGTGTAATTTAACTGGTAAATTCAGTAGATAATGTGTGTATCTTAGGCTGAAGATGGAAAGGAGAGGAAAAGAGAGAACATTAGACTCACTGCAACGGGTGAAGGGAAAAATCACCAGATGGATAATTTCTAGGGAAAATTAAGGAACCTTAATATGACACTGTTCTTGTGAATGAAGGCAAATGCTGCAGACAAAGAATATTATGAGTTTGAGAAAGGAAGCTCTTGGTTGGGAAAAAAAGATAAGAAATTCAGTTTTCAATAGAGTGAATAACACTGTAAATTGCTGCAGGCTTGTCACTAGGAAAAAAGCAGCAAGTGTGTTTAATTAAAAATGCTGGTTTTTCATGTAAGAACGTGCAGTCTGTGTTGCGTCAACATGCTGCCTGCCTAATCTGAGTATAAAAAGAGCTGGTAGCAGTGAGATAAAGTGCAAGCCAAGGAAATGGTTTGGTTGTTTGGATTTTTTTCTTATTTTCTTTTGTGTTTTTTTGGGTGGGGTTTTTTTTTTTTTGGTTGGTTGGTTTTGGTTTTTATTTGTTTGGTTGGTTGTGTTTTTTTTTTCTTTTTGTGTGTGTATTTTTTTTTCCTTTTTTATTGTCACTCTACCTCATAGATTTTTTTTTAATTCACAGGCATTAAGCAGCCTCACCCTCTTCCTCAGATCCATATTAAATTGGATCATTCACTTAGGAATGGTAAAACACCAGAAGATGGATCTAGATGACAAAGGGAGCAAAGATATCCCTCTTGAATATTGAGGTATGTTGGACCCAAGAAGTTTTGGAGTGCTCTTGGCCTGAGGACCTATGAGCTTTTTCAACTTATTGCAAATGGAGTATTTGAAGAATACAAAGGAGAGTTGTGGAGGGGGTTAAGAAAACTCAGTAAGGCTCTCACATGCAGCAGATACATGGAATACATGGAACGTTTTCCTGATCTGCAGAGGAAGTAAATTTCTATGTCACGTCCAAGACTCTTGGAGTCTTACTAACCTTTAAAACCACTTGGAGGAAAACAGAACATGACCTGAAGGTCTTTGCAAATGTTGGAATGGACTCTAATGAGTTTTGGCTCAGGGTAAGAGGATTCTTACTGTGCAGAGTATACCCAAACATGGTATCAGTCACTCTAGGGGGAAAAAAAAGAAACAAAGGAGGATTAAATTCCAGAACCTAAACACACACCTCCAGCATATTCTGACAAACCTCCTCATCATTTGGAAACTATCCAAGGAACCTGAAGAGTATAAAAATCAGATAAGCTCTATTCATTAAGCACCTTTCTAGTTCCTCTAGTTGGTACATTTCCATGCCACTGATGCTACAAACAGTTTTCAAGTTATGGTTACTGCTAGGAAAGAAAGATTTCGATTGTTCGCAAATTATGGCATCCATGTTCTGCAAATTTCAGATTATAATTTTAGTACTATGATCTAGTTTGTTTTCTGCATGTACCTGCTTGTCAAGAATAAAAAAACTAAAGTGAAAAATCGTATTAATACAAGCACGAGAGACTTCAATTCTCAAACGCAATTACAGTGTCTCAAAGCTGAAGACCTGGAGCAGAACAAATTAAATGGTGTAACTACTAATGCTTTTTCACCTTCTATACAGAAAAAAAACCAACAAAAACCAGAGAAGAGTTGAGGGAACAAGTTTTGAAACCCCTGCTCACTCAGGAACAGCCCAATGTCACCAGAGCCCAGAGACTTCCAGTGGCAGCAGAATCAATAGGCAGTGTAAAGCCATGCACACATTAATGTTAAACCTAAGAATAAGATACTAATCTTTCTGGTGACCAAAAGACAGAGGAAACTGCTAAAATACATACATTTTCATCTGCAAAAATATCCTTAATTTTAAACAAACAGAGTCCCTTTTCTTTCCCCCTGCAAATTAAGGCAGCTATTGCTCACCCTACAGCATCCCTGATTTTTTTACTCTGACAACCCTAGCAACTTCTGTCAAAGATCTACTGAAGAAAACAATATGGGCATACAAAAAAAATGACAGAATGAAGTGTCTAGCTGACAAAGAGTTTAATTTCCTTTTGGCTCCTAAACAAAATGCAGTGAACTTTCTCCAGCAGATGTAGTTTTAAACAAATAAACAAACAAACATACATCTATTGTTTGACTATCTAGCAACAGTGTTCATTTATATCCATTTGCAGGAGAAGCAAGAAATCGTCTGATATCTTTAAGATTCATGTGAGTAGTGTAAAAACTTATACCTGGGGATACCCAGTACAGAAACTGGAAAAAGATATACATTAAGTCTGGCATGCAAATTTAGTGAATTTTCGCATCCCAAAATTCAAAAAGAAAAAGATGACTTAGGGAAATTAAGTTAACATCAGTCCCAAGCAAATTAATGGGGAAATTAATACAAGACTCAACTGATAGCCAGTGAAGGATGTAATTAATGCCATTAACACAGTTTTATGGAAAACATCCTTAGGGATCTATGGCTTGTTTAATGGAGAAAACTACAGATATGTAATGTAGTGTACTATAGTATACATAGACCCTGCTAAAGTGCTCAGTTAATCCTTGCAGTGTGTTCTGATAAAAATTGGCTCAAATAAATAGATTTGATGAATTGACAGACTGGCAGACACAAATTTATTGAACAGAGATAACTGAAATCACATTGTTTCTTGAGATTTTTTTTTTGCATTGAAGTAAATTAGATCTGATACAGCTCAATAGTTTTCATTAGTGATCCAGAGGTATTTTTAAAAACTTTGATGATCAGATTTTCAGAAGACAAAGATGAGTAGAATGAAAATAGTAAGACAGACAAGCAGTCATAGAAAATGACAGAGACAATCTGAGAGGAATGAAATTTTCATTTTAGCAGGTTTCAGTGCAAAGCCCTGTATTTAGACCTTGGAGCAGCAACTCAAGGAAGACTGCCACAATATTCAGAAATGCCACCCTGAAGTCTCTGTGTCATGGTGTAATAGAAAAGCAGATCCTGCAGCAGACTTCAAGGGCCTGAACACTTTGATACATACTGCTCCAGTGCTTCATAAACACAGAACAAAAGGCAGCATCCCTTACCCCAAAAATTAAATAGCACAGACGCAGGAGATGTAAATTTACTGACAAGCAGAAACAAGCATTCACATATTCCTGTAGCAATTACCTGGATCTGCTACAGATGCCAATTAAAATAGCAAAACAGGTAACAAATCAAACATCACACGGGGAAGAAGGTAAGCATGACAGTCTAAACCCCGCTGCATTTCTCAAGGTGAGCAAGAAAAGAGAAACTGTGGAGACACAAAAGTCCCTGAAACAAAGCCCAGCATTGGAGCCAGCTGAGGCTATACGATTCATGGCATTACTGATCCTGGCTTCTGGGAAGGTCTGGGATCCTGTGGATAAGCAGCAATAGCCAGCTGGACAAGGATCAACTCTGAGAGCAACAGCAGCACGTTTCACAGATGGAAATGATGACTGCTGAGAGGAGCTTCGTGGACTAAATGCATTTATATTAACCTGCACTGCACTGGTTTTTATTTCTGCACATCCAACCCCTTGGCTAATCCCTCCTTGGCAAGGTTTCCCTGTGTTCTCCAGGGGAAGGTGCAGGAGCTAGCTCTCATCCTGACTAGACAGCAGAAGCACAGTGGGAGTCTTCAAGATCAGCTCTCAGCCACTGGCTCCAGTTCCGGCCCTGGCAATAAATCAGAGCGGTCCAGGCTTGTTCTAACATGTGACATCCAGTTAGGACCACCAAGGGACAACTGACCAGCAGAGATTTGACATCTGTATGAGACACCTCCCCATCCCTCTCTTACTCATCCTCCTAACATGCCTTCTCCTTGGAGTCCTACACTAGAAAGGGTATGCTGGCAGTGCTCCAAAGGCCACCTCGATGATCATAAAGGACAAGCAGAGGGATCAGGCATGAATATGTTTTCCTATTCCAGAAAATCTGCCTGAGGAGTGGAAGGCAGCGATGGCCTCTTCCACAGACAAACTCCACTGTGAAGATTTGCCTGCAGCACAGGAAAAGATTGGGAAAACTTCTGTCTCTGGAACACCTAGCAGAGTTTTGATTAAACAAACTCAATTTTTGGTCAGCAGTTCTTTGCTAATCCAACAAATCCTGTTGTGCCACGCATACCAGTGGGAGTTTGTAGCCTCTATATACAAGCTGGAGAACAGAAAAAAAAATACTTTTACCACCTTATTTTACTGAAAAAGCCACCAAAAGATAAGAAGCCAGCAGAATCTTTACCTTGGAAAGCAAGAATATTTGCAAATTCTTGTTTAAAATCTATACTCTTCCATTTCACAAAGATCCAAGTTGTTACCTTCTTGAGGCACACAGAAAACATCCTGTGGACAGTAGGAGAAAGCTGCGGTATTGTAAATAGGGTGCCACAAAATACCTCCCAAACATCTAGCTCCAGCCTTCATTGGTCTCAGTGAAGTCAGCAGGGCAGCACTGGGTCAGGTTTGTCTGGAATAATGTTTGAAGGTGCCTTATGCAATCTCCCCTCCTGCTGGTGACAGCCACTTAGGGAAGGCACAGTGCTGTCCATGCTCATTTCTTGACCCAGACACAGGAAGTGCAAAGGCACTGTGTCCTCCTGGAGAGAGCTGAACCCTGAGCTCTTTGCTTCCAGATCTCTGCATGAGAGCACCTCATCCCTTCTCTATACATATCATTGCATACGATTCAGTGAGAGCCCCATACGTGACAAGTTAAGGACAGAAACCACTGACATAGATACCAGTCACTCAGATCTCACAATACCTGGACTTCTAAGCAGATGACAGATCAGAAGATATTAGTACTGACGTCAGATTTTCCTCCTCCACTAAAATTAACGAGTTTCACTGACACCAGCCCAACACCAAATCCAGGCCTATGCCAGAACTGAAATATCAAGTGGGTTTGAGGCCTTTCCATAAATGTTGCATCAAGTATTTTTCTCACTCTGAAGTATGAGAAGCCTTAACCAGGCAACAATTCCCCAGAGTGCCAGTGTCTGCTGTAGGCAGAGAGCAGGAACGCCTTTCAGCAGGCAGGTGACCAGCACCTCCAAGGGAGGCATCAGCAGGCTCTGCAACACTTCCCTTTCCTCAGAGACACACTGAGCATCCAGCTTCCCAGGAGAGACAAAGCCTTGAGTTCCTGAAGAGAAGCTCTGCAGCTTTGTTTACACCTGACATCTAATATATTGCATAAAATCCATTGAGCTTCAGTAAATGAAACCAGGTGATCACCCAACTTCTTCAATGTTTCCCTTTACTGTGCACACAGACTGGTACAAGGGATTCCTTCCCTTTCCAAGTGTTACAAGGCAACAGCAACAGATTTGCCTTCAAACACTGTGAAAAGTAAACACCTGCCATTACCCGATTCCTGGCAATAGTGTAGCACTGGCTCTTCAAAAGGTCTCTCTAAAGTAAACAAAAGCAATAAACAAATTTAGGTATCATTCACCAGTACAATAACCCAAAGGAGCAATTAGAAAGCATTTGAGGCATGAAATGTATATTTATGACTATGTACAGCGCCTAGCATAAGAGAATTACGAAGCTTCATTAGGCTGAAACCCTTAGACACTGCCACCCAACAATTAATAACCATATTAACACTAAGAATCAAAACACAAGCTGACCATGTTGCTATGGAAATACAGGAATATAGCAAATATGCCCTCCTGAATGGCAGCCAATAACTGGGAATGGCAGAAAGGAAATGAGCCTAAAATTAATTACTAAAATAAAAAGAATTTCTTTAAAAATGGGAGGAAGAAAGCCTTGCTTAATCAGGGATCAGGAAACACAGGTGCATTAGTATTGGTACTGATCTTTACCTCCAATAATAACATTTCCAACACATAGTTACAAAAAGGATGGGAAGAAGAAAAATGAAGCAAACAGAAGGTAGATAAATACAGTTATTAACCTAAAATCTTTTAAAAGCACAAGCTTTCCGTCTTATAAGAAAAAATGCCGCATCCTTTTCTAGTTTGAAAAGGAAAGCTCTACTACAATATATCACGATAAGCAATTTAAGTGCCAAAAGACAACAAAAGTGCTATTCTTCACTGAAAACTGACAGACCAGCCAATGCAGGGATACATCTAGAAGAGAAAGATCTTCTTTGGACTTCCTTTTGTCACCATATTTCTGTCTGGTAACTTCAAATCACAGCACGTACTCTTGTGCCTGAGTCTGCATTTCTCTTACCCCTAAGGGAAGGCAGCACTTTTCCCCAGGTCCTGAGTCATTCCAAACTCTGTGTCTGATTCCAGCTCGTGGAGGCACTTGAGTTGGTAACAGAGAGTAGTCATAGTGCCTCTATGGATCAGAGAAGGAGCAATTTAAACAATTGCTGGATCAACTTAACAGAAGGGTGATGAAGAGGCCCGGGAAATGACAGTGCTTGTTCAGGAAAGCAACGAGCAAGAGGAGACAGAAATGTTTTTGCTTTCCTTTCCCCATAAAACAGTCCATCTCCTGAGAGGTTTGCTTTCACCTGTTGACAGAAACTTGCATCCACAGTTTCTAATAGGGTGGCCTTCCTTGAGTATCTGTTGTGCTCGTACCTAAGAGATCTCTGCTGGTTTGTGTTTGTGCTATTCTGTTCTCACAGCTTCTGGAAATTTCCTCACATGTACTGGAAGTTATTCCCCAGCAGAGGTGATTAATTTTTGACACACAAAACATTCTGGTGATTTGGAAGGCATTTCCTTTTTTGTGCTCATATGTTTTTGTGCTGATTTTCCCTCAAAGTTGTGGCTGAGGATATCATTCTGTCATCTTTGTGGTGGAAAACCCCGAAATATAGGGACAAGAACATCACTCTGTTATCTAAAACCTCAGCTTTTGAAATTCACTGCCTTTTGAAATTCACTGCCTTTTGAAATACTGATATATCACTGCTTGAAGGCACTCTTCTGAGCTGGATTCCCACTTCAGCATGAGGAAGCAGGGAAGCCATTCCCCCACCTTGAAGCTCACATTTTGAGCACAGGTACCCCACTCAAAGCAGTGGATTCAAAAGCTTCACTCTTCCTGGATTGCCCTGGTCAGCACCAGATGACACAGAACACATGCAGAGCAGAGGAGCAGGCTGGTCATACAGAGATTTAAAGGGGAGGAAGCAGGAAAATACACACATGGACAGCATCTACACACCAGCTCCCCACCTTGCCCTGGGTGCTGTGCTGAGAGCTGTGCAAGCCCCCGTGTGAGCAGTTTGGTTTTAAAAAGAGATGCCTAATAAATGACATACATCTCTATTCACATCCCAGTAACAATTTGTACTTTTCTTTGCCCAGGGACAGTGCACAGAAATACATTAATAATAGTTTAAACGCCAGAGGTTATGGAAAATTTTCTGTAAAATAAAGCCTTATATAGCACAAGAGACATAGATTTATGGACAGAAAACTTTTCCACAACAGGTAGGGGAAAAAATGGATTATTAAAAGCAACTTTTCATTTTTCATTTAAAGACACCACCATCAATAAAATCAGTTCTTTGCCTTGATGCAAGTTCCCTTAGAGGCAGACTCCACTTCACATTGGGCTTGGAGTCTGAAGCACTAAAAGAAGATTGAAGACTTACCTGGAGTAAAATAAACAAATTGAAGTACAAAGCCTGTGGGTATCTAAGTGCTGTCAGTTCCTTTGAAAAATGTTACACTATATTAGTAGAATGGCAGGCAAGTCTGCTTCTCATTTCATTGCTCTGAATTGTCTAAGTATTTATGGGTCATTGACTAGGAATATTTTCCACCCAGGGTCAAAAAAGAAAGTACCCATGGGTGGTGATTACTGAGCACAGAACAAGGTATCATTCTTTAGTTCACAGAAAAACTCAAGCACTTCCAAAAAAACCTGAAGCTGAGCATCATGAACAAACTGCTGATAAATGACTGGATCTTAATTAGTAAAAGCAAAAAGCCAACAGTGAAATATATGTTTTTAAAAAGAAAATAAAGAAAAAGAATGATGACTGATGCTACTGTTCTCCATATTTCAACTGATTAAGTTCTCTCTTATGAAAAAACAACAGTATAGAAAAACAGATCCAGAAAGAAAAAATACCAGCAACCAAGACAGAACATCACATCAGCTGAAGAGGCAAGCAGGAGTACCATGCAAGTGCTTTGAACAGCAGACTCTACTCCATAGAGGCTTTTTCTGGAAAGCTGATTTACCATTTACACTTTATAAGCAGTGTTCCAATATCTGGTCTAATCACATAATTCTTTTTTTCTAATATTTTCAGGAAGCCACACAGGTTGGAAATGTAACACAGTGTCTGGTAGCTTGTGAAAGGGCTGTAAACATGAGCAGAAACAATAGAAGGCATTTGTTTCCATCTTTTCTAAACTGAATTCCAGCCCAGGCATTGTTGGGAATTAGACACAATACTAAGAAATCTGTATTGCATTGACGAGGCAATAACCAGAATGGAGTTCTCACACTAAGCTGGAACCCAGTTTGGACCTGAGACATCAAATGCTCTATCAGCAAATTTTCAATTGTGAAGCATTAAAAGGCAAATTTTTATTGCAACTTTACAGCCCTCTGCACCTGCTTGAGATAGAAACAAACTTGTTCACTGAAATGGGAAATAATGATAAAAATGTATAAAGAGGGAGGAGAACAACAATGCACCCATAAACAGCATCTGTCTTCAGAAGGGAGACATAAAAAGCTGAGGAAGAAATAATGGGTTTTATGGAGGCAATGAGAAAACAAAGATAATTAAAACCAAACCTAAAATTGTTTACCATCATGATGCCCATATAATAGCTTCCCTACAGGAAAATAAAGGAACTACATCTGAATATACATGTACTGGGGAAGAAAATTCTCTTGGCACTGGAAATAAGTGACAAATCTTTTTTGTTTGGTTGTTTTTGTTGTTTGTTTGGGGTTTGTTTGTTTGTTTGTTTTAAATTCAAATGAGCACCAAAGAGACTTGGCCTCAGCTCCTCTAATGCTAGAAACATTCTGGTGCCACTGGCCTGCAGCCAATGAAGGACACCCAGCAAACACAGGATCACTGTCACCTTGCTGTCCCAATCTCCAAATAAGATGGTATGCTTGTTTCTGTGGAGAGGGAAACATCTGCCTTTTTCATCTAAGATAGCAGATGTAGCAACTAATTTCACGTATTAATCCTTTCCTACAAGTGCTTCTAAGTGGAAACATTGCCTGGCCCTTGCAGCAGTGTTGTGGTCACCCTGCCCTTCTCCAGCTGTCCCACCACCCAAGCTCCAGCACCCATTAGCCACCACAAAACACCCCCTCCAGTCACGTAACTCTAAGTGGTGCAGACATCAAAGCTCTTTTAAGAGCTAAAATGCAAAAAACTACAGACAGTTACACCTTTCTTCCTGCCCATTAGGAACATTCTCCAATCTCCCATTCTCACGTGCTTTTAGCTGCAGTTAGATTACAGTTTTCAGGAATAATACCACACCACAGCCAAAGTTCTGGCAGATAGAATCCATTCCCTGGTCTTGTAGGCAGTGATGGACAGAACTGTACCTGTTTCTCCATCTCTCCAGAAACTCTTCCAGTAGGAAAGATGCAGGCAACCTCACCCTGCCACCTCCTAGTGCAAGAGAGAAAGGCAGCTGAAAGCACAGACTACACATATAGCTACTGCTGTAGGGATAGCAAAGATCCCATTTCAAGGTTAATCTAAAAACCCTTCCCTGTGCATGGAAGTCTGCCAGGGCTTTAAGAACAGGATGCCAGGGTGTAAAGATTGCTTCCTCTTCTTTTATACTCTGCTATTGTTAATAATGCAGCTACATTGAAAACGCTGTGCACCGAAGGTCTGGTGGGAAGCAAAGCCTTTGTAGGTGAAACAGCTTAAGCCAATAGCTTCCTTTCCTGCAAGCCCTGTCTGAACCACCAGCTGTGTCTGCCAGAGCAAGCCTTGCCTTAATTCCATCTCCAGACAATAAGGTCAGGCTGGCAACAAGACAGTTTTCTTGGAACAAGATTTTTTTTTTTTAAAAAGCAATCACAAAACCCAGCCCATTACCAGCTCCACGTAAGCTAGCGGATCTTTAAAACAAAGAGTTTCAGCTCTCCGTGCTGCCTACGACTCCATGCCAGGGCCCACCCCTGCTGCTGCTTCTTCACCGCCCCTTCTCTGAACTCAGGGAGCACACATTGTGCAGCAGATGTGTGGAGCTGCCTTCCCTCCCACCTCCCAGCCACCAGAGCCCTTCAGTCAAGTCTCTGCTGAAAACGCTCTCAGAGACTCTGTCATGCTCTTGACCTTTTCTGTTGTGCTCATTTCTGTACCTGGCTGTACCACCGAAATAAAATGCCCCAAATGTATTTTCTGTAGGATCTTTACCAGGCTTCATCTTTGCCCCTTCCCTTGCTCTCTCCATGATAAAACTGATGAGCAAATCCCTGGAGGTCCCACCTGCCCACAGCACCTTTGCTACATTATTATCTCACCTGGGGAAACCTAACCAGCATTTATCCTCTGAGAAACAAGACTGACTATAATTGGGTGCTAATTAGAGCAGGTTGGCAGACATTTTATGAAATCATCTTCACATTTTTGACCAAACATTTAGCCAAGAATATGAAATAATAACAACAACAACAACCACCATCATCATCAACCACACAAACAAACAACAAAAAAAGACTTTCAGATTTTTCAGACTCTTAAAAGAAGCACTTCTTACAAATTCAGCAATGCAGGCTAGGTTGAGCTACATGTTCAAACCAACTTAAAGCTGATGCAAAATGCAACAAAAGCTCTCTCCCTCTGCTAAGGGCACCTATAAAACAGTTTATCTGTTTGAGTCATCTCAGTTCTTCCGATGGCATCAGAGCAGACAACAAGCCTACCTCCTCCAGACAAACCACTAAAGCTGGCAGATGAACACTAAATTTAAGCAGAACCCATTCTTCTCTCTTGGAAGGATTTGCTTAAGTTTCTCAATATTCTGTCTACATCTGTATGCACAGAATTGAGCATTTAACATTTTCCTGGGCTGATTTCCCTTCTCTTTAAGGAATAACACTGGGCTGAGAGAGTGTCAGAGTATCATGCAGCCCTTGTCACTGTCAATATTATTTCACACTGTTTTCTCAGCAGCTCCTGCTGAGATTCATAAACTGTTTGCACATAAGGATTATTAATGAAGTTCAGCCTCATTCTTCAGCCCCCCTCCAGCCCACAGTGCAAAATATAGCTCTACTTGGATTTAGAAGACTGACTAATCAAGCAAGATACGTATCATTTGTCGGTGGAGAAGGCAGCAGTTTCTACAAGAGGATTCCTGCCTTTTGCCCCTTTGCTCAGCTCTGTATCAAGACAGAAGGACTATTCTGTGGGCAGGGAGATAATCAAGGCTTTTAATCACAGAATTTCAGAACAGGAAGGTTGGAAGGGAGCATAGGTGGGGTCATCTGGTCCAACCTATCTGCTCAAGCAGTGTTCCCTGGAGCAAATTGTACAGGATTGCATCCGGGTAGTTCTTGAATGTCTCCAGGGATGGAGACTCCACAACTTCCCTGGACAGCCTGTTTCAGTGCAGGGTCACCCATACAGCAAATCAGAGCCTTCAGTCCCAAGGGAAGTATTAGCAGGTTTCAATATCCTACTCGTCGGGAAGACTATCCACCATTAAGAGGTAAATGATGATTGATCTAGTATTTATAGTATGAATCTGGGAGTAAACATGCACATTAAAGTGCTGCCTTAACCTAAATTTCATATCTTGGTACTGAGCAAATGTCCTAAATTCCAGTAAAACTGATGATGACACAGATCTCTTGGAAAAACTTGGCTAACAAAAATAACCTTTCACAGATCAGGTAGTTATCCTTTCCAGGCTATATTTTATAGTCCCAAAATACTTGGTGTTAATATTCATCCTTTCAACAATATCAAAGCATCATAAGAAGTCCTGCTACATTTTCACACATTTAACAATTTTCAGGTTTAGGATCTTTTTTCAAAAGCCTTTGTAGATAAGAAAAGACAGAAAGTTTCAAGACAGGAAATATTTGTCTGTGCACCAAATATTTGTTTATGCAGCCTCTACGAAGAGCACATCTGGAAGAAAGAGAAGAAAAAAGTCTTGCAGAAAAGTAAACCTCTAATAAATTGGTTGCATGTCAGAATCTGTGAGCAGTGTGACTCATTCTGTGCTCGTTTCTACTGTAACAGATTATTGCTTTTCTAGGTTTGAATTTTCTCACTCGCTGTTTTGCTACAGCACTGCACGAAATAACCCAGCACTGAGCACCCCATGCAGGAGTGCCACATGCAGTTTATCATTAGCAATATAATTTTGGCAAAGGATGGATAAGGGTGGTAGTGCAATGCATGAATAAAGCAATATTAAACAAACAAGCAATGTGCAGCAGCAGGTGGATTCAAAACAAATGGCAGCCCATACTTACAGCAGGCTATTTTACACTGAGGTATCAGCTTGTTACACTGAGTCCTGCCTCAGTCTGTCAACGTTACTGCCATCAAGCAGCCACTCATTTTCCTATTTCTAAACATGGCAGTGGCCCCAGTTGTTCTGAGAGGGCAGACCCAGATTTTCAAGCAAACAGAGCACACCTACCAGCACCTAAGGGTAGAGAAGAAGGCAGAGTCTCATTGTCTCCCTGTTCTCCCTTCCCTCACAGGAGACCTTCTCTCCAGCATTTCTGTTATGCTTGCTCAGCTTCACTACCATCCTCTCTGCATGTCTCCTCTGTTCTAGCCTTTGCATGGTTGGTGCAAAACCTAAAAACCATTCCCTAGAAGCTCCAGCAGAATACTGTGAAGTATCAGTGAATGCTGAACTTTCCCCAAACACCCAAGATTGCCTTGAGCTCCAGTGTGGGTAAGAGAAATTGGGAGTATGCAAGCAGACACAAAAAATAAAGGAGACTTCTGGTGTGAAAAGGACAGACTGGAAGATGTTCCTTGCTGGGCATTTCTGTACTGTTTCCAGAGACTGGAGGAAAAAGAACTGGCTTCATCTCGCACCTTCCTTGGGGACTTGCCACTGGGTTTTTAACTTGCTGAAAGAATTAATTAAAAACTCAGATAAAAATTGCATCTCAAAAGCATTCCTCACCTCAAAGCACATACCCTCTGTCTCCTGCAAAATCACTGTTGAGTTGGTCCAAGGTGAGTGTGACACAGAAGAGGCTTCCTGAAAGTGAGAGTTGATGCAAGAAATATGAATTCACTAAGATGAGATGAGATATATCTGGTACAAAGCTAAATGATTTGTTTTAGAATGGCTGAAACAGAACATACCTCTTTTCTTCCATTCTAGTAGATGCTTCCCTCTGTGTTACAGACTACAAGTGACAAAAGGATGATGATTTCTAGTCAATAGTAATTTAAAAATCAAGAGCAGTCTCCATGGTGTGAGTGCCCAAAAGTACCAGTCAGGCTGCAAAGACAAAAACCTGCTCCCCAATAAAAGGAAAAACCAATAAAATTTTCCTAATCATGTTCATCACATTGACTTTTGTCCTGACATCTCTAAAGCTAAACACCTGTGAGGTCAGATCTTTAAAAGTGTTTAGAAACAGCTGCTATTTAAATACAGAGGTGAAGCATTTTAGGTGTTAGTGCAGTAACTCTGACTCCTGGAAAAATGCTCAGACAAAATGTTGTATCCATCTGTAACCCTGATATTCATATTCCCGTGTGTCCATCAGCACATGACCTAAAGGCTCAGCCTGGAAACACCCTAGGGTTCATCAGTCTGTTCAGCTGCACAAGACACCTCAGGCTGCATCTGCACATGTGCCAAAGGAAGGAGAAAATGGTAGAGCAGGAGCAGCAGTCAGGCAGAGATGAGCAGGCACTGTGATTCACATGCACTCACTGCCTTGCCTCACTTAGAATTAATTTTATACCATTTTGTGACTAGAGCAGCTGGAATATAAACAGCATACTATTATCTGGTGAATCAGTTTTTCAAAGGTCTCAGCTCCAAACAGACTGAATTCTCCTCAGCTCCTTGTCTGACAGCCCGAATGGCAAATTTTCTTTCAAAAAGAAAAGAAAAAAACAGATATATTGGAGCTATAAATCAGTTTAGAGGGTTTTGGTGGTTCTTTTAAGCCCTTTTTAATAAGAATCCATTTGAAAACAGAACATAAATGATGACATATGAACAACATCCTTGGTAGGCTTTTTAAAGTATATTCAGAAATGGCCCCAAAAGGTGATGATGGTTTTCAAGATACCCAAACAGCAAGGTTAGACTCAGCATTTGGGTGGTCATTGATGTAAAATAAGAGTAGTGATAAATCTACAAATCACCAGAATTTGCTGGGGGAGGGAGGTAAAGGAGGAAGATGTGGTGGCACCCCAACAAAGTGAGGAGCACGCTGAGTGCTGGCTTACCTTGATACTTGATGTTTAGCTGCCAACAGTACTCTTCAGTTTTCCCATCCTTTCATCAGCAAATGCAAGGACATTGCATTGGAGGGTCAGAATGCAATCCCCAGCAGTTCAGTCTACAACCCAGGGTTTTTTTCCAATTGATTCTGAAAAACAATTTCCCTCACCCCCAAGAATATGTGACTGCTGGCAAATAGGGGACTGCTGCCATTTAAAACAAAAGTATTTCACAGACTTTGTCTGCAATGTTGTTTATTTGCATGGCACTGGGAATATGCCAGATGTTCTAAAAAGCCACAAAAACTCAGCTTCCCTTTCATCTTTGTAAACAGCAGTAATGCATTTACATTCTTTGTCAGGTTTGTTTCTCCAGCCTGGCATTTTAGAGCCCCTTGGCCCAATCATGTCTAGGGCCTGACAGTGCTTTCCTAATACCAGCAACAAATAATAACTGAAGCCCCTGGGATTTCTGAAATTACTGAGAGGTGAAACAGGCTGCCAACCTGTCCAGAGTATTTACAATCTCATAAAACCCACAAAAATGACACCAGCAAGCTGGCTGATAAACTGTACATGACAGTCACAAACACTGATCTTCCTACAACCAGCATCATTAAAAATGGCACTGGAAATACAACACTGTGTGAAACTGGGTGAAAGCCAACAGGAAAGGGATAGGTCCCTCTGTGCTTCAGCAAGCTTTTCTCAAGTGACAGGTGAAGCCTTGCATACCCACAAAAATTGTAGCAAGTTACTTTTAAAGGTAAATCTGACAAGCATCAGCAAAGACAGGGGCAGAAATGTGAAGCCCAAAAGCAGAAATGTGAAGCAGGAGGGAGAAATTACTTATTTTAAGATTTTTGAGTAGCAAAGTACTGTGCAAAGTAGGACTCAAAAACAACAGCAGGGTGACTCCCCTTCTGGAAAAGGAAATCAGATTGACAAGTGTGGAAATAAACTACTTGGATTTCAATGAGCAGATCAATTAAATCTGGCCTCTGACGTCTGGCTGACTTTTAATTGTCCCTATAGTTGAACATGGACTTTGCTCCTCTGGTGCATGTTCACACCTGGTTCTCACCTGGACCATTTGTTCCAAGGTTTCCTCTTGGCTCTGCAAACCCAATCTCACTACATTGTGACATGTAACTAAAATCACTGACACAGAAAAATGCCTATGGAGAAGCCATTGCAGTCCTGGTTTCCATTCTCTGTGTCTCTATTTCCCTTCAGACAGCCAAGACTCCTGCTTAATGTCTACTGATGTGCCCAGAAAAATGAATATGCTCATAACCATCTACTGTCGAAATAATAAAAATAGGAAAGAAAACCAAAACTAGAGCAGACTTCCTTTTTAAAAATCAGCACAGGTCCATTGTACTAACCCTGCGCTTCCTGTACATTGTGTCTCCAAAGAGATTCCACTGGGAATCAGGTTGTGACCTGATAGTCAACATATCCTGGGCTCTGTAACTGAACACTCTAAGATCAGCAGCAAGACAAGGATAAAAGTTAACAGAGAAAATAGACTGTTCTCTGGCAAGAGTGTTCTGGAAATAGTGTGTGAGTTAAATTCTTCCCAAACCCTGAAGGAAAAGTCTAGGAAGGATGCACTCCAACTCCTGACCCTTGGGCAGCATACCAGAGCACAGACTGGACTTTGCTGCCCTGTTGGGAATGGTGAGATCTTACACTGCCCCAACCAACAAGTTCAGAGCTGAAAGAGCAAGTCACAGCTCTCCTCTAGTCCAGGTATCACTGGAGTACCCAGCCTTGGGGTCAGCATGTGGCTGTGGCACAATCCCAAGCCAGGGAAGATATAAAAACAATTATCTTCAGGTACCTTGGCTAAAAACTGAAGTTGTAAAAATCAATGATATCCATGGGAATATTGATGTTCCAGTTTATTTAATGAAAAAAAAAAATAGAGAATTGTTTGCATTTCACATCTAACTGACCCCATTCCTTGCTTTCAATTTAAATTAAGAAGTTGGAGGAAAAGACCTGCTGTTGCTCTTTTCCACCACAGAATGGTAAGTGAGATAATAAAAAATGGTAAGTGAGAAAACAACAACAACAAAAAAAGATTTTGGTAATGTTTCCTTTTAAAAAAACATCAGCCATCTATAAATAGTATGGCTTGGTCATTTTAACAGAATTAGATGACAACAGGGAAACTTGCAAATTCACTCTTTTGCACTTTACAGTTGTGTTGATCTTGTCCTGTGTTTCTTAAAGTCAAGAGAGCCATTTAACCCTGGTAAAATGCATAAAAAATATGACAGGAGAAGACAGAGGAAAAGAAACATCAAGCTATGGCAACTGGCTACAAGTTTATTTCCAGTTCCTTATCTTCTTCTCCTGTATTATGTCCACATTATCAAATGACGTTAGAGTAGCTTCAGACTTAGCAGTAATAACACCTCTCAGATCTGCAAGTACTTTGCAAGAACAGCTATTTCAGGTTTACATTTGGGTCATAAGTTCAGCTGAGGTGATTTCCCTACCACAACATCATAAGCAAATAGCAGAATTTGAATTAAATGTGCCTCTGTATCTTACATCACCAAAGGATGCCCTCGTTGTCCCAGTATTGTGGGATCTGCACTTGCACATTGGTTTAGTTTTCTGATTGTAACCCTTCATGGCCATCACATACAAAAAGCTGAAGGCACAGCCCTATATTGGCTGCACTGCTTCTGCAGGTACTAAAGAAACAGCAAAGTAATACTTCCCACTTACCTCCAGAAAGCATCTGCTTTTTGCAACATTGCAGTCACACACTCTTCTTCCTTTCTTTCCCTCTTCAGCTTCTGAGATAAAGTAAATCTCACATGAAAGCCAGGATCTTTTCTGGAATTTACATCCCTGACAGCCAGGTGGAGATGGAGCTGGTAACACACAGGTACATAATTTGAAACAATGCACAATTCCTTGATGTTGGGTAAACTCAAACTTTTCCATGACAGTACTTGTGCTTTGTCTAATGAGAAGCCTCGCAGGAACTCAGCACCAATTTACAAAGGGTTGAAGTAGCCCACAGGGACTGAGAGATGAACTCTACTGCAATACCACTCATACAATTTTCCTGAAGATTTCGAAAGGATCTCCAGAGGCAATCTGTTCTCCTGACCTCCAGTTTAACACTATTATCCTTTTACTTAAGTTTCAATAATATTTGAGGTCCTGTCAAACAAGGAAAAGAACAGTCATGGAAGAGGCAATGACCTTTCCCTCCAGCAATCTTATGACATGTAAGACAAGAAAAAGTGATTAAAGAGAGGAAAAGGATGATCAATTTATCAACACATTAAATGTACTTTCTCCCCAAAAGCTCTCCTCTCTTCACCAGTTGTTGCCTTTCAGATCCTGAGGGAGTGAGCACGTGTGCTCTCATTTCTAGACTGACTTGCATAAGTCATTGCATAGTCAGCTAACATCCTTCCAGAGCTGCCTTGCCATTAAGCTGCTCTGCTAACACTCATCTATTCAGCTGTATATAGTCAAGCTCAGGATAATTCCCTTTATTTAAGCAGCATAGCTAATCTCCTAATGAGAGAGAGGTATCTACCTTGATTTAACGTGACTGTTTGCATGATAGTCTACCCTTGATAGGAAGAGCTTGTTGGCAGACACACAGGAGCCAGTGTCCCACTGGCACTTGGGTTCAGAAAACCCATGCTGTTCTTAGGAGCAGAAGGTTTGCCAAAAAATCCAGTGCGCCACTAGGAAATGCCAGAGTTTCTGGGTAGGGTGCTTTTATTATCATGCTCAGTTGAGTGGAACTGGCACTGCGACAAGCGCTTCAGAAAGAGCACTAAGCACAATGTGGGGGAGAAAAAATGTGAATCTCAACTGATGGAGATGTATCATCAAGAACACCTAGTTCAGAGGTATAGTAGCAACAGTGCGTCTTTATTACACAGTGTGTTTCACTGTAAAGGAACAAATAACGCCAGTAATGCTCCACTGTAGGTAAGATAAGCCACATATGGATTTATAACCACACTTATGTGGTTATACCTGCAAAACTCTGCTAATGCATGTTTGGGCTGTTAGTTGTGAGGTTTGAATCTGGCAGCTTTCAAGTATGTTACCCAGTAGTTATATTGAAAGCTTTAAAAATGGACTCCTCGAATTTGGGATAATCCCCCACCCTTGAAGACAATTATTAAAATAGTATCACTTACAGTACATAATGATAGTGCCTACACACACTGAACAACAATTAACAGCAAGAAAAGACTCATCTGTCTGTGAAATGCAGAGTACAGGAGAGCTGTGGCTCTAGTGCACAGCAACTGCCTTTGCACAGACTGTAACAGACTGGAATCATCATTGTATTTGAATTTGTTGAGCTTTCATAAAATTGAGAATGAAAATTGAAGGCTTTAAGTCCATTTATTTCACATCTTGGAACACCCAGTTATTCAACTAAAATCACTTTCTCGCTGCAAATCTGGGCCAGAAAGGAACTCGATTTTGGAATGAGGGAGCTGAATAAATAGCATGAATTTTGTTTCAAAGGTTTTGTCAGAGATGCCATCACCTTCCTCTGCCAAGGAAAGTTGACACTTACTTAGTGGACTGAGATCAGATTTAATTTCTTTTCGGCCTTATTATATATGGCTTGTAAATCACTGTTCTTTATATACTCACCATTAACATGTTTTCCTATTTTACTTCACAGCACTGTTATGCCTTCTTGCTAAGGCTGCCCCTTTTCAGATTTTTCTGGTTTTGGGAAGTAGGCAATGCAGCCATTTCAGCAGAATGCTATCTTTGACAACTGCTAACATTAGATGACCATCTTTGCTACTCTTGCAAGGATTCATGGAATTTTACAACTGAAATTCACATGAATAAAATGCCTGGCCAAACAACTGAGGATACAATCCTAAGGGCATTGTGCAGTTTCCTCTTCTGTTCAGGAGACTGATAAAATCAGATTTCATACTTTGTTTTTTATTAATCTAGTACACTCCTTGGTCAACTGCTTTTGTTTTACCGGTACAGAGGATTTCAGAAAAATAGAAACGGAAATTCAGCACAAAAAGCTATGTCTCCTCAAACAGCACAGGAATTCTGGCTCATGGAGAGTGAAGCATCCCAGTTCTGAATTTACCTGGCTCCTCGAGGTGCCTGTCAGTCTCTGGAAGTGTTGTAAAGCCATGCATTATTTTCTATCATTAGCCTCTGACACCAGAAGCAGTGCCCGGGGGAGGGAGGCAGGATGAATGCCAGCCAATTCTCAGCAAGCCTCTCATGCCTGTTTTTTTTTTTTTTTTTCCTCCAGCCTCCTCCGCCGTCCTTGAGCAGCCCGTGTGCCTCCTTCCCCTCCGTGTCTTCGGGCATCGCCTCTGCCTTGCCGTGTCTTTGGCTACAGCAGGGATGGAGCACAGCAAGGAGGAGACAGACTGTCCTCTTTTCAGAGGGAGGATCAAAGACAAACCCCAGCTGTCCAGGCATGCTTACAGCCCCATCACAGTGTACTAGACAGAATGGCTGGAGTAAAATTCTGCAATAAAATGGGACACTCAGCAATGGGTACAGAGTAAGATCTGAGCCTCTGACAATTTAGCAGATTGTTGGAGATAAACCAGTGGGGCAGTGGTGAATATAAAGAAAAAGTTGAAGTATCCCAGCAATTGTCTTTTCACAAAACATTATTCTAATTAAAACTCACATTAATCATCAGAAGTACATGGATGCTTTGGCTTCCTGTGAAGAGTTCTCCCATGCTGCAGCTGAAAAATGCACACTTGTAATTTCGGACATTTGCCTTCTCTGCAGAAATGTACCCTATACATGTATCAGTCACTGGTAGACTCTGACCTATGCAGAGATGTGAATATTAGTGGCAAATGATGAAACCCCACTTGAATGCATTTCACTTTGTGAAAGCATTTATTCCAACATGGGAGAAATCTCATCTGACCTAGTTTCCTATTCTGTTTGTTACCTCCTGGCTGTCTCATCTGAGATTCCACCTGCTGTTTCTCCATCTGCCAGTCTTTTTTACATCAGAGGAACCTTCTGAGTTACACGTTAAATGTCAGGCGGGCTGGAGAAAAGTTGTTTATGTCTGCATTTAAACAGATGATACTTCCATTAAAAGTGCATCATGGACACACTAAAGGCTAAGATGTCATTTGCATTTTTTAACTCATGGGCAGGCCTGCTTGTGTGAAAACTCATGCTATTCTTTCAGACCTTCATACATCCAAGCAGAATGACCATACCCTGTGAAGTTCATTGTTAATGTCTTTTCTAGTAATATTGAAAGCCTCAAGTTAGGGGACAAAAAGTTTCCAGGTAATTTAGTTAAAGTCACTGGAAACCAAAACCACTCTCAGGGCACCATCTGTTTTCTCTCACCTCCTAAGCTATTTCAGAGCAGAACATCAAGAGTTAGTTTGGATAAATGTGTGAATAAACATCAATTACCTTAAAGAGTAATTAACTCTAAGGTTGCAATACTTAAGGGCAACTACCCCATTCAAACCCAGCATTTGGGGTGTATTTTGCCAGCATATAAAACCATAGCTATGCTGAAAAAGCCTGGTAAGGACTAAGATGTGGGATTACTAAAATATCTATCTTTGCTTTTCTGCTGCTTCTGCTATTTGTAGATATTTTGCAAAAAAACTTCCTTTACTTTCAGCAAGTTAGGGATCCATCACATATCATATGCCTGACAAAAAAAGTACTGTATAGTCAATAACTCAGGAAACTCTAGAATCAAGGGTTTCAGCAGTTATTTTCTCCCACAAAAGCACACAGAAAAGAACTGGAAACTCACCATGTCAGTGCAGACTGCCACACAATTTGTATGAGAAGATCAAATGTATTCTGGAGTTATAGCTGTCCTAAAACACCCATGTGAAGCCAGCAGGAATCTTTTCATAGACTTCAGTGAACTTTGGGTCAAATCTTAGGGGCAATTAAGTAGTCCTATTTTGCATACTAAGATTTTATGAATATGTGTAGGCAGACATTCTGTACCCATCTTTCACTGTGCTCCTGGAAGAATTCCAGCCATTAAATGGACAGCTGTAAATCTTCCAGTGTCCCAGTTCTTGGAGGCAGAGGTCTCAACTTTGAGATTGCTGCAGCTCTTTGACTCACTGTCCATGTCTCATTCTTCTGCATGAGAATCCCTGAGCCTAGACTGTCTGTGCTATGAAAACCAGGATGAATAAAATCTGTGCTTCCTGTAGAGATACAAGCATGTTCCTTTTCTTTGAGTTTATGACACTGCAATTTACCTTAATTTGCCTACAACTGTCTTGAGGGAATGAAGGAAAGTCTTGGTGGGGAGAGGAAACACTTGAAATTTATTATATGAAATTCATGTAACACAAGTATTAACACTATGACTTACAGTAATAAAAACATTATTACAATGTGTTTAATTAGGAATTGTTACAAGACCAATTAAAGCTGTCAAAATAGAACAAAAAAGCAACATGTGTTTTTCCCCTGGAGGAGTAGGATATGGTGAGGCTCATTATTAACTCTTAATTAGACAACAGAAGATTGCTTTTACTTTGAGTTAAATCCAAGCTCTTAGAAAAAAAAGAGCTCTGAGTTATATTCCTCTCTTGTAGACACTATTTAAAAAATTTTAGCACACCAGCAGAAGCATTGTTTAATACACAGAGTAGACACTTTACAAAATCTGAATTCAACAGTATCTGTTTAGTTCAGCTTTAGCACCCAACACAGTTCTGACATTTGCAACCTGCATGCCAGTATCCATCTCACTGCAAAAAAATTAGACACAATGGCACTTGGTTTACCTGGAAAGGATGGTCAGGCAGCCCTTAAAGGAATCTAATTAAAATGCAGCTTGTTACCAGAGCAATGCATCACACTGTGCTGCCATGGTAACCAGGGTCCCATGGACTTTTGGGGCCATCTGAGGGCACGTTTGCAAGGGGCACACAATAACCAAACTGATCATCTTTGGTACATTTTAAATGACCTAAAAACTCTGAATGATTTGCTGATATAACCAAAGAAAGAAATTAATTAACTCTTACATGTTCAGACAACAGACCAGTCTCAGGAACAAACTTATTACTGTTCTTTATGATATAACACTCCCCACAGCTTATCTAAGAAGTGCATGATTTATTTGCAACATGTAAGCAACCAGTTTAAATTGATTCTCTAGTAAAGAAACAATAGAGAAATCAAGACCTGTGGGCTGTGGAATTAAAGATGAACAACAGAAACACATATTCTATTTAGACTGCTATTTCCAGTGCTATTTTCTGAAGTACCAGGTACAAGACTCATCTCAGTTGTTGCTTTTGGTGGATAACTCCCTGCTGCCATACTGGAGAAAAAGAAAAAAATCACACTATACCACTGGGCTTTTCTTCCCAAGCCCTTCTCCTAGAACAGAAAGATCCTTAAACAACATAAAGTTATATATAAAAGCTGTATCTTACTTTGTACCCCATCCCGATAGAATTTTCCAGGAATGCAATCAATAGATTTCCCACTGAGTCATTCATTTTTCACAGTAAAGATGTTCAGGTCAAGAAACTCTTTTGAAACATCACCTGTGAAGGAGACTGCAAACTGCTGGTGGGTTGCTCCAGATTACCATGAAAGGTTTCTGAAAAAAAGCACAAGACTTTGGATTTCATTAAGCAATTAAACTGTTGATGAAAACACCTGGAAGTTGTTTGAAATGATCATGGGGATTTTTCATTGCTTTGAAGGGAAAAACAAAAAAAAAAGCTCAATAGCAATTCTTCTGAAATAAACCAAAGTCCGGGGAAATATGGGAGTTGGGAAACTGGAGTACCGGAGCATCACAAAACCAGCTTGTTCATGTGACTTTGGCTCACAGTACTACATCATCAGCTCCCACTGGCCACAGATGGAATGAGCACGCAGTTGGAAAGATCTATTTCATGTTGGGCATGATAGTACCAGGAAGGCTGCAGAAAGCCAGAAAGGAGCTCAGTTCAAGAACAAGCTGGAGAGGTCATCCTCCATGGGTCTGTGTCTCTTTCTGAGCATACCAGTAACATGATTTATGTGGTTGTGCCTATGTTTCCTCACTTTCAAAACCAGACTATGATATTTACCTGTTACCCAGAACACTGAAAAGAGTAGCTGCAAGTCAAGTCCAAAATCCTACTCAAGACTAGAGAACCTTAAACACAAAACCACTTCAGGGCAGAGGTTGGTCTGAAATAACACTTGATCCAAAATAACAAATAATAAAATGTCATAGAAGTAAAACCATCTCACATTTAAATCTTTATAACTACATGGAAAAATATCCAGGCAGCACATGTCTAAAAATAGACAGACTGTACTTCTGCAAAATGGGACTTTATACAAGATGAATACATTGCAACTAAGCCATCACTGTATATCCCAGCACTTTAACAACCTTGGAACAGTAATTCTTCAAAGGGCCTCATGATTTCCTGATAACCTGCTGCAGCCCATTATTAATGGCTTCATTCACTTGCAGGTTGTCCTTACAACAGCAAGTTTATTAGCCCTACAAACAAATCTGTCAGCAAAGCTGCAGTAGCAGCCCTGATTTTCTCATTCTTCACCACGGTTTTTGTACAGACTGGGCTTACATTTTCTGATTTTGCTCCTCTAGTTCCTTCAAAAGAAGCAACACAGTTTGAATGCTTCGACAGGGGACTTTGGAAGGGAAAGGTGGTGTTAGAAATCATCACTAATTTAGAAAATAATTTTTAATGGGTTACGTTTTATTTGCTTCAGTTGAACACCATTATTTACAGACACAAGTTAATAAAACACATCACAAAACAACCTCAACAGCTAATATTTATAGGTGCATAGTTCATGCTCAATTACTTTTTTTATGTATAATACATACACATATATATAAAGCTCTCACAATAAGTCATCTCTGCACAGAAGGAATAGTCATAGGAAACAAATAAAAACTGTATCATAAAACAATATCAAATTACTGACAGCATATCGACAAAACATGTACAGAATTAGAAATAAGCAGTAGACACTTAGGTGTTTTTACTTAACATTTTCTTTTTTAACTTTTAAACTTGAAGCCACAATATCCACAGCACAATAATGACCCTGCCAACCGGCTTTCATTTCAGCAGGAGGGAAATGCTGAAACAAGGTGGATGCAGTCACAGATACTCCAATCATTGCTGATGGAAGACTTCAAAATACACCGTAAAAACTGTAAAAAAATTTAACGACCGGGCACATTGGAACTCAGCACTTGTACAGGATGGGATGTCTTTAGTAGTTAGAAGATTTCAGGTGATAGAAAGGAAGGGAAGGACTCTCATGCTTCAGGTTCATAGTCTTGATACTCTTCCTATTGGAGGAGAGCAAAAATCAACACTACTGGTATTTTAGATAAAGACATCCTATTTTCTCTATTTATTCTACTCCTGGTGGATTCAATGCCCAAATATGGATTCTTATGCGACCAGGATATGAAATGTGTTTGGATTTTGTCGCATTTTCCAGATTCTGTACCTTACAAGCCATGGTACTTGGAGGAGAATCAGACTTTTACAGTGACTAACAGATCATTCAGCTGATGCTGCCAGGAAGTCCTGAGGCAACCCATGACCATTCACTTGGAGAGGAAGGAGGACTACCTCTGGGCTGAACAGCACACCAGGTGCTGCAGATCCCCACATGAGTCAGTAAACCATTTAAAGGAGTGTTTAACTATGGCCACATGTGCAGCATCCATAATTTCAGTGATATTCAAGATGTTAAGCTCAAGCCTTTAAGTTTTTTATTGGACCATGGCCTAAATTTTTTTATACCTCTCATTTCCAGTCTTATTATATGCACTGCCATAAAACCATTAGTCCAGCTACTAGTGCATCATGCCAGACACTGTAGTAGTATTTTAGATAGCTCATTTGTAAAACCCAACAAAATTATTTACTCCCATAATTGCATCAAATTAAGATCATGCTTCAAAAAGCATGATGCATTGGTGAGTGGCCAAGCTATTAACACAATCTTTGAAGAGGCAGTTTGTCCTGCATTCCCTATTAAACACACAAAAAAGGATTCCTCAAAACCCAGACACAAGAGTGTTTTGAAACACTCAAAATATTTTCCCATTTAACTTCCTTACTATCAAAAAAGCAAATTATTTTCTGAATCCCAGCACTAAACCTCTGGCAGATCTTGGCCAAAGATACCATGTTTCTGCTGTGCCCTTGCAGATCCCAGCATCAGCCTGGACCACTCTCATGTAACTCGAGCATGCAGCCTCCTCCTGTGCCCTTCTCTTTTGTGCATTCACAGCAAACGCCACAACAGATTTACCTCTGGAGGCATCTCATAAGCCTCATTCTCAGGATCCACAGGAACACCTGTATTATTCACCATTCCCTCCTGCAGGAAACCTTCTTCATTCTACATTTAAAACAGGGAAAGAAAAGTGACAGTGACTGCTTGCCTCATCATTTCCACCAAAGTATGAGTTTCCTCCCCATCAGTGGTTGGCTTCTTGGCCTGTCCTTTTGTTGTGGGATATTGCCAGGGGTCATGGAGAGTGAGGGACATCATATTTGCAGAGACCTCCATGTTTCACAGGGGCATCCACAGGAATGACCACTATCATCTTTTTGAATAGCTGAGATCTCAGCTATTTTTCTCTTGCCATGGGTAGGCCAAGAAGTCAATCTGAATAAAAGAACAGTCCCACCACCAACCTGCTGAATATCTTTGGAAAATATTTTAGTCCCACAGAAATGCTTTGGTCCAGTCACAAAGCAAATCAAAATAAGGATTTTCTGTGCCTTAAGAAACAGATTTGAGAAACAAAGTCCCACACAAATGGTTTAAGTATCACATTAAGTTATCACATTAATTCACGTTTTAACTGCTTTGGGGAACACAGTGACAGGTATGCAAAAGTGCCTGTAAAAACAGACCAATATCAAGACACACAAATGAAACACTAATTAATTTTTTTGTTAATGCTATAGACACATTTGTGGGTTTACAGACCCTCTTGTAAACCATTGCTTCGTTTAAAGTTTTAGTCTTTTCACAATACATTGCAAAAAGGGGGAAACATGCTGATTTTTTTCTTCTGTTTTAGAACCCAACTGTATTGAAAAATGCTTTTTTCCTTTAATGGGTCACACCTTTACATGCTTTCTTATGTCAACCAGCATGTTACTCTATGCAGTACTGGTGTATGATACATGGTATGATACCCTTTACCCAGCTTCTTGCATTTTTTCTTTATTATAGGAGCATTTCTATTTTATACAGCAATTTTAGTAAGACACTCTTGTAGTTAACAAGATGGCAATGGTATGAGTAATAACATGTTGAATAAGATTCTTAAAGGAAAATTATTATTCTCCTGGAACTACAGATACTCTGTATCCTATTAAAAAATACAAAGGAAAAACCCCTCAACATTTCAATTGGGTGAATCCTCTTTGTAGTAGTTACTCCAGAAGTTCACAGAGAAGAAACATGAGTTCTGCCAGAGCAGCGGCTGCTGGAGATCATCCTGAACAGTAAGAAAATTCTTATGAAAACAGGCAGAGTGTCTCAATGGATCTGTTGTGATCATGCTGATTTATAACAGGTGTCGATCTAGGCAGAAATGCACTAAAAACCAATTACAGACACTCAGGAAGACATTCATTTTTAAAACCCACCTGCAGGCTGCTAAAGTAGACAGAAATACAAAATTAGGCAAATCATAAACCAGACTAATGAGATAATTCTTCAAAATCTACAAATTATAAGACAGTGGTGCTAAATTAAATTTAGGATACAGATGAAATGAGGATAAGAAGTTAAACCTGAAATTCACCTCTGAAGGCTTTACACAAAATAGAATATAAAATTCAAAAGAGGTGGCACTAAACCCTCTTTACCTTCACACAGTATTTATTGTGCTTCTCCATTTGCCACGTATTTGCTTCCTCTGGTTTACCCAGGTGGCCTTAGTCATAACACTGTTCCCCACTTTCTGCACCATCCCAAAGACAAATTGTGACTTCATCTACCAGATACCAACCCTGTTCTTCCTTGCATGGGTCACCTTTCTGATACATAGGTAGGTACACATATTTTTCATCCTCATCATCGCAGGTTACGATGTCCAGAACTTACATCCATAATATAGATTCTTCTCTTCAGTTCTCTTCAGCTCTTATCTCAGACTTTAAAAGGTCCAGCATGAAGAGATATCTGGTCCTATTTCTTCTCAGTGGGGCCAAATTTTCTGCTTTTTCCTTTGGAGGTAAGCAGCAGAGTCTGTGTGGGATCTGTTCTGCCAAGTTCTCTCCATGCATGTGCCTGCTCTGAGTCAACACCCAGAGCTGCTCCATGGCACAGACAATGTGGACAAATTCCAAAAAGCCAAAGGACACTGACGAATAAGGTTGCAAGTACCTTTATTTAGGTATCTAATAGGCACCTATGTCTTCCAGAACTGCCAAAATTTGGGAGTGTTCAATATGAAAGGTATTTTTTCAGGCTTGAAATTATGAGAACTAGGTCCAATTACATTTCTGCCTCATCTTATTAAAACTTACTTGATTTCAGTATTTATTTACCTTAGCTTGTAAACAAATTTTTAATAGCATTTATATGTGTTTGCTTTTATGAAAAGTAGCATCAATCCCTGCTAGCTTTGACTGAAACAGCCAAATAGAGTATGTGATGTAAATTTTACAGCTATTACCATGCCCTTGATCTAACCGACCATCCCTAAGGACCTAAAGCTCCTGTTGCACACTCTCCTGTTTAATCCAAAATATAATTTAATTTCTGCTTCCCCCAATCATTAAGGAACAGCTTCAGCTGACAATTAGTTCATCAAGTAAAACTGTGCCCAAAATCAGGCTTGAGGGTGCACAAGAAAGCATGCGTGCAGCTTAATGTTATCTGTAGTGGGAAAACAGATGGCTAGTGAAACTGCCAGGACCATTATTAATGGCAAAGAAAAACACCTCCCAGCCGAATTTCAAATAAAAGCTTCAAAGTTTGTCTGCTGTTTTTTTTTTGTTAGGAACCTCTGCAATCGGTCTGGACTATCCATCAGGATTATTTAGATACACGGCCTAAAAGACTGGATTTATCATCTAAGTCCCCTTAGCAAGTTCAGGATGGAGATTTCTCTACAGCTTCAAACAAAACAATCAGCAGCACTACAAAAATACAACATCAACCAAACCACCACTGTTTTTTCAAAGGAAGTACATCATAAGCCACAACAAACCTCCAAGGGAACTCCTTGCCTTGGGAAGGTCTATTGCCTTTGTCCAGCTGCAAGCAGCAACAAAAACACCACCTCTCATGTTGATGTCACTGCAGTTCAGGTGAGGATGACATTACTCAAGGTCATCTGTTACATAATGCATAGCAAAGGTACCCACTTCATTTTAACTGGTGACATGCTCTGCTTCTGATGTACAGCCCCCACAAAGTAAGACTATCACAAAGGTAAACCACCACCCCCAGTAACACAGAGCCATCTAAGGTACACCTTAAATCATAATTTACCTCCTTTAAAACAAAGAAATGCAGTTTTACATTGTCACGATCAGTAATTCCATATCCTAATTCAGTTACGGAATAGAGAAAACCACCCAAAAGACCAATTCCTTTCTTAGTATGAAAGACATTTTTCTCTAGAAGCTGCAACCTCTCTCAACCACACTGAAGGGCATTTCCAGAGGGAAAGATTTTTTATATTAGATCATCTGAAAAGCCCAACTAAAGCTTCTCAGAGATGAAGTCAGTTTTTAACTGGGGAGCATGAACTCTTGCTGGGAAAACATTTTTAAAAGGGAAAATTACCACTCATCCAATGAACTAAGTGTTAGAGGAATGGTGAGGTGAGGACTTCTGCTTGCCTCACCTAAGGATTCCCATAAGGAAAAATGAATACCCACCTGATATATCAATTTGAAGCATGGTCACTCTGGGTAAGTCTTGTATTCTGACTCCAGAGAATCCCATGCCCTCAGACAGGAGGACATGTTACAGGAAGAAAGCTTTTGCACTATCCCAAGCAGAGTAGATCACACTGCCATTCTCAACCTTAACAGGAGTGTCACTTTGTGCTACCAGCACTTCTGCCTGCCTTGGTAAGGGCATGTGCCTATCAGACCTGCACAAAGCCCATGTGCTACCAGGCCACCTGGCAAGACCACTCATACTTTTCTCAGGAAAACATTACTCCAGAAGTTCACATGGAACTGTTACACAGTGATGCCCTCTATTCCATGAGGTTCTCTCATTTTGTTCTCTCTCAAGCAACTTGTGCCCTTTTATAAACAAGGAGGAGATGGTGTCCCACCACTGTGAACTGGAACTCTTGCATGACCCTGGGTGCCAGTTCTGGCTCAAAGAACAGGTATGAATATAACCAGCATACAAGAGCACAAAACAGAACTGCTGTGATGGCTCCAAAGCGCTGACTCCTCTTTTACCGTGGGAATGAATCCTGCTAAGCTCTGTGCACAATAGTGTAAAATGATCCATTTTTTGCAATAAAATAGTAATCAAACTAATTAAAAACTCCTCCTGAAGACCTGGCCTTGTTAAAATACAGAATATTTGGCAAAATTTCAGGACTATTCCTTTTACCATGTAAATTTCACCAAATAGGTTTTTCTTATTTCAGTGCTTTTGGTGAAAATTGCACCCCATTCTTTCCCACCTCATGGCACTCCTGGTGGAAGATAACAGACTGTTTAAGATCCTCTACCCATGAAAAACAGACCAAGTGGTCAACTCCTGGTACTGCTCCTGTGTCAGCACCATGTAGTGAAAGGGTCACATTCAGGAGTGTGCATTCTGTCCTCTTGGTGATGTGTTGGTATTGTAATGCCAAGTTATTGCCATCAGAAACAAAGTCATTTATCCCAAGTCAGAGATGAGAGCAACTTCAAAAGGAAGCATTATTGCTGTAATTTAGTGTCTGATCTAAACACTTTACTCTGCAATCTCCCTGGTTAGTAATATGTTTTTTCTCTCCATTAGGAACACTAAGGGAGTCATGCATAATTCTCATGATCACTGGAGACTGATTCCTTCTGGAGTGACTCCACATCCCAAGATAAATAAACCAGGCTAGGAAACTGTCTGCTCTGAGAACATTTATACTGGCGAGAGGCAATCACCCTGGAAGCCACAAACCACAGAGAGCCCAAGAGGCCTCCAGAAATTGCCCACCTTGAGCAGGTTGCTCAGGGCCACTCCTGATCGGGTTTTAACCATTCCCACAGAGACTCAACAACCTGACTGGATAACCTCATCCAAATATACAGTGAAAACCCTTTTTTTCTACATTTGAGTGGAGTTTCCTGCATTTTATTCAGTGCCTACTGCTTCCTGCCATTTCACTAGGCACCACTGAAGAGTCTGGTTCAATCTCATTTACCTCCACCCCCACCAGGTGTTTATACTCACTGAAACTCCCCCCACCAAAACTCACATTTCATGTTGTTTCATGATTGCTGATTTTCTGTCTGTTCTTGGGACCTCTATGGAATTTCCCACGCAGATATTGTGGGAGGACCTCTTCTCTAGTAGAAAGCCCTACTGCCCACAATAAATAAGGTGAGGCTTGCCTTAAACACCTAAAAGATTAATGTAACCTGAGAAGTCATAGTTAATTTCAACAAAATAGATTTTTAAAACTCAGTGAGCACTGGTCACTCTACATTACTTGCCAGTCTGTTATTGAGCGTTTTATAATGTAAAACTGTGAAGCAATTAAATTTGATTAAATCAAATCTGTGTAAATTAATCAAATTAAAACTGTGAATAAAGAAAGCTATGAACCAAGACAAAAGGCATTATGGAAACAGCAGTGAACTAGAGTAGGGAAAAATCTAGTTTACAAGATAATTTCCTGGAAAGTCCACTGAGACCCCAACAAAATGTTCCATGCAAAGCAATTTTAACATAGTCCAATTTATTGTACGCACACACCAGTTGATACCTGTGGGAGCTCAAAAGAAAATACACATCTAAAAGCATAATTACGTTGAAAAATTATCACATACTGATAGAGTAATGCCTGCCTGACAGCCATAGGCATGTACATTTTTGGTGGCCCAGCTGGTAATTCTAGCCCAGTATTAGTGAATTATTGAATTTCTTGCTGCTACAGTCTGGATAATTGCACTAGTAATCTGTCTTTATTTATTTAGGGATAAAATTGTTTATCAAGACCTTACAACTGGTAACTCCATGTCCCTACAGCTTGACTAAGCCCATTTCATTTTGGTATTACCCACCTTATGAGAGCTTTTATCAGGATCTGTCAGTCATTACATGGTAGAGCTTAAAGTAAAATTTTTGTATTCCTTTTTTATACCCCCAGTGCAGTTGTTATTGTTCCTGTACAATTTTGCCTGCTGCTACATGCTGAATAACAATTTCCTGTGCTTATGGGCTTAAAATTCCCCTTTGAAAAGAAAATAATCTGGATTTCTTCTTCTCCAAAATATACTTCACCTGGATACTGTACTGAAGTGAAAAAATAACTGTCTTCCCCATTTGGTAACTCATTTTTTACAGATATTTTGACCTTAAAACCCAACTTACCTGGATGGGAGAGAAACCCTCGAACAAAGAATCCAACAAGAGGCAAAACAAAGATATGCTAAAATGGCCTCAGTTAATTTACTTTCCTAGTCCTAAGATAATTTATTAATGGAACTGACTGAGTTATACAGTTTTAACTGAGTTGCCAGGTCAGCTTAGGATGCTTTAAAGCTCCTGCTCACTCACTGCAATAGTCAGTGCCTCCAAGACTCAGCTGTAAATGATAAAGCATCATCATCAGTGCACTTGTTTCACTCCAGAGATGCAGAGATGTATCTGTGCACTAGCTAGAAATAAAGTTAACTGTTTTAATTACCCCTAAGCTGAACACCTAAGTAAAGGACATGATGAGAAAGCATTATGTGTGAAAGAAACTAGCTGTTCCAGTGCACAACTCATTTAGAGTACCAAGAATGAAATGAGATTGTCTCCCTCCTTCTCCTCAAATGGAGAACTGAAATGAAGAAGAGACATTTAATTAAACAAATAAATACCAGCATTAGTACAACGAAAAGCTAAAACAGCCCCTGCAAATTCTACAGGCTGCATTCTCATTTGCATTTTTATGCCTTCCAGTTTGAAATGACAAAAATGAAAAGAAAAACAACTGGAGCTTACAGAGGGATGAAGTCTGTGGTAACCTGTAACCACAGGTCCATCTTGGTGTCTACAAATAGTGAAAATAATTTGTTTACAACAACTTACAAACTGCTGTAAATGCCTTGAAAAACAAGTTTCAGTACAACACAGATGGTGTATTTTTTTTTTCTTTCCTTTAAAATCCCCCAGTATTACTCGTACAGATGAGATGCCTTCAGAGAACAACAGGAACATCTCTGTGAGAAATCAAATTTGCTGAAACTCGGATTCATGTTTGCATTAACCACGCTGGTAAAGTTTGTAATTAGAGTTACTGGAATGTTGCCATCTGCTGATAAATGAGGATTACATGGACAACCTGCTCATTGCACAGGCCAGACCAGAAGTTCGTGTGAGTTCTACAGCAATGGACATGTGCATCAGTTCCAGGTGACTTAAAGCAAGAGGCTGCCCAGGGGCTGAGTCAATGTCACATGTGAATGCATCCAGGATACACAGCCCTTTCAGCTTCATCCTTTTCTGCTTCCCAAATCCATGGTGACATCGAAAATACCATGGGTAGGGAAAGAAAAAGCTAGAGTACATGATTTGGAAAGACTAAAGTTATTTCTAACTGCAATATAGTGGGAGTGATCACATCAGAGATGTGGCCCAGATCTGCCTCTCATTCCATTCTCCTGAACAAGGCAATAATGATATTTTAGAATAATGTATCTGCTTGGACAATATCTGTTACTATACACAACAAAAATCCACTACCAAGTTTGTTATTTACACTCTCAAAACTAAAATTTCAGACTGCAGTTCCACAGAAATCTTCAGTCAAATAATACCACTAATTCCAATAAGGATTTGGAAGAAGGGCCAAGGACTGCACTGAACTGTTTGCTTGATCTTATGCAGTAAGAAGAAACAGCCTGAGTTTATTTCTATTGTTTCTACTACATAACTCAAAGACACCTTGACAAAACTGAGTAAATGACTGTAATTAATAACATGCATCTCAATAGGAAAAGGTGTAAGCTTCACCTGGGCACTCACCAAATCCAAGATGATAGGCAAACAGTGCACAGAAAAGAAGTACAAAGTCAGAGTAACATAAGCCAAAAATGTCACCTTAGTGCAAAAAAAGGGAAGCAATTCTTTCATGTATTAAAAAGGCCTATCCAGCCCTAGAGGGCCTTCTCCTGAACACAGAATTCAGGCTACACAATGCACTTGTCTGGGGATGTTGGGAGATCCCAAAGGAGGACAGCAGGAAAGATCACATCCTAGAGCACAGAGGAAAATGAAGGAATCTGTCAGATGCTATGCCTGTCAGGAGCTCCATGGGATTAGCTAAACCCATCTCTACCTTTCTGTAATGAGGGATTCTTCATTCTGTGTGAACCCATTATCAAGAATGACCTCCAAGGATGATATCTGAACATTAGCTTCATTAAATAAAACTAGAACATAACACATGACCTTGACAGATCACATTAACTAGAAGAATGGCACACATCAGCTTGGAAGTCAGCATAGAAATGAGCAATATTGGTCAGACTTGTCTCTACTAGGTCAGTAAAAAGGTTATTAAATAGTGTGGTCTCAGCCAGAATTGCAATGCTAATCTACCGTACTCTATTTAAAACAGTTTGAATATCATAATCACATTTCAATGTTAAGCACATTTTTAATACATATAAACTCCAGAAGTTGTTGTATAGACTCCTCTTAAAGAATTTTACAATTACACAAACAGTTGATTCAATGCTGTATCATCTAAACCAGCAACCTCTAAACCACAGCTATTTCTCCTACTCTTAGAAAAAGTTCTCTACACATAACTGTGGGCCCAGCCACCCTTTGGCATGATGAACAGTGAGATCCCACTCACACGGCCTCAGAGAGAGCACATGTTCCAGCCCTGTATCCTATCTCCTGGGACTGGAGTCACAAAGCACTGAAGCAACTTCACTCACTCCCAAGGAAGTTCTTAAAGAACAGGGAAGATTTTCTCTTCAGGTAGTGGGAAGAGGGCAGGTTTTGCTCCCTTTTGCTTCTCCCTGGAGTATGAGCAGACAAGCTAACGCAATCAGCACTGACTCATTTGCTTGCACTCTCCAGCACACTGAGCTGTGGGCTCACAGGTGATCTAGTGGCAGGATGTCACCTTCAAAGGCTGGAATTGATTGACAGGACAGGCTACGAATGAAGTGGTCACCCTTAAGTTATTATCAGTGAACATCTCTCTGAAGCATTCCTTCAATTCCCAACCTATTACAGCACTTTACCCAGCTGGGGAATTTTAAAATATATTTCTTTTACAGAGTAAACCAGCACTTGCTTTGAAAAGAAAAATCCACTTGCAACAATTATTTGAACTACAAGGGTTTCAGGAGTATTTCCTGCAATTGTGATCTATTCAGCAGCAGATCAAACACTACAAAAGACTAGAGAGACAGCCTGCATTTTAAAATTTATACTTCTGAAGCAACACTCTTCATCTAGACGCAAGTATACAACTATTGTGAATACACAACAATTTACTTGAATTGGGAAAGGTTACTTCACAGTTCAGTGGCACAAAACACAAACATCATGAAGATCTCTTCAGCTTATTCTTCTCCCATAGAAGAAGAAATATCTCCCTTTAAATAAGTGGAAAGAATTTCTTAATAAAGTCTACTTAGGAAGACACAGTACACAAGGAGACACTTAAAAGACCAGTGCCAAAATATACAATACTTGAGTACTTGTGCTGTCTTTCCCTCTTCCCCCAACACTGCTATTGTTATCTTTTCTTTTCACTTCTGGCTTAGATGCAAGAAAGCAGCAGATTGAAGTCTGCCATCCTCTACACCATATGAGAGTGGATTTCAAAGCAACAGTTTCCCAGGCCAAATTCTGCTCTATCTTTATCAGTGTAAGCCTGGTGTAGCTCTCCCCCTCACTAAGCCATTTCCATACTTAGACCTGTATGTCTGAGAGCAGCCTGGGTTTACGACCCCCTTTTCAGACACCTGCTGCTGTCCCAAAAGGGATGGACACCAGAAAAATCTTCACTACTACTTCATAGATAAGAAGTCAAAGAGTGTAAGTTTGGATGACCTTTGAGGAGTCACCCAAGTTGCATCTTTGTTTTAGGCAGGTTCAGCTTTCCCCAAATCGTTCCCAACACAGGTCTGGGAAAAGCCACTTAAAAGCCTTTAAGTAACACTGGTTTGATACTGGAAAGAACATTACCCTGACTCGTTTCATAGTCTTCTCTGGGATAACCCAGCTCTTTCTGTCCACACAACATAGTTAGGAAAAACCCGTGGAACATCCACTACCCTGTACCTGTGCTGCTCATTTATGAGAGCTGCAGACAAGTTACATCTTGCTAGATTTGGGATGTGGTTGCTTGGTGTTTGGAACAGAGTCAAATGAGGCAGAGATGCTGCTCACCATGTTGCTGAGAAGGAAAAGGAGGGCAAGCTCCAGTGGTGCCAAAAGTCCAAAATCTACCTGAACTAGTGTGAAATGATGATGATCTCAGCCATAGATGAAACTTCAAAGGGGAACTGTAGCTGTACTGTTTTTACCAGAAGGAGCCTTCTATTAATAAACTCTGTTAAACCATTTGACATTAAAATGCAGAGCTGCTTTTAAAGGATCAAAGCACTGAATGTTAGTTATTAGAATTGTTAAAATGACACTTTCTCTCGGGTCCTTTCTTATTATCAATCACAGCAGCCCTCCAGACCTCACCAGCTAAGCAGGGGCTGCCCATGGAATGCATTTAAGTCACAGCAAAGTTATCACCATTTATTACCTGCTAGAATTCACAGGAAGCAGTCACTAGGAACAGGAGGGAAATATCACTTTTCACATCTTCTCTTCTGATTTGAGAGAGGGAATTTAATCATACTCCAGCCCTCACCCTATCTGTATTTAAGCATATCAGAGAAAAACATGATGCATACACACCATAGAGGTAGCACACATGAAAAAAGTAGTTAAGATAAAAGAATTTATCCTGTTCACAACATTCAGAATAGCAGGTAAAGCCACAATTCTGCTAGGAAGTTTTGAGTGAAATACTGCTGAGTAATTGCACTCATTACACCATCTACTTTGGGGATAAATAGGAAAAACCAAACCACTCTTCTTTGAATTCATGGCATAACAGTCAGCTACATGTGATTTATGGAAACTCAGATTAAGCTGAGGAAGAATAATTTCACGTATGTCACATCAATGAGATCAATTACCAACAAAGCTTATTCTATGAGAGACAAGAATGCTCAGTTAAAACACAGAAGGAGTGAGAGAACACATGTAGCAAATTAATTACAGTTGGTATAGTTCTTTCTCCTACAAGCCACATTTGCAGTTCCTGAACAATACACTGCCTGAAGCAATACAACATTTTCTCCATCATAGTGAGAACCTAAACACTGCTCTTCTGTATTTTCAGAACTAAGGATGAAACAAAGGCTTACTCAAGCAGGGACTCATCCTGCCAAAGATGTGTTCTTATGATATGACTCCCCGTAGTTTGAAAACAACACAAAAACCTATCTGCTACCAGCCATAAAGATGTTTCTGTACACATGCTGCCTGATAAACACTTGATAAGAACCAGAGCCAGATCTTAAGAATCATCCATGCAGATCTGAACACAACTGAAAGACTGCCACAGCTGGATGCCCCAGTGTTTCTAAATGCTCAAGCAGTATCAGACACTCAGCTGGTGAGTTTATGGGCAAAAGCCATTTCAGAAACGACCCATACTAGAAAATACTTCTATGGAATACAAGGCTAAGAATAAATGTACTTTGATGTGAACAAACGAAATAAAATTCAGCATTATGCTGTATCATCATCTTTTAATAACAATCTCAACAACTGAAACAATTGTTTCAGTTATGATAGGTATTTGTGCATTCCCTCAATGGGGTATTGGAATGGCTTTCAGTAAAGTATGAGAATTTTTGTAGTTGTTTAGCATAAAGCCAAATAATGTGTTTACTGTTCCATAACAAGCATTGTTCGACAAGCAGATTCAATGAGGAAACATAGCAGTGCAAAAAACAGTGATTGCTCTTACATCCATGTATCATTTCTGATACAAGCAGGCAACAAACCAACTGGTCCTTGCTCTCTGGTTTAGTTGCTCATCCGCCTGGAGTTATCCAAGAAAGGTTGCAGCATTGGAAAAAGCAACACTTGGCTGCTCTAATGTTATTGACCTCTTTCCCATACCTGTCGCATTTCAAACATAAATATGCCCAGTGTGGATGCTTAGTGGGCTACATTTACCTAAAGTCACTTCTGCCAGGATGTGCTCTGGACTACCTAGCACTCTCAAAAAGCTGTTTACAGAAGAAGAACCAGTGCCTCAAGTATTCAGAAGCATTTTTCTGAATACATTACAACAGAAAAGAAGTCCAACGCATTCTCTGCAACAACAACAAATGTAAACCATATTGTGTGGCTGCATGGTACTTATTTGCCAGCTGGACTTAAATAATGAAAAATATGTAAGCAATCTGATAAGAGAAGCTTAAAATAACATTACTATTGAAAGCTTAAAAGCTGATCCACTTCAACTTGAATTATTTTTAAACATTTAAATTGATTGTAAATTCATTAAATTTTTTCATTTGATTCAGCAAAAGATTTTCAAGCATACACTTAAGCAAGTAGTTAGTTCCACAGAAGTAAAAGTTTTTACACAGGTTTAATACTAACAGAACACTGTAGCAACTCAAGAACAACCTTCAGAAATCCAAAGTGTTTCAAGGGCCAAAAAAAAAAAATCAAACTACTTAATATGGTAGGGTAGGACATCTTGGAAATTTGATGCAAACCATTTTCATCCAGTGAGACAGACTCAGCATCTATCCATCTGTAATCTCCCAGATTAAATCAGTGACAAGTGAGCTCTTCTACTGTACTCTCACTGCAATAGGAGATTAAGATTCAGATACAAAGAGACAGTATCCAAACAAAATGTGTTCCTAACACCAGTTCCAACAACCCCTTGGAAACCAAGATTTAAGTCAAAGCAAACCTAGGAGACATCATTCCTCCAATGACTATTCATTGGAACAGAATCCCTTCAGCACTTGAATTTTTTTTTTACTGCTGCTGATTATCCTGTGCAGAAGAAAAATGCTCTAGTGCTTTGTGTTGTGTGGGTGATGCTCCCATTTTCCAGCTGAGTTTGGTTCAACATTTATAGAAGGGATAAAGTATTCTGAATTGGCTTCTATCAGTAAAATGACTCAGTGATCACTGTGCAAGTGGGAGGACTTCAAGCATTTGACATTGCTTCTCACACTCTTGCTGTCACAAATGCAAATGTTGGGGAATTTAAACTCGTTCCTATCTTGTCTTTTTAAAATCCTAAAGGGACCTTTGATCATTCAGTGGCCTGTTAAATATTTAGCAGTCAGGAAGAAAGGATTTTTTTTTCCTTCTGTGGTGGTTTAACTGGTTTAAAATCTAGTACTGCCTCCCTTATGTGAATACAATGTATCACCATTTGCCCACCATTTTCCTCAGAGGAAAAAAAATCCCTTCAATTAAAAATTGATCTGCCTTCTAAACTAATAAAAAAAGAAGACAGAAGTAATATAAACAGACAGAAGATAGGGCTGTGAATTCCACGAACTACATAATCTGCATGCACAGAGCACACATTCATCTTGGGGGCTCAGAAAAGCAATTTTAACTACTCTGTCCCCCTTCAGAGCTAAGTGCCTTGCAAATATTGACCGGGGACATGCCCAGCTTGTTGCAGGCAGCACTGCCACTACCCTCTTCAGAGGTGTAGGGCTTTGATCCCACCAATATCCCCACTGCACTTGAACCTGTTAATCCCACTGAAGCGTGTGTGATTGTTTTCATCCTAATATTCATCACACTCCACGAGGAGGTGTATCTGCCCAACCCAGGAGCTGAAATTAAGCACCATGGAGCCCTGAGCTGCAACCAGCCCTGTTGCTCTGGCTCTACTCTGCCAGCAGCCTGAGGAGAGATGGCTCCTGCAGCCTCCCACACAAACCCTGTCCCGTGCTCGTTAGCATGCCTGTGATATTAATGACTCATTTCATCGTAAAGCACCAGCTCAGGCTTCTCATTAATCATCTGAAGTGTGCTGGCTGCTGCAGTTTGCTCAGAGCCCCTGCTAATTCAGGCTTCAGCACCACAAACACAGGGAAGGAGTCTGTGGGTCAGGTCTGCACTGTCTGCACTTCAGCAGGGACTTTGTAACCTCTCAGAAAATACCTTACAATCAGTATCTGGTTTTTCCAACCCAGTGTTGGGCAATTCCTGGATACTTTTTATGAGCCAAAATAATTGCTTTCAAAATGTGATTGTTAAATTGCACGGGTGGCCAGCAGGGCACTGCTGGTGCATTCCCAGTGATAGGCTCAGACAGAGAACTAGCCCTGAACCACAGCCCGGTCCACCTCTCCTGTAGAAAAAACACTGACTAACTTGTTCAACAGTATGAAAAACCTAGATACAAAATGAATGCAAATGGACTTACCCTTCAGAGAAAGAGAAAAAAATTATCTATAAATATTCTAAAAGGCTCTATAAGTGTTAGGAGAATGAGAAAGCCACTAAGAAGAGCTGTAGGTTGTGATGAGGAAGCACTGACTTTTCATGATCTGTGGGCATGTTCTCTTGTATCCCAGCCATTACTAGATTACATTCACAGCTCCTTCTTTACGTCTCTTTAGACTTCAATTACTGTTTCTTAATTATTTCTATAATAACTTCATTTTTTCCCCCCATTTTACAGATGACCTTTTTAAACACTAACTACAAAGTAATATGGCTTCCTACTCTAGCTTAAAATGGATTTTGCACAAATAAACACCAGAGCAAAGTCCGCTGTTAGCAAAAACTAACAGCCTATAACTGATGTAAATTTATGTCCACCCACCCGTTAGCCCATCAATTTCTTCTCTTATAAGATGTCAAAGCACCTGTCAATCATGCAGACAATGTGAGAGAGGAGAGAGACTAGAAGAACAACTCTCCCATCTAACTTGCCACACTGTTCGATGGGTGAACCATTCCATACAGAGGTTAGATCCCAGACACAGTAGGTATGTATCAGAAATTTGACAGATATGCAAGAAATGCATCAAGGCTGTGCCACTCCTTGACACATCACTTTCTTAAAATACACACTACATACCACATATGGGGTATCCATCTAGAACCACATATCTGGCAGGTGTATACCAGAGCAGTTGCACTGACTTTAGACCCCATGGTTGATCACTTACCTATCCCAATAAATTGCTTATCCATCAAGACTATTTGTATCAGTAGAGCACCAATTCCCAGATAGCTGGTCAACTTCTGTTCTAGAGTCGTGCTTTGTTCAAGCCAAAAGCACACATCTTCATGTATAGCTCTCTCCCCAGAGGAAGGGGACAGCTCCTTCCCTGACTGAGACTGCCAGATTGAACCTACAAAAGCCTGTAACGCCACTAAGTATGGATATAATAGGCTGTGTGGATTTGTATCAGCATTTGTATCTTAAAAACATGACTCAATTTCCTTCCATGGGACAAGTGTCTGCAGCTACCCTAAAGGAAGCGCTCATTCCTTCTTCCATTGCCTGCCTAAAATAAATACCTTTCTGGCACAGAAAAAAAATCTACTTTTAGACATGCTACATATGAGCAATACATTTTGCTGTAAGACAACAGACTGAGACCTGAGCTCATGGCAGCAAGGGGCAGCCCACAGCTGACAACACTCACAGATCAGCTGAGCTCATGTCATAGGCAGCATGGCTTTCCTGCCTGAAATACATTTTGTTTCCCCTTCTGCTTGAGATTCTTTTTTTTTCTTTGGTTTTGCACTTCAGGATTACTAATTCAAACCCAGCAGCCACGTGTTGCTGCCCCTCAAAGTCCCAGCTCCTCTGGTGAATGGCCCTTCAGCAAGGACCTCATCATCCTCACCATCTCCCTGTGCTTTTCACCTCGGGTAAGAGCAGCCCAAGCCCAGTCAGCACTGACCTGCATAAAGAACGGTCTCCTGTTACACAGGAAAATGTCCTGGCTCAAGGGCCAGGCTTCTGAAGTCAAGCTCCTCTCCTCTACATCCCCAAAGGACTACCTGCCTTGCTCCAAGCCCTGCTCATGGCTGGATGGTTGCCAGTGCAACTCCAGCATGCTGACCCAGTAGCTGAAAACTGCTAAAATGCACTCCTGGCCAAACCTGTAACACCACTGAGCACTCCAGCCTGGGCAACCCATGCTGTGGCTTCATCACATTGACTCCACATTTTACTTGACTCAAAGACTTGAAGTCTCAGTAAACCATCCAGTGGCTATTAAAGTGTCCCAGCACAGTAAGAGTACTCATGAAAATACTGAAGGAGCTTTCCAGTTCAAGTAAAGCAACTTTTTATTTCCTTCCATTATACATTGCTTTATTCAGGGCAATCTGACACTGTTCAAAACCTCATATTTAACTAACAGCACTTAAAAGTTGCCTTTCTACACGGGAACTTAAAGTAATTAACTTCAGCTGCTGAGCTCGTTAAGGACACTTCCCTGTCCAACACTCTCACACCACCTGAGCTGGGACTGAGGCCGCCCACACACAGAACAATTTTCCTCACCAGATGGACCTCAGGATTCCCACACAGCATATTTGCAGATGTCTCCATTTTTTAAGTACCTCAATCATGGTATAATAACAAAATTACAGCTCAATCTGGTGCCTCTGAGGAGGGACTCAGAACAAAGGAGCCCCAGGGTTTTTATACCCTCACAGTCTGAGGGCAAGAAGGTCTGGAATCATCAGCTCCTGTTCTGTCCCTGAGTGTCTGGTCCCTTGGCTGGGCCCCAGATCTCTCTGTTCTGCAAAGGGTCAGCACTTCATGGCCACTTGCCTGGGGCTTGGGCTCCTGCCCCCCAGAGCTGGACCTGTAACTCAACTGTACTGCAGCCACAGCCTGAGTTACCCACACCAAATACAGGCTTGCCAAAATGCTGAGGGAACTCACTCTGCAGAAATTCCAAACTAAGTCTCCACTGGAAGGTTTTGCCATACTCATGGTCCATACTGGGAGCATGAAACCAGTCCATCTTTATTGATATGTCTATACCTGCACCAGTTCTTGCAATGCAGCTCTTCCACCAGTATAGCATATTCTGAAAAACTTTCTCTTTTTTTTTTTTTTTTACTATAAAAGCTTTGTTGACATTTGGGATGAAGTTCCTCAGAGAGCTCTACCAATATCTACCTTCTAAATATAATCTTTCTTCAGACATCTATCACATCCTCCCATGACACACACAGAATCTGTTCAAGCTTTTTGTACAGTCAGTGATAGATTTAACTCTGCATTTGCCAGATTGGGAATAGTATAGATGTGCCAGCACTTCAACATTTCTAAGAACATTTCTGTCCTTTCCCATCAATTATTAGACTGTGTAGCTACTTATTGTCTCACAATGCCACATGACTGCTGAGAAAGAGCCTATTTTGAAGTTTGTAAAGTGCAGAAGCAAACAAAAGAGGGCCCTCTGATGCTTGTTCTTTACAAATTACACAGCAGGAACCAGCTCCTAAATCCCTTCCCTGGATAACCTCTCCATTTCCCAGACTGCATCTTGGCACTCCCTTGGAAGTGTGATGTGCTTCACACTGCTACAAAGCAAAATCATCCCAGAGGATTGCCATGGGTTTAAAGTCAAGGACATGCTATATTTACTGTGATTTCTGTTTTCTTTGGGAAGCCTTGGAGAGAAAAGTCAAAAATAAAATTCTCACTGCTGATACAAAGCAGTGCCTTCCAAGTGCAAATGTTTGCACATGTGCAGAGGCACTCTAGGTACCAGATGTGACCATAAAAGCATCTCTTGCTTTGAAAACATTATGATCATTCTCACTTTTTCTTTTTGGTAAGAGAAGGAAAAGGTTTAAATTCAGGTAATGTTCTTCAAAAGACTGCATTAGAGATGCAAAGATAAGCAAAGCATTCAAAAAATCATGAAACACCATCTGCTCTCTTTTATCTTCTAATGTCTACCAGCATCACCACTGTTGCCAACATTAGTCACCCTCCTCATGATATTGGGTTTTTTCTTATGCTCTCAGCTCTCATAATCAAAATTATACAATAGTAGTTTATTTAAAATAAACTAAAAAAATCCAATACACTTGATGCCTGAGAAAACTGGTGCAAGTCAGCAGCTCAGAAAAGCAGAAAAGTTAGAACTATTTAGATAGAATTTAACTGCTACAATTTGTTATGATGTTAAGTGTACTCCAGGAGCTATCTTTCACAGGAGCTCAGCTTCCACAGGGGTACCAAAGGGATAACTTAAGACCCAGCGTAGCATACTGAATGTCTCAAAAATCTGCCTTTAACTATGACCACAGAATATCCAAAAAAATCCTGTTGCAAGCCACGTTTTCACACAGGCATAGCTCATGACAAAGAGGTCAACTGAACTCTGTGCCTTCGGAAGCCAGGCAAATACTCAAACACCAAGCCCCATATTGATTAGCCTCATTATCTCCTCATGGAAGCATCCAGGAGAACAAGTGCAGTGCCTGCCTCTCTTGCCAACTTTACACTATCAGGAATACATCTTACTCAGCTGCTTCGCACAGCTTTTATTTTTACATGAAGTGAAGAAAGCTCTTGCTATTCTGAAACACGAAGTACGTCGCTGCCCACTGCCTGCTGAGACCAGGGTGCAGTAGGCACTGGAGAGGCACCAGCACACCTTGGCTGGCAGGTGGAGCAGGGCAGCCCAGGAAATGCTACTCACAGGTGTTTTTCAGTGACTCAGCACAGCTGAGCTAGGACTCAAATGATTTGTATCCCTTTGTATGTAGCCAGAAGCTGGGAAACATATCCATTATGCCCTGCTCTCTCTCTCCCCATTGAATCCCTAGCACAGGTACCAACCAAAACCTCAGCCTCATCCTTGGCATTTAATAAGATGCAAAGTCTTTAACCTCATCGTCCTGCTCCTCCTGTTTGAACTGGCAAGCAGGGGCTGCACTGTGTGAAAGCGTTCCGTGTTCTGCACACATGTTACAGCCTGCATCTCTGCATGAGGCTCTGTGACTCATGTCTGACTCATGAGACCTGTACCACCAACAGCATCTACCACAGCCAGAAAACAGAGCACTCGCCCTCAGGTTAGGAGCTATTTTAATGCCATGTGTATTAAGGAAGAAATATGCACAAGCCAAGGTAGCTGGCATGAGGAGAAATGAAGGAAGATCCCCACAACCCTCACCCAGCCCAAGCACTGGGGCTTCCACGAGGAAGATTAAACTGAGAACAGCCACCACCTGAGCTTAATTTAACCACAGCACCCTGGCATCCAAACCACCCTCAGGACTTTTTGCATATGCACACTCGAGTTGATTTACCTACAGTTGATTTGCCTTCTTCATTCATTCAGAAGAATGAACCCAAGCACCCACTTGGTCCTTCACACAAACAAGTCCTGGTCTTTCTGGCACTGTGATTTGTGCAATGCATTTTCCAAAGTTTCATGTCTTTTCCTATCTATGTTTTCCAACATGAAACAGCAAAGTTAGTAATTTTCTTACTGCTACAGCTTCCCCCCTGCCCCTGCCAAGAGAGAGGGGAAAACCAGGATTTCAGAAAATTGGAATATTTCTTACAAAGTCACCTCCCTCTTCCCCTTCCAGCCTCAATAAAGCAAAGCCATTTCTCCCTCACATTTAAAACCATCAAGTTCATTAAAGAGATAATGAGTTTTGTGCTTTCCTGCTGCACAAGCAGCAAGCCTCAGTCTATTTTCCAAGTTACAACTTTTTTTGTTGTCATTTCTAATACACAGTTTCATGCACAGAGGTTTCCTGAGAGCCAAGTGGACCAAGACATGTTTCTTCACAGTAGGAAATACAGAAATTGGTAGAACAGCAGCACTAAAATTAAAACATTTATTTAATATGTCAAAAAAACCCCTACAGCACTAAATCCAGGAGTTCCTTATTATATTACACTAGATTAAGAAAGCCCAGGGAAAATGCATAAAATATCGTGGAAATATAAAATTTGAAATCTTACAGGGTATATTATATTTAGCAATACAATTTAACTGCACAGTAAAGCAAAACTGCTTAAGCATTGAACATGTATATCATTATAGTTTATCCACTGCAAGTAACTCTACCAGTAGAGACAAGAAATTGTAAGTTGCCTGTATGGAATTCTTTTGGATGAAATATCAGAGGGTAGTTGAATATTCAAAACAAGACACGTTTTAGAAACCTATTTCTCAAAGAATATCCTCTTCAATTAGTCCTTCCAGAAAACCAGGCCAGATTTTTATTTGTGTATCTGTCAGTGTAGATCATCTAAATCAGTCATTTAAATTATGCTCAGTTTTTAGACATTAGTTTTAACAATGAGAAGTGAGAGGAGAGATCACGAGATGATCTGCTTGGTTGATCTCTGGCCACTACTGACAGCAGAGTTGTTAGGGGGAAGCAGACAGACATCCATATATGCAGGAATCCATCTTTTTAATCTACTGCAAATCAAATCAAATGACCACATACTTGGTCAGCATTCAACAGCTGCCACCAACAGTAGTCATGAACACACGTCTAGAAGACATCTTTGAACTAGTTAGTCAGCTTCCAAAACTGCAACTTTCCAACAAGAAAACAAACATCTCTTATATTGTCACTTTTTCAAGTTTATATTTTACCTGATCAAAACCATTTAGAGCTAACAGACTTGGCATTAAGCAAAAGGCTCAAATCCAGAGTCAGTGCCGTAACTGCCAAAAACTTAGTCGGTTTTGGATTGAGCTGTCATCTGTGTCAAAGGCATAACAGCCTTGGATGCTTGGAAATGATAATAAAAAGCAAAATATTATGCTGTTAGCCTTAACACAAGGTGTCTGCATCATATGAACTACTTTAGCATTACCAGAATCCTTAACTTGAATGTTAGTGCAGGTGAAAGCAGGTAGGAAACAGCAGCAATATTGGAAAATATCACAATTTCAGGAAGCATACAGCAGCTGAAGAAAAGGCCAGTCACAGCATCTTTTTCCACATCCCCAATCCTTCAACTACCCTGTGGTGAACCATGGGGAAATCACAGTCTTGGTCCTAGGAGGGAGAGGATATGTGGTAGAGAGCGAGGAGGAGCAGAGGCAGTGGTTTTTAAGGGTAACCATGTAAGCAGAGTCCACAAATCACCAGCAAAATAGCTATAGAACAACTGCAAGAAAAACCAAGAATGAGACCCTCCCACAGGCAAAAAAGTATGGTCCTATCTCTTTGTAGTAACTTTTCCTGATTGGAAAAGTCAAGCCAAATGTCTTGTTGCCTGCAAAGTGGAAATAATTAGGGATCCTACACAGCCATTTCCTAGCAACCTTGCAAAGAGGAAAAGTAGCTTCTATCAATTGCAAAATAATACCCTTTTAGAAGAAATTTATCCTGACATCAAACAGTTTACATATTTATACTTTTTACCTTCTTTAAAACTATGTCCTTAAACATACGAAATAATTCTATGCTATTTGGCATCTAATATTTTGGCATAAAATCAAAGAAAAGAACCCATGTAAACAAAATGCTTAAACAGCACAGGAAATATTTATTCTCTTAAGATCTTACTGGGTTAAATCAATATGAAAAAAAATTAATGAAATAGCAAAAAGTATTATTACTCATCCAACAACCATGGTATAATGAATGGAAAAGTCTCACAGTAGGTTTGATGAAACTATTAGTCCTTGGTTTTGATCTGTTTCTTTAGAGATGCTGATGAGAAACATGAATGAAGTGAGAAAAGGAATCTCTCAACTACTCAAAACCATCAAGAAATGAATAAAAGCAAAACCCCAAAGCTAGTAAGACAGCTTCAGACACTTTCTTACATTCAATTGCTCTTCCCGTCACTTCTATGTAATGCTTCATTTTTAAATTTTTTCCCAGCATCACTATTATGCTACCTATGAGCCCCAGTTATTGGGGGACTCCATCTTCACTTAATCACCTTCTGGCCAATAGATCACTCAGCACAAAATATCCAGGTCTAACTCATCTTGCACAGGAATGATTCCTGAGAAGAGTGGTGCTGAAGCTCTGCCATGGAGTTAAAGTGAGATCAACTGAAGTCTACACACCTCAGTCAGCCACATCCATGAATTTCAGCCTTCTGAATATGCTTTACTAAACATTGTGCTGATGTTCACCTCTGCAGAAGTCTTCCCCTTGCTTACAATGTCATGCCAAGCTCATATTTTACACAGATAAGGCAGAAACATCCTACCAGCTCTGCAGGTAGGGAAACTGACTGATTAGATTGTCAGTGATTAAATGCAAAACTGCAGCCAGTTTCTGACAGACCAGAACTGTTCCTCCTACTTCGCCAGCAGCCTCTGTCCATGGATCTAAATTTCAAAGCTCAAAGGCATTTTAAGCTCTGGAGCTACAAAATAATTTTGCCTAGCAACGTGCCTTAAGTTATCTTACTTTTATGGAAGTTGTTTCAGTGATCCTTTTTGTCACTGAGGCAGCTTGGGCTCAGTATCGGCCATTTAATTTACAACCAGTACTAAAAGAATCTTGCTTTACTGAAAGAAAAAGCTTTACTTGATCCATCCAACCTTGAATTTTCTTCCCTGCACTAATGCTTAACTGCATATCACTGTCCCCATTTCCCCCAGACCAACAATTCAGGGAAATTATGTGTTTTTTTTACAGTACAACACAACATATTAATTCCTAATTTTCTCTTGACACCTGTGAGGATGCACAGAGTTCACTATGGGGTCACCAGCTGCAAATGTCCCATATTTTTGTGGAGCTTCTCTTGACCACGTGCTCAGTTGCCAGCAGGCAAGTTATCCTGCATTATTGCTTGTTTTCCAGGACAGAACATGCAATTGTTAATGATCACATGTCCAACATTCACCAGCTTCATAACTACACTCCAGCTCATCTAAAGATGCTTTGACAAAGCCTTCACATATTCTATGTTCCCCAGTTTCACCATATGAAAAATTGTCCTTGTCCTTTGAACACTTTATTGTCTCTGAAGAAAACCCTCCTGGCATGTGTTTCACACACACACAGCTCCCTCCTTGTTCTTAGCAGGGAAAAGGAACATAAATCCTATGTACAGAACAAAGTTTTCCTTGCTTAAATAGGTTTTCAGTGGGAGCCATATGAAACTGTGTACCACCCAAATAATGTGGTTCAGTATGAATATTCCTTTTTTATTTTCCTTGGCCAAAACTCCTATTGTTCCTGAAGAAAAAGGAAGCCTTTAATTGTTTTTCAGCCACATTCTCTTCATTGGATACCCTGCCAGATGTTTGCTGATCACTTTATATGCTGACACTGCCCTTTTTTTTTTCCTGTTAAACTATTTTTTAAAATTATTTTCACATGATGATCTTTGGAAAAAATGCAGATTGTTTTCCCAGTTATGCAGCTCCCATAGCCACAAGTTGTGTATCTCTGTTTTGGCCACATCCTCTCATTACTTCATGTAATTTACGAACTCTGATATTCATTGAGCTCCCAGGCTGTCAACCAGAGAAAAATAGTCCACTAAATGTTTGCAGGAACTATGCTGCCTGTCATTCCTGCTGTAATCCCTGGCACTTCTGTTCATTGTCCTTAGTAGAAGAAGAAAAATAAAGGTGGAGAACATGCAGTATCAGTGGCTTCTCTGCTGAAAGGACTGTGTGGTTTTATTGTCTGTTCCTGCAGGATGTAGAGGTGGGTCCTCAAGGTGTAGCTAAGCCTATTACCTGTGAGTTGCATCTTCCTCCTTGTGACATTTGGTGGCCATGCCACAAAAGCAAACCTCTGGGGTCAGGCTTCACCAGGTAGCTGATGCTGGGTTCAAATTGTTCACAGTAGGGTTATGCTGGCTGAACATGCAGTCCTAGGTTTTTGTGGTGCAGTGATTTCTTCACTAGTTTCCAGTAGGAGTCATAACTCATCACTAGGATGTTCACAGAAGAGATTTTTGACACACATTGTGGCCATTTTTTATTTCCCTGCTACCCCCATTCTAAATCTAAGTTTGTCTTGATTCTTTTTGAGTCAGACTCCTCAGGAGTTTCTCAGGTCATTCATAAAACAACCAAGAACCCTAGTAAAACTTGCAGAATTATGTATCAAATTGTATTTTAACAGGCAATAACTTAATTGAAACATAAAAGATGCTGAACTCCAAGCTAGTGTAAGGGAAATTATTAAGCCAACATAGTGAAAAAGCTCACCTCCTCAACTTCCACAATCACCACCATTCCTTTTACCCTAGTGGCTATAAGCTACAGCCTTTAGAAAAGTCTCAATTTTACACTCTCCTTGCTTTCTCTCAGTCACTCTGTGGTGGTGAAACCATTGTATTTAGAACTGAAGGATCTGGCTAAGAAGTTTCTTACCTAAAAGAACATTCCTTTTGACTAAAAGCTAACAGTCCATGATGGTTTCCAACATTCCACTTGTGAGCTTGGGTAATACCAGAGAGGGGGAGATGCCATCTCAGTGCCCTCTCACTAGGGCCACAGTAAATAAGGTTTCTGTCTGCCTCATCCTCATTTGTACTTGCACTGTTATGCACTTGGGGTCCCTAGAGCCCCTGACAACTCCGTACCACATCTGTTTTGAACACAACAAAGTCCCACCTTTCTCAGAGGCCCAAACAAATGAAACCAGTGACCTTATTTCATTTCCTTTTCCCCAAAGGAGCACTAATTTCAGTGCTGCATTGTAGCTGGCAGAACAGTACGTCTTACAAATTAAGCATTTGAGAAATAGCATTCCCAACATTCCATTGCATAATGCAAGACACTGAGATTTACTATGTTATTCACCAGCCTTCACATACTGTACTCATCTATTCACAGAGCACTGAATCCTCCTTTTTAGAAAAGGCTCCTACATGCCCCATGCTAACAAAGATGACATTTATGAGTTTCACCATCAGTCTATTTTCTCCTCAACTAATTTTGTCATGGTAGGAGTATGTCACTTATTTATGGCATGCATTTGGGTGGAGTGTGGGGTTTTAATCACCAACTGGAGGAATTTTTGTTGTTGGACATTTTGGCCAAAGCTGTGTTCATTTAAGGGTGGTTCAGAATTAGTAACACTGAGGAACCCCACCGGAAGCACTTTAGGAATACCTGTTTCAGGATAAGTAATCTCTGATTAGACACCCTGAAATTAGAATCCTAATAATGGGTCACTCAACAATTGCCTTGGACAGTGACCTAATTTTTAATATTATAATGATATAATCTATTTTATTGCTGCTGAGAGGGAAACAAAGTAATTAGTTCATGCTTTTTAACAGGACAACCAGCAATTTAGATTTTCTTTTACAGGGAAATAGTTGAAATTGCAGAATTATCTGCAAATAAATCTTCACTGAATTGCTTCTCCTCTGCCAAAAATAGGCCCCCATTGCACAGTAAGCAGAGGCTGATGGGAGAGAACTGCATCATTAAAAAGCTAAAATGTGTATGTTATTCTACTTTCTCATGCAAACATTGCTTCTCTTCCACAGCCTTAGAGTAAAAGCATCACATTTGAAGGAAACCTTTCCTCCAGTTGCTTTAGAAGAATGAGTAAAATAACTAGCATAAGCCTACACAAATAAAGTAAAAAAAATCCCAAGCCCCTAGAAACAAAATACCTTAAGACTTTTTTAAAGTCTGATTACCCTATGACCAAAGATTCTGTCAAATACTTGACCAGATGTTTACGTAGTCCAAAATGAGCATTGATGAAAGTCAAGTGACAACCACTGGCACTTTATAAACAAAAAGTCAACAGTCTGGGTGGGGATTTGAGAACTGCACCAGAGGCACTAAAGTTTCTCTCACAGAGAAAATCAGTAACTTGCACTGACTGCAATGGCCAACAACTACACACAGCTGAAAATCCTGCTCCTGGATGGAAACAGAAACACAGGCGACAAAATACCAGAGCAAATCTTGCCCAACGAGATTTGCTTCTTTTGCACAGAATCATAAAATCAGTCAATTAACGGTGCACAGTTAAATTAAACTAGTTAGATTTTACCTAGGCAGCTGGTGTTGAACCTCAAAAATCTTAATTTAAGAATTAATTTAAATTGATTTGAAAAAAAACAAAGCCTTTTGAATTTAAGCTGAAAAAAAAGAGTAACAATAAACGGCAGTGTTCCAGTGTGAAGGAAGGTGTCTCATCAGCTACTAAAAGGATTTTTTAAAAATATCTTCCTTAAAGGATCTGTGATAGAAAAGACAGCATACTAGTCACAGATTTAGAAGTGGTAATGAAGTGGAAGAAATTCTGATTACTGGCAGCAGAACAGAAACGAAAAATCTAAAAAATTAATCTCAAATATTAAACTTCCAGAATTTATCCCAGAAATTATTTGTTCATAAACTTAAAATATCACTTTAAAAACCTCCCACAACTATCTTGAAAATGTGAGCCGAGTGTAACTGTTACATACATGTGTAAAATCCCAAAAATACCCAAATGACAGCTCAGATGCCACATCTCCCCTTCACTTCTGGCTGTTAGGTCAGAAAACGAAGAACAAGAGTTTAAAAGTTAGCAAAACTAAGTACCTCAGTAAGTCTTGCTAGAAAACTAGCATCCAGCTAAAGCTCCTAATACCCATAACCTGAAGACACTGTCTTGACAATGCCTATTTTAAAAAGTATCCATGAGAAGCTGCAGTCACACTAAGCCACTATGAAATATTTCAGAACATCCATGCAAACAACTCTTGTAACCATTTCAACAGCATTCCTCATTCCTTTTATTTACGTTCTATTATCATACATATGAGAAGTCACTGCAAATATGCATGCAGTAATTTGCACAGCTCCTTCAAAAAAGACTTTGTGAGCTTGGAAGACTTTCTACCCAAGAGCAAGAACATTCTGTGCAATCAGTGACAAAATGCACAGGGCAAACAAACTGCAAACAGCAGACAGAGCAACTGATAGGCTGAAACAGCCAAATAATTTTGAATAATGGGCAAATTAATGGAAATTGAAATCTGTTCACACATCATTTATGAACACAACAGCTAAAATTTCTGTATAACAAAGTTTTTAACTAAGTATTAGAAAATCCTACAGGAACAAGATGGTAACCAGGACAAAGACTGGAAGATTATCCTTTCCCCTCTCCACCCACTGCCCCAGCCCCAGTTTCTTATAATCAGTCTAAGACAAGATCAGCCCAGCTCTAGTGGATGAGCAAGTTACATAAAAATGTAGGATTTCCCCTTTCCCATTTTATTGCAAGGAGCATATTTTTAAGGAAGTGCAAATAGAAACTCAGTTAACGTCAAAAAATATCAGGATGAAGATCATCTCAAAGAGCTCAGATTTGATATTTTTTTGATCATCCACTTGACCTTTGTCTGCTAAACAGCACAGAGATAAGGAATGATAGATCAGCTGTCTTCACAGATAAAAACTAAAGGACATCAAATACAGCCACCAGTGTCACAATAAAAATCTTCACGTGGGACTCTGTCTGCAGAGGTTTACATGGATTCAAATAACTGCTCCACAAGTTGAGAGGTACCACAGGCAAACACAGCACTCTTCATACAATGGTTCTGTCACCTCTGGTTAGGAAGGGTTAGGAAGGCCCTGAATTGAAAATACCTCCTGGCAAGGGAAGAGTGAGACCATGCCCTGCATCTTCCAGAGGAGATTCGCATGCCACACACCAGTGTTTATTCCACTCCAACCATCCAAAGTATTCTCTTTTGGATACAGTGTTCCCTAAAATACATACCGTGTTCTACTTACAGTTCAGACTCTGTGTGAGGAAAGCACTGTGGCTGCTTAGAGGACAACCCCTGTGACTCAGGAACATGGGTTTTGTGGGTTTGGTCCACGCTCACAAGTACCAAAAGAAAAGAATCAAAACAGCAGGTTCAGGCCAACACCAGTCTGTGCATGTTCCTCTTCAGTGCAATCCACCAAGCCACACTCCTCAGCCATGCAAGAGGTGAAGTGATTTACTCTCCACAAGAACTGGACTCAGAAGTAATTAGTTAATGCTGAGAGACTGACTAGGACTTGTGGGCTCACCATCTTCTAAAATGGAGTAGGGTCACGCAAATACGGTTATTTCTGCAGGACCTATGTCTATCATGTCTGGACTGATGCCTGTTCAGGTGGTCTGAATACACACTTTTTAACTGTTTCTTTAAATATTAACTGGCACTGAATGCTTAGTTCAGTTTCCCTTCTCTTTTCTCAAACAAAAATTGACATCCATATGCGGCACTTGAGCCAATCCTGTCTAATGCGACACAGAAGGAAGAGATTGTTGAGAAAAATGTGCACAGAATGGTACTGCTATCACATCTCATGCTATTGCATGTGTGTTCTGGTAGGAAAACACTTCAAATACAGCCCAACTACTAAGATGAGGCTTAAATCACAAAGAGGATGGAATTAGCAGATGCACCAGAAGGCATGGTAAAAATAAGCAAGGCAAAATTCTTCCCCTGAAATTAAAGATGTCATTACTTTGGTGTGAAGTTTTACACATCTTGCAAATATTTTAAGAGCTGCACATCTACTCTTCTGAAATACCCTGCTGTTGTAAACACATCTCCATCCTTGATTATCAGTAATAGGATTGAAAAAAAAATAAAATCAAATAATCCAAACTCCATAGGAACCACAAAATGCCCTCTGTTCCATTTCCACTTAAAGACCCTTTCTTCCAGTGATGGACATGGAAAAGGACTAGAAGATAGACTATTCTACCATTCTGGCTTCATTAAGTAACTGAAAACTCAAAAGCCACCAGCCTTGTGATTGCTATCTCATTTCAAATCAAAAACTCCCATCACCTCACAGTAATTGTCTACTTTTCTGACAGTATGAAGAAGGCTCTAATAGCTTAATGTATTTCAGAGTCTAAGAAAGAATATGAAGAATGAAGTAATGAAGAATAAACTGCTTGGCTTGGGAAAGGTGGAAGGGAAAGCAGTAAAAAAAAAAAAGACAGGAGAGTTCTAAATTATTACTACTTACCTCACAGTTAATATAGTGATCTTTCAGAAAGGAAAAGGAGTTAAAAAGCAGTATATGCCATCACAATTGACTAAAAGCATAGAGATACAATAGTACTTCAGGAAAGCAAACCAGTGACAGTCTGGATGATCTGTCCAAGAGCATAGCTAACATTTGTGCTATTTAATTGCAAAGCACTTCTGTGCAATGCTTGACTGATCATTATTTTATATATTCACAGCTGAAGAACCAGTTTCCCTGACAAGAAGATCCTGCTGCCTGGCATTTGTACTTTTTACTAATATCCCAATTATGTTACTACTGATGACCAAGAAATAGAACAAAGTATTCAGTAAGAAATATGGCCATGCACCAAATTATCTCAAATTCTCAGATGTTCAGTCTACACAGACTTGAAAAACAAAACTATTTATATGGCATAATGAAGTACTCCAAGATCAGAACAATTTTGAATAGAAGGCAAAATAGAAATCAAACACCAAGTAAATGGAGCAAGTTTTCCTGTTGAGTAGGTTTGATTGACAAGATCATCCTTACTTGCTGTCAAAGAGTGACAGTCCATGCTGAGGTGGCTGAACAAGCAGTGAAATAAAAACTTACTGTCAAAGGAAGTAAGAAAACTTAACTGCCACCAGCTGTCACTGTACCAGCCTTACCCTCTTGTTCTTAGTCAATTCTAGTTGCTTTCAAACCGTGCTAATCTAGAAGACATACCAGGTTGATCAAGAGTACACGACAGAACTGACAGCTGACAGGCTCATGATAGCCCTTCTTCATGCAGCCAGACATATCAAATGGGAACAAGGGATGAATTTAACAGACCCCAACATCGTTTGGCATGGTAAGACTATGATGTTATTTGCTGCTCTGTATTTGGATATTATCCATCCAGTGCTTGATGCCTCTGGAAGAGCAGCTGCCCAGATGACTGATGTTGACTCCCACAATGGAGAAGACAACACTCCAGATGCTACGGAGGAACAATACAAGGAACAATGAAGAACAAAACATTTTCATGTCACACTTAAAGCCATAAAAATTACACATCCCCTTTATTTCCACCCTCTAGAGACTTATTTATTCATTACTCAATAATGCCTGGTGGCAAAAATCTCAGGGTTTCTTGTTTTGTCAAGGACAATTATTATAATTTTTCTCATATACAACTTCACCTGACAATGGTTGAGATTATTAACAAAAATTTGAACACTGCAGTATGCACTGCTCCAACATAAAATATAAGCAGAAACAAGTCACAACTGTTCAAATACAGAGTTTAAAAAAGCCCAGATACGGAAATATCCCAAGGGCTGACTTTACTTAATGGAACTATGAACTTCTTTTAGCCAGTACACTTAGAGACCTGGCTAAGAAAGCCTACTGTTAATCAGAACAACTACAAAATTACATACTGGCATTGTTAAAATATGCAGGAGTTCTACGTAACCAGTTCTATAGACATCTATGTTATCTTATCAATATGCCCATTCACTTCTGCTTGTTTTTCCTGCATGTCAAACCTTCCTGCATTCTTGAGCAGCCCCAGTGGCTGCAGTTCTCTTTATCTGCTCACCAAAGAGCTCTCGGGTGGCTGAAAAATAGCTGAGTCTTGCCCTTGATGCCTTTTGAGTTTTAACATTAATGTACTAAAGCACTTAAGCCTATTTAGTAGTCCTGAACAAAGTTAATGGCAAGAATCACACACTCAAGCATGAGCATATTTTTACAGTGAATGATTCTCATGCACATCTGCATGTGCAAGTCTTTCCATGGCCAGTCCACAGAGCATACAGGTGCTCCTGTCCTTTGATTTTGGAAATGAAGCAATCTGCTTCTTGAGAGAGACAGATCAAGTCATCAGCCAAAACCGGAGCTTCTTGGTCCACCTCTCACTCCTTGCATAGCTTGGATCCTACTAGCAGCCCTTCAAAGCTTCTGCTACCTAATCATCCAAAACAAGTGAGGGAAGGAACTTCATGCAATGGCTCACTGTGAGAAAAATAGCTCCTCTTAGTCAAAGATAACTTGTATTTTTGCACTTCTTTGCCCTCACTTCTTGAATCAGTCTCAAATACTGGGCACATGCAGAACGAAGCTTTGTGAAAGCACAGTGTGTTCTAACAAAGAGCAACCAACAGCTAGCTGAGTGTTTGAAGGACAAGCCACAATGTCTGCAGATGAGCCAACCAAATTCCTGCCTCTCCTTCAGAAGAGATTTTAAAAAACCCAAACAATCCAATGCATCTCAGATACCACAATCAGAAATTACATGATGGTCTTAAGGAACATAACAGATGAGATACTGCAACACAAAAGCTCCTCATAAATATGTTACATACAGTAGCTTGAAACACATGATTTTAACAGCTACATTGAAATGTTTTTTTTTGCAAGTAGTCGACAGTTCATGTCAAAACAAAAAAATACAAACGATTTCAAGTTTTCTTCCTTCTGAAAAATGTTTGGTAAATGCTATGACAGGTTTGTTCCTCTCCTTGAATGCCAGATACATTCAACTAAATGTAAAGAAAACACTGAAAGTCTACATGAGCTCTTGCTTCTCCTGTATCATCACTGTATTTTAATAAAGATGTATCTAGCCAAGCTACATACTCCATTTCTCCAGCATAGCCACTGTGGATAAAAGTCTTGTACCTGTTCAGCCATGGCCAAGCAAGGTAGCCTTTGATAGATTTACAGAAATGAAGCTGAGCATTAGGGTAATAAAGAGCCCACCTTGACTTGCACATGGACGATTTGTAAGAAAAGCAGGAAAGCATCAATCCAGTTCTGATCCCAGCCTGCCTGGGAGACTGGGGCAGGAAGTGCCCATAACAAACACTGTGTAAATTCCTTATATTTTGTTGAAACAGTCAGGATTTCTCTCGAGTGTCAATACCACTCCCAATGATGGACAGTCATTACCCTTGCCATCCTGGCAAAGGGGAGATTGGTGTCTATCAATGAACAGCAGTCATGGTTAATTCCACAGGACTGCTGCAGAGATCATGGCAAAGGAGCAAGGAAGATATTGGCAGGGGGATTGGAAGCAGACTATCTTCAAGGTTCCTTCCAACCCAAGTCATTCCATGATTCTCTGAGAGAGCAATACGATGTTGTCCTGGGCTGATGAAATAGCTGGTCAAACACTGTGCATCCAATGGAAACCAAAAGGATAGGGCTCCTCTGCAGGACACAAGAGTGCTTGTAGGACAGATGGACCTAAAACCCAGATTTTATCAGGTTATAGAACTCACTGGACAGATTTTAACTCACTAGAAACAAAACACATGGCTCTAGATTTTTCTTAAACTTAATATTTGAAAATTCCTTTTGTCCCTCTTTCATGCATACAAACCCATTCAAACTCAAGATCCTCAATCCAATAAGTTTCTTTCTCCTTGGGGCAAGGGGTACTAATTAGGTGAGCTAGTGAGATGTCAGCATACAATCCAGAATCATTTGAGTGGGTGTGATGGTCTGCACAGAGCTCAAAATATGCCTCAGGCATTGAAGGGTGGAACATGAGAGCAGAAGTGGAGGACATGGCATGATGGATCCTGTATAGATCCTTTCAGATAATTTGAAACCCTAGCTGAATCTGTGTCCCTGTGAAGCAATCACTCAAATGCCCTGCACTTTTCCAAATAACTCCAATTTTAGGTGCTAGGATTCAGAAGCAGTCAGCAGTTATAAAGCTCTGCTACAAATAAGTTTCCTGGCAATTATCAAAGGGATCAACATCAGGACAGATGCAGAGCTCTTATTAAAAAAAAAAGTTCTAAAATGCAATTTCTTCTTTGCAAGGGACTCACATTTATTATCAATGTTAGACAAAGTTAGAATCCACTGCACATCCCATATCACAGTTTGAGCCCTTTTTCTGTGTTTCCAGAAGCAAAAAGATTTCTGGAGAGCAAGTTCTGTGCCAGCATCCCATACCCCAAGGAAACAAGATTAGAGGTTGCCTCACAGTGCTTGAATGCAAGGGGAATCAAGAACTACACCCTCTCTCATATATGGCCACTCTTTTCTCCTCCCACTCATTCCCTAATCATCAAATATCCTCTACCCATCCTTCCTGAAGCTAGCTCATCCCCCCCACTAGCTTTGATTCCACAAGTAAACTTTTGCTAACTAGAGGATGCAGAGAATGGTTGGATTTACCATCTGTCCCAGTCAAATCAGTTACTGTTTCCTTAGGCCAACTTTAAATCAAAGAGAGAGAAAACCTGAAGCAACTGAATGTCCTTAAGTCTCCGTGGAACACATCAACCTGACACCTTGACCAGCTACGATGTTCCATATTATTTCAAGTACAACCAATAGGTCTCCACATTCCCTTCACGCAGCCTGCATACCAGGATGAATTTCCCAGTCTGATCCTCCTTCAGGAGGCCTGCAATGGCTTCTCTTCCCACAATGTACCACACACAATGTAGAGGCATAGAGCTGAGCTAAGGAACACAGAGGATGGGAAAAAAAGAAGAAAAAAAAAAAAAAAAAGGCAAATTCCCCACTACTCAGCTGTCAGTAAGATGTTTACATTACTCCAAATAGATTCCAAAGTAAGGTCTAAGCTTTGCTTTCTAAAGTGGTTTCATGACTTCTCCCAGCCTCCCCTGTTTCTCAGTTTGGACAACAGCTGGCACTCACAGCAGTCCAACCAGATGCATTATAAAGCGTACATCTGAAACGTAGCTCAGGGAAAAGTCTACAGAGACAGCTAAGACTTAAATCTCCATCTCATAGATGGTGTGTAGGAGGTGGAAAGAGGCACTGCTAAATCTGTTACCTTTCCTGTGAATGATGAGCACACCGCCCCTTCCAAAAATAGACTAGAGAGGAAACATTATGGTGGTGACTGTGAAAAAGCAAGCTCACTACTCTGGCTCAGACATCAGGTCAGCTGTATGTGAACACATGACCTCCTTCAAAGCTACTGGAATAGATAGTATTTAGGTTTTTGTTAAAAAAGCAAAGACGTGGAATCTATTGAAAATAATGGTGCTTTAAAAAATGCACCCCGATTTCAAGAAGCTGTTTCATAAATCCCACACTAACAAAAGGTAACAACTGACATAAAGCTCCCAGTAAAAGTTTCCATCTTCCACCTGTTGGTCTGACAACCCTGCACTGCATTCTATCACAAAAGCCATCACTAATCCCTCCTGCTTTTACCTTCTAAACTTTTGCTATGGAAATATATGTTCATAAAGCCTCTGTCCGTGCTGTGGACAAGGAAGGGAGTTTAGCTGGTAAATGCATTGGTCCAGCATCATCGAATACAACAAATGCACTTCAGAAAAAAATTCTAAGATCACAGTAGAGATGAGAAGGGAGGAAATCCTTCTTCCATGTGAAGATCTGTGAGAAGCCAATGACTTCACTCTTGACCTGTTAGAATAACTTTCTCCAGAGAGGGAAATTAATTCAGCCTTCAGCTCTATTTGATCTCTGACCCTCCTCTACAAAACAATTTGCATACAGTATGCCTGAACTCGGTCAGTTATATCTTGAGGGATTTGTAAGATGATCTGCCACATGCACAAAATTAAAAATGACCCAGCCATTTAAACGGATGCTACCAGGAATCTGAACAGAATCATTTGCTCTGATCAACCATATGTAGTATTAGCTAAGTCAGACAGGTTCAACAAGCATCTCTGAGTGCAGTTCTTACATGGCTAAGATATGCTGGTTGTTAAGTAATGAACTGAAGTGTCTGATGCCACCAGAGTAATGTTATTATTTTTAATTGACATAAGGATATTCATTAGGCAAAGTGTAAGTGTTGCATGCACACATTATCATCTTTAAATTGCATTATGGATATAAATTCTACCAAACCAGCCAGCAACTGCATACACGCTTACAATTAAACCGCACATTTCAATACCTTTAAAGTATTAACTTATTACAAGTTATTAGCTTAATAATTAAGAACACTTCAAATTAGAAGCAATCAGAAGCTCACAGTGAGTTCTCAACACCAGAGATGCTAATAGGTTTTACAGCTTCCAGCCTCCTTCCTGAAGGCTCACACAAAATCAAGACAACCTGTGAGTCTGCAAAGTGCTCTGTAACCCAGCTCAATTGCTCTTGTCATCTCCCTTCCCAAGCCCATTTTGCATTACAGGCTGTAAAAATAACTTTCTTTAGATGTGATAGCTTGTTTCAACCACTGCTTCTTGCCCTCTTCATCCTGAATGGACATTCCCTGTTAGAAATACTGTCTCTGTGGATAAGTAGAGATTTCTCATGACTGACAGACAACCTGACACCTTAATTGAATTTTTAACACCACTCCAGGGCAATGCATGTTCATCTAGACCGCTATGAACCCTTTGGGCCTTAAAACCATCACAGGGAATTAGTAAGAAAAAAAAAATCCACATATCTTTCTTACAAATAGAAGCACATGAAGAAAGAACTACATCACACAATTAAAAGGTATAGCAGAGGTCAGCCAAAGAAGCCCAGAGCCTTTGCTTCATCCCACAGCCCCTGAGAAGATATATGCAAGGCTGACACAATACTGGCAGAGTATCAGCTGTTCTAGGTGATGCCCCTGCTACACAGGATGGAGTGGGAGGTGGGACAGAGGGATTAGGCTGCTTCAAAGGCACAAATCCTGTTTTATGTGCTTCTGAAGGAGAGGCAATTACAGACAGCTCCTCTTTCTGTTCACAGCTAACCCACCAAGCAGGGTAAAAGTAGTTCTTTACTGGCTGCATCTCCTCATTGTGAGCTTGATTTTGACTTTTCTGACCCAGGCCTGGCGAACCTCCAGGGCATGTGCTAATAAAGCACAAGGAAATAGCTCTGAAAGCTAACACCAGAAGCTTGGAGGGCAATCAATACGTCCAATACACTTCAGAATTGGGCTTTCTTCCTGCTTCAGTCCTGCAGAAAGCATGGTTTTTTTTGAAGGACAACTTTAGCAGCTTACACCTCCAGTTTCCTCACAGGGAATATTTTGCATTAGATAAGCCACCAGCAAAAAAGATGTTTGCAATCAAAATGTTCCGATGCATTTCTGAGTCATTCAATGTAGCTTTGTCCAGTAACAAATTCCAGTGTCCACACATGTCATGGAAACCTTTGAAACACTCCAAGACAAGTACCTAAAAAGTGAAAAATTACTACAAATCATCCTTGTCCAGGCCACTTAACTTCCTCTAACAAAGAAATTAACACAGTTGAAGGCAGGTAATAGTCAGAGTTTAACAGTTTACTGTAGAAAAAATGGATCATCTCTTCCCTTTCATTGTCTTAGCAGCTTTAAAAAAGTCCCAGATGTCTGCAGGCTATGTCCAAGCTTTTATCTATTACTCCACAGTTTCTTAGGAAGTTCTATCAGTGTTTAAAATAGCCACAAAAAACAGTGTATATTGTATGACAGTAGTATTTGCTAGTCATCACCAGTATTCTGATATAAACTTCCTTTCTTCTGATAGCACTGCCAGTAATTAGGTAGTCCAAATAAAGCATCCCACCTTCTTTCAGCTTCCCTCTCCCTCTTAACCTACCATATTTCTTTGGGATGAAGATGACATTGGATTGACACTCTGAAAATACAGATTAATCTCTGTCTCCATAGAGAGGTATTTACTCCAAATTTCAGTTCTTGAAGCCTATACAGCCCTCATCATCACATCAATCTAAGACCCCAATTTGCTACTCATGCCTATTAAACATCCCGCTGCAGTGCTTTGCTGAATAGACTGGCAGACAAACACACATTGCAGTGCTTTGCCAGAATGTCATTTCAGCACCATAAACTTCCACTGCTGGCTAAAAAAAAACCTGCCAGCTGCAGTCCTTGGCTTTTACAACATCAGCAACCAGCTACCATCACAAATCCTCTGGAGACAATGACTCCCAGATAGGCACAGAATGAATCACATTTAAGCTTCTTACATTCCAAGGCTTACACACTTCTTCCTGGCCAGCAGAGGAAAGGAGCACTGAAACGTGGCAGAAGATGCTAAGGAGACACTTCTAGTAACCTGCTAATATTTGGAAGCTTGTAAAACCCTTACCACAAGTTGCAGAAAATTGCCACTTTACAATCTGCCCAGCTATCCTGGGTTACATTAAACCATCTCCCATCTGAAATTGCTGATCTTTCATGCAAAGTGGGTAAGAACAGGAATAGTTGGCACAAATACATATCATCCCCAAATGAACTTAAAAGTATTCCTCTCACCAAGTAGCACCTTCCTGAATATTTAGCATAGGATTGGTAAGAGGCAAAAATAATTCTGTGAGTACTGCATGAAATTCCATAGATGGATGCATTGGAGAGACTGGGACACTGTGAAATGGAACTGGTTTCCATAGTTAGCCTGAGAGAATTCCATAATGCAATGGCCAGACTTAGACATGGGAGATCAGCAGAGAAGCCTGGAATGTGCTGTGGGGGCATATTAGGTAAGTTACACAGACACAGGAGATTGAGAATATAGGAGGTGGAAGGGAGACCAGAGTCAAGAAGAGGGAGGAAACAGAGCAGACTGCAGGCAAGAAAACCCTTATAGTAAATACAAAAGGCAAACTCCTGGTAAAGGATGGGGAATTCTTTTGGTTCTCCCTCATAAGTTAAAGAAAAAAAATTTAAAAATTATGTTTTGCTGTTTGTAGATATTACAAACATTAACTCATTAGCATGACATGAACAATTCCTAGTGGAGAACTTGTTTGCCCTTATATCAGCTGGCAAACAACTCTTCTTGGAGACCAAAGGAGACAGGCATATTCAGTTTAAGATGGGGGTACTTAATTTATCCACAGTCAAAGACAAAACTGAAGTTAAGCAATTGCTAGAAAACAAAGAACAATATGATGCCACCCAAAAGCTCCTCGACTAACCTCTCCACAGGTAATTAGGAATATAGTATGGTCAGAGGTAGTGAAGGCAGCAGGTAGACCCTGAACATCAGTCTGCACTAAAATATTCTCACAGCATGGAAGGCATTAGGAAACCAGGAAAACTCACAAGACCTTTATACTACACTGACATTTGCTCCTGAATTAATAAAGAGCAATAACCTTCAGGATATTTTGATAACACCTTACAAGTTCTCTTTCCTCAAGTTCTGCTTAAGTCACAGATACCAAAGCACAGAAATGCTTTGACAGAGAACATACCATATTCTTCCTTCAAATAATGGTATTTTGCCTTCTGAGAAAAAAATATGGCAACGTGCCCCACAGCAGGAAAAGTATTTTCTCTGCCAGCCAAGGAGGTCAAGCGTAAGTTCCCATTCAAAATTCTACCAGCACTTCTACACACACAAAAACTCTATCACTTCTATCCACAGTCACCCATCTTCCACCTTGTTTTCTTCCCCCAAGTATTGTTATTTTCTGTGTATATTCATTTCTATATTGCCCAGCCTAATTTTCAGTATTTCAAACAGTGGCCTTCAAAGTGAGATAAAATTAATCTGCTAGCATCTAGAAGTGCTACCAAAATGTGCACATATCTACCAAGAAGGAAGTGACAGGTAAGAAAATCTTACAAAGAAAAAGAAAGGTAGAAGAAAAACATTGTGTTTCCTTGCTGGCTCTGTGACTCCTGTACCCTTCCTGTTAATCAGCATATTTTCTGTGGGCATCATCACCATATTCCATCAGATAAAATTTCCTGTAAACATTGGAGTCTGCTTCACACACTCCACACTGTTCTTTACTGTGCCATTAGGCAGTATCAACATATACTAAGCTACATATGGGAGGCTTGCTCATGTGGAAACACCAAGAGAAAACAGAACTGCATTAATGAAACTGCATTAAGTGGCCCCAACTGCAACTGTAATGTGTTTCCAAAATAAATTCAAACCACTGAATCAAATTCATTTGCATTCCAACACTCAGGAACCATACTGGATTGCAACACAATTTCACAGGTCTACTGACATTCATACCTCTGTACAACCTAGATGAGTCATGAGCTTTCCCATCAAAAAATACCTGTGCTGTCACAAGGAGGAGATTGGACTGTGTACATAAAGCAGATTCAAAACTTTAATATCACCTGCCTGTGGGTGCCTTACAGTTCATAACAAATCAGAGTTTGCTGCTCCTAGAATATGGATTAGCTTCATAGAATGAATTTCTTACAGCTATTTTAGTACAACACACCATCATTAATTCTGAGATCAGTAAGAAAAGCTCTACCAAAATAAATCAGTCCAGATATGCTACAATCAAAGAGATATGTCAGCTCGCTGACAGTTACACTTCCTTGCAGAATTTAAAGAAACAGCTAACAAAGGCTTTCTCTTAAGAGGGTCTTCTGTGAATCAGCTCCTGAGTAGTGCAGATCCCCTAATGGGAAATCTATCCCTCATTCTTCCACTCTCAATCAATCTACAGACATTAAAAAAGGAAACACTGCTAATAGCTGCTAAATATCCTCTTTGTTTTGCAGCAGTCACTCATACATTATGCATAGATCAAGAATAAAACAATTAAGGAAAAAGAAAACCCACCCCAGACTATATGCTCTGCACATTATGATTCAAACAGAAATTTGAGAGCAAGTGCTGTCTGACTGATGTTTACCTGTGGCTATCTAAGCAAGCCTTCTCCTACAAATCACCTAAACCATTTGGGTTTCCTTGAGGAAGATGAACTGTGTGCTAGTTATCCCACCAGAAACCACACTATGCAAGCTTGCAGGGCCGGGTTGATGGGGCACTGAGCAACCTCGTCTAGGGGAAGGTGTTCCTGCTTGTGCCAGGGGTTTGAAACTCGGTGACCTTAAAAGTCCCTTCCAACCCAAACCATTTTATGCTTCCTAATTGCTGCTGTAATTGCACCCACACACCAGCTAGGAGCATCACATCAGAACCATGCAGAGGCCCACCCTGCACAATCAGAAATCACATCTTCCTGCATTGCACAAGACCAACCTGCACTGCTTGCCTCAGATGAAAAGGGCTACACCTACTACCACCTGGCAGGCCTGCTAGGGATCTAGATTACTTAATATATTTAATCAAACTTATCTATTCTCTACTGTGACTTTTATTAGAGCCATAAAGGGTAAGATGTAGTTGAGGAGGCCAATTAGATGTTGTACCCCAAAAGCATGCTTGCTCTCCAGTACTTACAGAACATATTTAACTCCAGAAGTTAATTGGGTGAAGGCTATTTCTGCATTTGGCACATTAAAATCCTACTGAAGGTTCCTCACTTAAATCAAGGTTTGATGTTTTGCTCATACTAAACACTCTGCAGATTGGCTTGTTCCAGCTAAAGAATAACAATTCAAGTCTTATGCAACTTGCATTTACCATCCTGCTTTTCATTGGGGTCTATTAGCCTTTTGGGACACATCTGCCAAATAGCAAAAACATGGAATGCAAAGGTGAAAAAACTCTCTAATTCCCTTTCTGAAAAAGGAAACCGGATATCTCTGCTCCACATCTTTTCCTTTATGTTATTAGCCAAGCTTTTCAAAATTAATTGACTAACCCATAGACTAGAAAAATGGTGAATGGTGATTCTTCAATAAGCCAAGCATCCTGTACAGTATACTGAACATTAAGATGGTCAGAGAACCAGGAGATCTCCATATTCTATCAAAATACATGGTTCCACCTACACCCAAATTCTGCAATGATTAGACCTACTTCTAGAATCTTATTTACAAGAAAAAAAGTACATTAAAATTAATTTTTAAAGTTTCAGGAATTTCCCATGTGGTATGTCAGTATTATGGCACTGTAGCAAAGAAAATGCACTAAATAGATCTCAAAAAGATAAAAAAGACAAAACAAGAAAATGCCTGTTGAATCCTTTTAATTACCAAACTAGGCATTTTTATTGTATGCAGGTAACAAGGAGAATACTAAAGCAGTGTTGGGGACTTTAATGTTGGTATTCAAACTGGGAACTGATAGCCAAGATAAATTAAGTAGAAGTCAAATGTCATCCCCAAGTTATTTCTGCATAAGAGTTCTACAGAAGGGTTTCTAAACTGATCTCTGTTTCTAAAAATCAAAGTGTAAAGTGCAAAACATCAAGATTTCATATTCAGCTTTTTTGGGTTTTTTAAACTACAGATGGTAATCAAAACTTCTTCGGGAACCTCATGAATCTCAGTTTGCAACAAGACAAACCAGAAATCTCTGAAAGTGGCATCACTTACATTTAAGAAATTAATGCTTAATAAAGCAGAAAGGTATCCTTCCTTCTGGCACTGAAAGACAAATTTTCAGAGGCACTCAGAGGGTTTGTATTCCTTCCACTAGTAAGATTTCCCAAATGAACAAGTAACAGATGACTCAAGTACACTCTGATGACTGGTGTCTTAATCAACACTGAGTTGCTCTCACCAAAATTAAAAGGTGTTTCATCATGTCTTTAGTCTCAGCAACACACCATGCCTCATGGAGCTTCCCTGTAAGAAGGATCAAAAAGGCTTCTACATACTTTCATATTTGATTGTGGTGATACCCCAAAGTAGATTCATTCATCCTGGCTCTGAACAAAGTATAATATCTGTGGAAAATTTTGGTGGTTCACACAATTAGCTGTTCTAGAAAAGAAAAGTAGTAAGTAAAGCAAGAAAACCTGTGGGTTCCACTGTACTGAATGTTTATGCTATGACACTGTTTGAATTCTAAGAAGTGCCAGAAAATGCAGGGGAGGGAAGGGGAGATAGAGCAAACTTGCCATTGCTTTTACTCTTCTATATTAATTTTCACATTAAATGCAATTAGCAAGGCCTCCTGGTTAATTCACGTTTTCTATAGAAGAAAACACCTAATGCCTAAGTTGTCAGTCTTGACACAGAGACTTTTCCACTGAAAGCTTCATAATTAAACCAATGAGTTGTGTTACCTGCTGGGGAAGTCTATTGCCTACCTACTTGTTACCTGCTACTGTAATTTTGTGTTTTCAGTGCTATTTACTGCAAATGTATTAAATTAAAAGACACTAGGGAAAAAAGAATTTAGCACATAGAGATACCAAACATAATCCATACAGAACCCAAAAATCTTAAGGACAAGATCTGTTCATCTATTTACTTCAGCAAAATCTACAGCACATGAAATCCATATGACTATCACAGGGTACTGAAAGAACCTTGACGTTTCAGCTTGACTGGAAATTTTTGTGCTAGAACAGTAAAAATAAAATTTCTCAGCATGGAAATCATAGAAGGTGGCAACTGTTTATACTTGACATGCCAGGGAACCAAATGACATGGACTCAGTGAGGTTAAGAACTTCAATTTGTTAATTACCTATCTGAAAACAATAAACTCTAATCATATTTTGTTTTCACACAACATCATACAGTAGACACTCGCTGGTACACCCCCCCCCCTTGTATCCATACATTCAGGCTGACTTGCAAATGGAACATTCATGTTCATCTCTGCATTACATGTCCCATCAATAACTTACTTTTAAAAAAACTCATTTAGAAGACACTCTGTACACAGAAATCAGGCACACAGAGGCACACAATAAATGTTTTGTCATTCAGTGAAATATTGCCTGTAGTATATTAGCCCTTTTATAATAATATAAGCCCTTCTATGATTAATTTGAGCCTACAAACCACCACTACCCTGGCTGTGTTTAGCAGAATCCCCCACGGCAGCCCCAGATGGGCACTCTCAAGTCATCCCTGTCTCTCACTGTCTCAGCTGTCACTTCACACTGCCTGCTCACACCAGCTGCAGGGCAGGTGGGTGACAGTGGGGTGTCACAGCAGCTCTCCAGCCTGGCCTCACTTGGCTGCTTAAGCTTGTGCTTCATGCTCCAAAGTACGCCAGTTTTTAAGGCTGCACGAGGCCAGCTTGGAGAAACTTCTCAAGAAAGAATTTTACCAAGAATTTGCTATTTCCTTTGCATAAGTATCACTGTATAGACAGGTTTTTTAAAAAAAGGTGTTTTTAATTAGTTGAAAGTCAAAACCAAACCTCCATCATGGCACAAGAAAAATGCCAGTCGCCACGCAAGACTGCAGGCTTTCACACAGGCAAGCAGCCTCAACACACATAACCTTACAGAGAAAAATGACACAAAGTTACTTTGATACTTGGAAGGCCTGGTTGGCACCTTCTATTATCTCAGAAAGGCTCACCCTACTTCCTTCAAGGGACCTTCCTTCAAGTGTCCCACCACTATTCTGGATGCCCACACCTGCCCTACCCAAGTCTCAGTCTACATGGAAAATCCAAACACAAATCTATCTCATGTGCCTCCGAGCTGCAAAGGAATGCAAACCCACTAGGTTTTAAAATAACTTTATGTAACTCAGTTTTGATATTAACATTCTTGAAACAGCTACTCATCCCTTGCAAAACCAGTAGAAGACAGATGCAAGGCAGTCCAGGAACAGCCACAGATACTCATCAACTACATGGCCATATTGCATAGATGACTGAGAATCTCAGTCTAAAAATATTGCTATCAAGCCTCAAATGAATGATTTTACATATCTAAGGAACAAAACACCAGTTCAGAATAATGTTACTATTAATAGGAATAATATCCATGTACATTATGGATGTCCTTTTACTTCACAGATGTGATTTTATTCTGTTACAGCCATCATGGCTTAGACTTAAGCTTTACAATACAGAGAACAGATTTAAATGAAAGCCAGCAGACATTTGCTTTATACTTTATAATTACAGGGATCTCTCCTACAGAAAGAGATAAAAAAGCATTAGTTATGATCAATACTAAGGGGAGTAATTGTGCATTACAGCAGTGATGCTTATCACACTGAGTTTCAAGAGCTGTGGACAGAAAATAATATTCTCAGCATAAAACTACCCAAGAGCTTTAGCAGAAACGAAGGACAGAGATTATTGTGACCATGCCACATTCATGCATCCCCTGGCAGTTCATTAGATTGTCCATTTTGCAAATCTTCCCACACAGGTGTTACAAAGGTCCATGACCACACCAAAAGCAACATGTTACTTATAGCTAAACAAAAGAAGACTAAAAAAACCCCAGGAAAATTGATTTGAAAAAGAATAAAACTGCTTGGGAGATGTTTTCAAGACAATCCATCACAGTCAAATGAATGCCTACCACAACATAATATCCTTTTTTTGCTCTCCATAACAAAGCACCAATAGGATTTGTCAGACAGGACCACATCTCAGTAAGGATAAACTTGAGTTTTTAAGGATTCAATTTTTACAGCTTCTCTGGACACTAACTGCAAACAAGGAACACAATAGAACTTCATGCTAAATTCCATGACAGCCATATTTTTGTATAAATACTAAATACTCTTCCTAATCCTGTTTTTGTCTAACTCTTAAATGTTCATACAGAAAATATCACAGAAGGAGGTATTTGTCTCTTCTGGGTTATTTTTTCTCCAAGAAACCACTGTTCACATTTTGGAAAGCATCATTCCTACCAGCGGGGGTCACTTTTTACCTAGTGTCAGTGGAAGAATATTAACTACAGTGCATGCATAAACATACCTACAGTGTTTTATAGGATGACCTAGAGCAAATTTAAGCTGAATGCTTGAGGCTATTTGGAGAGCATTATTGAGATAGTGTCACTGGATTAATGGAAGACAGTGACTCTCCAGCTAGATCTTGACTTTAGGTGCAATGTGACTAACCAGTCAGTGGATTGGTACATAAACCCTCCTCTCTACAACTAGAGAGGATACAACATGTGCTGTTAAATCTGAGATTTGCTGTCTGACCTTTCAGCTCTAGCAGATTGCTTTTCAATCCCAAATTACTGTGAAAAAGTTCTATTTCCACAAAACTATACAGCTATCCTACTGCAGCTGGCCTCCACTAGAGGCTGCTAGGTTCAGAACCATAACCAGATCACACTTTAAACCATGATCCAAACTAAGACATTTCAGAATAGTAAAGTTCCATGCCTAATCCTACTCAGGTTCCCAGATCCTGCAAGTCACTTAAAATACAAGCTATAAACAGCAGACAACATCTTTGCTTTTCGTTTGGCACAACACAATTCATCCTGCATTCATACGGCTGAGAGACAGAAAGCACTCCATCTGCTTCTCAGCTCATGAGCCCCTCATTGCTCACTTCTTTACCTGGAAAAGACTGTAAATAAACAAACCTGTTTGGCCAGCTGATCCTTCTTCACCAAGCCAGTGGCTGCAGCGATGTTCCCTGCTCCTTCCACCGTCTTCTGTGCCACCGCCGTCACTCCTGTCACCACAGCTCCCCCAACATTAGACACCTGCTCTTTGGTCTTCTCAGCCACTGAGGAGAAGCAGAGGATGGAAAAAAACCCATTATGCCTCTGGGAGCTGTAAGCTTCTCAGAAAATTTATCACTGACAGCCCAGCACCATGAAAAGCCGTAAGGCCATTACATTTTCTGTACCCCTGGTGGATCTTAAGAAATATAACTACACATTTGGTAACACTGGAGCAACAGAGGTAAAAATAAGCCTCAGCTGGGGCTCAATTTCTTTCATGTGAAAGACATCTGACATTTTCATTCATGTCTAACTGCACTTCAGGGAAGAAAAGGCATTATTTAGGCATTCTTATTAAGTCCACCTCACTGTATAATATAACCTAGTTTAGAAATGCATTCCAATTAGTCCACCAAACACTGCATGATACAGGGCATGGAAGACAAGATTTTTTGCATTAGACTCAAAACACATCAATTATTCTTTTTATATTTATTTTCTAAGATATATTTCATTGAAACAGATCTATCAATGCTCAACCAAGAATTTCAAACAGAACTTTTTGTCTGACTCCATTGAGATTTTTGCCCCAATGCTGATACATAATATAATAATTCATAAAAAGACTGAATGCCAAAGCAAACTGGATTAATAGCTAACTTCTAAGCCCCAGGGAAACAACAACTCATTTAGCCTACACATACATCAGCAGTTGCCATTCTACCTTTCAGAATATCACTGAGGTTTGTCTGCTCATTCATCCCCAAGGGCTCTTTCTGACAGCAGCTTGAACTACAGTGAAAGTGCTCTAAGAAAAGGGATAGAATGACTTCATGCCTTGATGTTACATACCCAGACTTTTAGCAAAACACACATGTACTCCTCTAAACTAGAGAATGTTCTTCAAAAACATCCATCATATATTTTTGGCATTCTGACTAATTCTATACTTTCCTTCAGGCTAAATCCCATCCAACCCATAAAATGTATGCATTGCTTTATCTGCATCCTTTATGAGCACAGGATGGATTCTGCTTGAAAGTAAGGCCACCATTTCTGAGTCTTTTTTTGGGAAGTACATATGAAAATTAGACATTCTGTGGATAAATTACATTTCTTTAATTCCTTGCATAAAGAGCATCATATCCTATCACACAGCAGGCATGCATGCATGACTATGACTGATATTTAACAGCAAAAATTAGGAAAAAGATAGAAAACTAAACATCATGACTAATATGCAACTACTATTGAAGACTCAAATTATAACTATCTGCTGATTGAAAATGAAGGCAGATAATTTAATGCTAATTCTAGCTACTTTAAAAGAAAAAGTTAGTAACTAATTAAGTATTATCTCTACTATGACCAGGAGTTTTCATTATAGAGTAGAATAACAGACTACACATTGTCTGAAATTAGAAACAGAAAAAGTCTGTTTCAAATATCTCCCACACTATACACACTAATAATCTAAAAGTTCGTGAGAAATGTCATTGTATGCATCCACTACTCTACGGCTATGCTTTTTTCAGGGACAAAAAAAAAGATAATCAAAGCTGGGTTTTGTGGAAAAGCAAATGTTGCCTGCAGAGAAGGTTTGACTTAATGCTAGCAAGTGCAAAAGACATGTATTAAGATGCCCCATTTGATTATTATCAGCTACAGACCACAAAAAGCTTTGGATTCTATGCATGAAATTTATATAGGAAGATTTCCACCGGTTCTTGCAAACATATCTTAAGATGTGTATCCTCAGAACACACTATATCTTACAAAGCCTAGTGAGACCTGATTGTGCTTGGAGCCTTTCAGAAAGAAACTGAGTAATGTTATGAAACAAACTCATTCATGTTGTTCCAAATGGCAAAAAGAAATCTAAAAACAAAAAGCAGCATCTTATAAAAGTAGATTCAAAAATCCAATTTTCCAATAAATACTTAAATTTAAAAAAGAACTAAAAGGAGTTATGTTTTGGGTACGTCTCAGTACTGCTTTTTATGTTTCCTGTGTCTCATCCCTTTTCTGGGATAGATCATGGGCTGTCTCAGAGCAGCATAACCAGCAACTCAAGGGAGGGGATTCTGACCCTCTCTGGTGAGACCCCACCTGCAGGTCTGCATCAGCTCTGGGGGCCCAGCACAGGACAAACCTGGGCTTGATGGAGTGAGTCCAGAAGATGCCATGTGGACTAATCAGAGGGATGGAGCACCCCTCCTATGAAGACAGACAGAGCTGTTGAGACCCTAATTGTGGCCTTCTAATACCTGCAACCCTACAAGAAAGGTGGAGAGGGACTTTGTACAGGATCGTGTTGGGACAGGGCAGGAGTAGATGATCTCAAACTAAAAGAGAATAGGTTTACATATGGAAGAAATTCTTTACTGTGAGGGTGGTGAGGCACTGGCACAGACTGCTCAAAGAAGCTGTGGATGCCCCATCCCTGGAAGTGCTCAAGGCCACGGGGCCATGAGCAACCTGGTCTAGCAGAAGGCATTTCTGCCCATGTAAGGGGGTTAGAATCAGATAATCTTCAAGGTCTTTTCCCACGCAAAGCATTCTATGGTTATATAATTCAGGGTCCTTTTATTCTGTTTGTTTGTTTTTTTTTTAATGGAAGTAATGCACATTGTTTTGAAAACTACCCTTTCCAAAAAAAATTGAATGGCAGAAAACGTAAAAGACAAATTCAGTAGGCTTGATGCTGGCAAGGGCTTAGTTAGCCTTGAGCAGACTCATTCTTTAAAATTATAAAGCATGGTTGTACTGTGTTGATTGTCACAGGCAGAATTAGTTTCATTATCTCAAGCTCTTAAAGCAACTGCACCTCAAAATATCAAGAAATAGAGTGGAATTGAGTGCACTGTGAATGCTGCAGTATAAACCACCTGATTCTCAATGCCATTATTATACCCACATTTCTTGTACTGGGTTGTCATGGCAAGACCACCTACCAAGAGCAACTATCCAGTGGCTGCTGTTCCCATTACAGTATTTTGGGAAGGCACTGTCTGAAGCACGTTTCCTCCTCCCAGAAACATATTATCCTAGGAAAGGCTTAGTATATACAAACTCAAATGAAAAAGGAAAGAATCATGCCACTAACACTGTTACTGGCACAGCAATAAGTTACTGATAAAAGTAGTAACAAAAGCAGTATACTTAAGACTGCTTCTACTTGAGACAGTCATGGTTTAGCCCCAGCTCACAACTAAGCATCACACAACTGCTCATTCACTTCTCCCAGCAGGATGGGAAAGGAAGAGAATTGGAAGGGTAAAAGCAAGAAAATCCATGGGCTAAGTATGGTTCAATTGAAATAAAACAGTAATAAAAAATTGTAATAAAAATGCAAATAAAGCAAGACAAATTGCACAGGTGACGCAAATTAAAACAATTGCTCACCACCAACCAACTGCCAGTCCCCAAGCAGATAACCCCCACCAACCTTCCTCATGGTTTTGCTGCTCAGTATGATGCTATACAGTGTGGAATATCCTTCTGGTCAACTGGGGTCAGCTGTCCTGGCCATGTCTTCCCCCCATTCCTCGTGAACTCTCACCCTCCTCACTGGTGGGGTGAGCTGAGAAGCAGGAAACACCTTGATGTGTAATCTCTGCTCAGCAATAACTACAACATCCCTATGTTATCAACACTGGTTCCAGCAGAAATCCCTAACAGCCCCATCCAGGAACCACGAAGAAAATTACCTCCCTTGATGGAGGAGATACAACTGACACCAAAGACGACTTCATGCATCATCACTTCATTGTTCTTCAGTACAACCTTTTATACCATTCATCTTACATGCACTACACCTGTGTGCCCTCTCTACCCTTCTGTAATTGGGCAGGTGCACCTCAGCATTCCATATTTCCTTACCTTCAATACTGTTCACCTGTCCTACACAGTCGTAGCCTGTTGGGGATGAGGCTCAGCCACAGCCCCATTCCCAACCACCACAAACTGTGTGCCTACACTCCATCCCAGCCAAACCCAGCACTCACACACAGCACAAGAAAGCTGGCACAGGAGTTACCCTGGAAGATCTCTCACACACTGCTTCAGAAATCAGAGCCATGAAGATAAATTCAGCACACTATATAAATCACACAGATTGGCAAAAGCAATCATAGTAAGGAGAGAATCTTCTTTCCTGTCTCTAAGGAATAACTAAACATCAAGATCATTACCAGAGTGACTCTGATAATGAGCTCCACCCTGGTGGACCCTCCAGCTCTGAAAACCCCACAACGGGAGAATAAAAACCAGAATAGATTTCCAGTCTCATATTTTATTGTTTACACTAAGTAGTAACGGGGAAAGCATTAAGTGTGCACAAAGAAATAAGTTCAGAGTATAGGGGGTTGATTCCAACTTATTAAATTTATCTGAATACCAGGTTGCTTAGTGATCTTAAGCCATTAAGTCTTTGTAAAATTGATACCTGCTTTGCATCACAGTGTTGAGAACCAGAGTAAATCAGCTTTGCAGAGCTTTGCTGTGCTATGGCCTGATTACTTCCTTGATCTATGCAGAGACTGCCCATTCCATTAAATGACCCTGGGATGGTGTACAACGACCACACCAAGGCTAACTTTGAGTTTAAGTTCTAATATGACTACAGCACTGTGAAAAAAGTATTAGCATTAAGGTTGTCTTTTCACAACTTATTACAGACAACTGGGTATCATACAGTATCAATGTAAAACCTCTGGAGCAATTCAAAATAATAACTAGTTACTTTCAACCCTGAACAACAAAAGTAGAATCAAACCACAGAAAATCTCTGAATTAATGAGAATAATCTTATTGCACCAAATACACTTTCAAGTAAGTATTTCACACAGTAAGTTTGTCTTAAGTACTTGAAGAATTAATTTACAAAGTGCCATAAACATGGTGGTTCTTTCATTTCTGCAATTTTCTGTAAGATACCTGTTGGAGTTAAAGACCACGAATACCAATGACTAAGGAAGAACAAGAATAATCAGATAAAAATTAAGCAAAACACTTGACTATGCTTTACTATTACCAGTATTGTGTCTTCACTCACATAATTGAAAGACTGAGAACTTTTTTGCCCTGAATTCTTTACAAATAGTGCTTATTTAGAATATCAGGAGATAGACGGTAAAAATTTCATCTCAGATACCATTCATTTAAATAAGATAGGTGAATTATGCATTTACAGTCAAAGGCCACAAGATATTTTAATTAGGAAGGCAACTCTAAACACAAGCATAAATCATAAAACCAATAAGCAAAGCTACTTTATTATCAGAAGTTCAGAGAAAAGGTGACCTGACAACACACTCACCATATTCCTGTGAATCACAGCCTGGAATCCTCATTTCACAGTATCTTGATGTCACTAAACCTGGTACAATCAGGTCACATTTAAAGCAAGAAACACCTCAGTCTAGTAATTCTTGGTTTGGAAATAAACTGACTGAAGAATGCATTTAGGTTTTTTAGCCCTTTAAGGTGTCATTTCACCAGCATAGAGGGTTAAATCACAATTTATTCAAAGATACCAAAACTATCAAGATTTTGGAGCTCAGACATTAAGAAAAGACTGACTGCAAAACTGAACACTCATTTTCATCTGTGATTCTAGTTTGTCTTTGACTGTTTCCAACCTCTCAGACCACTTTTATTTACATAACAAAGTGTTTATTTCACCTCAGGTTTCACAAAGTCCTAGGGAGTTAATGTCATAAGACCAGCACAACTTGTGAACTCCCAGTCATATGAAAAGAGACAAGTAGGTCTTTACAAGTGACTCAAAAGGCATTTTTGTCACATCAACTTTAACAGCATTGATTTAAATGGATTTGATTTCTACAGCAACTTCACTAGCATCTCCATCTTCATGTTATACCTCATGGAATCACCACAGTGAACCCAAATCTGTTTTTATGTACCTTCTCTTCTTGCCAGAACAACTGTTTATAGGCTTGCGATTATTTTTTATGCTTAAAATGTGTGCAAGCAGTTCCTCTGTTCTTACACTAGCAAGTCCATACTGTTTCATTAGGGAATCTGCAATCTCTAGATTTTGCCTGAAGTCTTCTCTTCTCTTTGCCACATTTCAACCTGTTCATTCCCAGTTCATTTTCCATTTTCATTCAACAGCAAAATTAATCTCAAACAGCTTGAAAGGCCAGAAGGAACCAAACTGTGGCACTGAACCCATTACTCCCAAGTTTTGGGCGTTTCACTTTGTGTCACCTGTTTCCTAAAGCATGTGAGGAACAGCTATTGTTTTGCCTAAAACCAACAGTAACTTTTCAAAATTTTCTATTCACAAGCACAATACACAACAGAGGTGTTCCCCTTATGTTTGGCTTTCCAGACTCTTGTACCTTCCAGAAGAAAATTCAACATATTTTCAAACCCATTAAAAATTCTGTTCACCTACTGAAAATTTCCTGCCTAACTAAATATATTGCCATCACATAGAGAGGTACAGCACTTGAGATCAGTAGATTCTTTCAGGATGAGGAAGAGAAGTCCCCCACCGAGCTGGCCGACGAGAATCTCAGTGCTTCAGCTCATTTCATACATGTGCAAATGCCCTTGACTTTGATTCTGCCACATCCCAGCTTGGTGAGCATCACCTCTATTAACTTGCTTCCCAGTGCTGTCAGTTGCTGCTCCCACATCTGTGATGATATTGGATATATGTGCCCCAAATCTCATTCGACTGCAATCCTCTACTGATCACAGTAATGATCCCCCTGAATAGTTCTCTTAATTGAGGTCTAACAAGCTGAGATTTCAAGTCTCATAACAACAGAGCATGCTCAGCCTGAGGCTAACTGCTGAAGGACTAACCTCAATATTCTGTTCTGTTTTGTTACTAGAAATACTCTTGACTGACTTTTCAACCATTTATGTGGGTTGTGCATTAAGTACTGACATTTGTTTACCTACCACTGTTTATCCTTTGCCTTGGCTTACGTGAGCACAATTATGCACTGATAGATGAGCTGAAGGATACACTGGCTGTACGCTGAGGAAAAAGAAATCCTTTTCTACTATCTTATTTGTTTCTGAATTCGCTAGGGGAAAAACAACTTAAATTTCTTAACCATGCATTCTCTTCACATCTCCAGAATGCCCACATTCTACAGCAGAAAATGATATATTTGATTCAATGCCCTGCAGTCAACTAAGGCTTTTTTGCACTCTGTAAATATCAAAGACTTGCATTCATTTTGCCCCTTAAAGCAAATTATTGGTTACTGGTTTCAGTTCATACCTAAAATGATCCCTGAAAATCAATTTAAAATGCAAATTTACTCTTTTTTCATGTAGAAATGCTATTGTGAAGATACATGCCTGGCATTAAATTCCAAGTTTGAAAGTGCTCTTGCTACTGAGAGATTAGTCATTTAAAAAGAAAAACATTTTGAAACATCCATAATTGTGACAAATTCAAATCAAAACTCTGAAATTTGTTTCTTTCCTTTAAGTCATTTCCATTCAGTCTTCCAACCCAACCAGATCTCTCAATTTCCCCATGCTTTTCCATCTTTCATAAATTGTAGTGCTCTCAAAAAACCAGAATTTTTAACAGCTAAATGGCTGGTTAATCTCATGGAGCAAAGAAGCTGAAATCAAGAGACAATTATCTTACCTGTTGTAACACCATGAACAACTCCTTCCTTGGTCCTGGAACCTAAACAAAGAGAAATATTAGGTTGAAAATGCATACTCTTAAGTATTGGCAAAGACTAGATAGATGACAAAGACATAATGAATATGTAGACTGCATACAATTTCATAAAGTGTTTTCCAAGGTGATTGAGAAAAACTAAAAAGAACTTCAGTTTAAGGGAAGAGGCAAAACCATCAGTAAAGAACTTTGGATGGGTATGGACTGCAAAAAGGTGAATAATGCTGGAAACACTCCTGCAGTACATACTGACATCCTTGCCATTTTCTGAATAGCTGTGTTAGGCCTCCCACCTGGCACACACACAGATGACTCTGCACAGAAACCATGTTAACATCCTAAGGAGGATCATGCATGCACTTGTAGAAGCTCTGAGCCACAGTTTCCAGAAGATCCTTAAAAATGTCATCTTTGTCAGATCTCAGTCTGCAAGGCTTGACCATCGCTACTGAACTACAGCAAGGCCTAGAGGTTAAATTCATGGGGAGATGGAAGTGCTGGCCATATTTAGATATCAACTAATCCAAAAGAACAACTTTAGGCAGTAGACAGGATTTCAACATGAAAATGTCCCCCAGGTCAGACCCAAGGTCTGCTGCATGCAGTGTCCTTGCTGTCACAGATCACATATGAATTGCAGGAAGCAAGCTGGAACTTGTGCTAGAGTGAGGAATAGCACAAGACCTGTGTAAGCAATGTAACTCTGCCATGCTGAAGACCAAACTGAGTTCTGTAATACCCATGCAAAAAAAGTGACTTTTCACCATGCTGCCTGAAAGGCAACAACCTCCTCTGTCTTTATGGGGGAGAGAAACAAACATGCTGCTGTTTAAGACATAACTGGGTATCTTTTTCCCTACCAGCCCTCTACTTGCCCTTGTCAGGTTCCATAATTTGGCTACATTTCAGGGATTACTATCCATCTGTGGACTGTGGCAGTTAACAATGTGCAATTAAGAGAGTTTATGGCTCCTAGTTAATCATCTTACCTAGTCTGCCAGACATAGGATGACATTTTATTTTTCTTACCAACAGAGAAATGACCTTACTTGTAATACAAATTTTCTGCTGTCATTCAGTATTTGAGACACTATAATTTATACTTCTAGCTTTACACCTCTAACATAAAACAGAACACATAAGCAGAAAATACTAGAAAAAAGCATCTTTTTTTTTCCAAAATACTTTGCAATAATACAATTAAACATAGAAACATAATATAAGCTCATTCATCAATATGTCCTACTTGCTACTACTGCATACTTACGGAACTTTACCCATGTAGTTCTGGTACTATTAGATTGATTACATGATTGAAAAGGCTCTCTTACCCATAAGCAAGAGTAGAATAATAATTCATAAAAAATACAAGGGAAAAAATACTGCATGAAGTAAAATGAAATGTTCCATTAGCTAATTATGAGGTTAAACAGCTGAGAAGCCTTCCCTGCCTTTATTCCAATTTTATCCTTAAAAAAGTTTTTCTCTCACTGAAAAATATTTACCATTTGACAGTCAAAAGTTTCATTATATGCAAAGCGTTCATGCCTAAGGACTTGTTTCAGGACTTTTGGTTCTCAATTTCATACCACCATGAGACTGAAGAAGCAAAGCACATCCTGGAATTCAAGCAGATGATGGTTCTACTGATTTCTAGCAACTAAACACCACTGCAGGCTTACAGTGTGTCTATTGGAACACTTAATATCAAGCACATGCTTTTGAAGGCATTGTTAGACCCAGCCAGTATCTTGTTCATGTTATTGAACTGATTGTTTGCAAGCCAAGCCATTAAAGACATGGAAACCTGTGAATTAGCAAGTACTCAGTTGTCTAAGGCCAGAAGGGGATGGATGGTAGGACAGAACTCCCTGAGGACCTGTGCAATGCACACATCTCCAGAGGGACCTATTCCAAATCGATTCTTACCTCAGTTGCCCAGATATAACACTGCTAGAACCACAGCTCAAACAGAAACGCCGGTCTCTTTAGCAGAAGACAGACTCCTCTTTAAAACAGCTCAGTTCACAGACCCATATGGAACAGGGGTATGTATAGCCAGATCCATTAACTGGCAAACAACCAGCTGGTTGGCGTTCCAGATGCTACAGCATATGCTAGAGGTCAGGAGTACCTGCCCCACTGCTGCACATTCGCATGCAAGAAGCTGTTCCTGCCATGGCAGCTACAACAGCATCTAGAGGCACATTAGGATCTGCCACAACAGGCTTATAAATAACAGTTGGATTCAGTAGGATGACTTCTGGCTGGCCACAAAGGAAAGCTGGTTGTCCACACTGTTTCCAGGAGAAAGTCTTTCATCCTGGCATCCCTGACACACCAACAGTCTTGATCATTGTACCCTGCATAACAAGGGGAACAGAGGAATCAGAGTAGGGATAATATAAAGACCAAGGAAGATGAGTCTAACCCAAACCAAGAAGCAACAATAGCACGGTAATGCTCCTTTTCCTAGATATAGTAGACATCTGTGTGAGGAGAGGGAGAACAATAAACAGCATTTCTGGGCTTCTTTTCGATTGTAAAAAATACCATTGAGTCTCTTCATGATTTATTATCATTGCTGTCATTGTGCCAGAACAAAGGAGTGTATCAGCACTCTGCAAATACACTCATTTCTGGACTATTTGAGAGACCAATGGATTACTCACATTGCTGAGTCAGAGCTGGTTACAGACTGGGAGACATAAACCCAAATGAGAGGAAGGGGCAATTGACATTTAAGGGAAACACTTGCTTCCAAGCCCAACCTTGAGTCCCTCAACTACTCTGCTGGCT
>VZSR01000931.1:3486191-3521152 GCA_013398615.1 Brachypodius melanocephalos | reverse complement strand
ACCCAAACCATGACACTCCGATACACTGCTTTCCTACATAGCTATAAGTTTTTCCTTTGCCAAGAGAAAATTCCCTTGTGCCAAAAATATGCTAAAACCAAAACAAGAATAAAAGAATTACAATTACTACATTTCATCCCAAACAGCAGCTGTTGTTAACAGAACTCTTACCAGGCAGAATTAAGTTATTAAGATAACCTAATTCTACCTGGTAAGAATAACATAATTAGGTTATTCTAAGAACCAGGTTATAGTCTTTCACATAATAGTTAACACAGCAGCCTGGACAGAAAGGTCCAGATGTTTTCCACATTTACTTAAATTGCACTGATTTCAGTGGGAAACATCACCTAGGGGATCTGGACCAAAGAGTCTCCATCTTCTTAATTCTCCAGCAGCAATTGGAGGCTGAATGTTATGAAACTGAAAATGATTAACAGGTCCCACTCAGCCCAGTGTTGTTAGGTTCTTTTTTGCAAGATGTCAGGCAGCTTTCACAGTATAATCTGGCTGTGAATCTCAAATCTGAAAACCCAGCTGTAGAAAAAGGGAGTGAGAAGACTTCATGAGCTCTAATGAATTGTGCTGCTCCTCTCCTCATAAAGCAGCTCCACCACCTTTTGCACTGCAATCATTATCATCCTGCAGAACAAAAGATTATCACACTGGCCTTTACTAATGCTGTACAGGGGAAGAGACACCTCTGCTCTGTGCTTGGGAAGTAGACAGAAACATCCAGCTCCTCCTTTCCCTGTTTGAACTTGTTGAAACATCCTGCCTGTATGGGCAAGCACAGAACTGGACACAAGTTGCCAGAGCTTCTGGAGACAAATTCCAACCAAAGGCTCTGTCACCTGCACAGCAAATTGTGCACATAGCCCTTGCCTCCTGAAAAGAAGGCACCTGGTGGGAGAAGGATCCTCCACCATTACTACAGTCACATGCACAGGTCCCTATCATGGCTCAGGGCTCTGCTGCCCCCAGTAATTTCCTGAAATTCTTGAAAAAATAGCAAGCCTGACCTCCAAAGTTCAACCTCAGCATAAGAGTCTCTAAAGGAAACAGGAAATCTGTTGCCTTTGGGAACAGAACTAGGTTCAAATGTTATTATGGTCTGGAGGACAGGTCAGACACAAAGATTAATTTAGCACACAATATAGGTTTCTACTACAAAGAAATCAATGACCCTAGAAGCATGGCCAGCACTACAAGAAAAGAAAAGAAAGTCCTACTTCTGGAAAATAATTCCAACATCAAGCACAATATACAGTGGAAGAACATCTATTTTGATATCTTGAAAATGAGCAGATGCTCATTTAAAAATAGCTTCATTGTACAATTAGTGTTCAAAATGACTGCCATCTCTGTTGGCAAGAGCACTGAGCTTTGCTATGGCTTAAAAGGGAGGGAAGTATATTCCAAATGAGTAGTCCACACTATCTGGAGCAGAAATAATTTCTTACAGACTGGCACTAGCCTGCAACAGTAAAGAGAATCCAAAAAAAGCACTGGAATACCACAGACCTCAGTACTCCCATTGAAAAGAAATGCCTCTAGTTTTCAGCTCTGTTTAACTTCTCTCTGTTATGTGTGCACATCTCCTTCAGTACACACAGTGCCCATTACAGAACTGACCTGCTACAAAATCAACAGAACAGACATGACCTACAGAAAAGGGTATCTTTTCCCCCTCCATTCCTTTATGGACTAGCTTTATTTGATGAATAAAAGAAATAACCAGTTACTCATATAAGTCTTGGCAGATTATTTTTCTGTGAATTTTTCACGACAGCTTTTGCAAGCCACTCATCTAAAGCCCAACATTTGCGAAATGAAGATGACGATCATGCATGAAAGTACCAGTGAGGGATTTGAAAAGAACTTTACCCCAGACTCTACACAAGACTTGTGTGGCCTAAAATAAGACACTAATAACTGCTTTGCTACCTTGAGATCTACCTGCCCTACTTCATTAACTGTAGAGGCTCTTCCTCGAGAAGTCATGGAAAACAGCTGTCATGAATTTGCAATAGTAATTACAGAACATGAAACTAATTTCAGAGGATAACACTTTGTCATGTAAAATGTTACTATCAACATACCAATGTCTACTACTCAACTCCTGAGCTAACCTCTCAAGTGTGTTCTCCTGAAATCCTAATCAAGCCCCCCATTCAAGCTCTGTAGAATGCTATGAAGCCATCTTCACCTCCAGCTTTCACATGTTTTCATAGTTATTTTTACTGTACCAACCATCCCTTCAGCCTTGATCTGGAAAAGTTCTTGCATGGAGTGCCAACCAACCACCTGCACTATAAGGCACTTGGCTTCAAAGAACCAGAGGTCAGGAAGGCACAGCTTCCCTCTTATTTCTTTTGCAATCCCCTCCTATGAGCAATTAGATTTTTTTTGTAGAAGAATAGGTCTGCTGAGGATCCAGCTGTGAATGTCTGGGTGCACCGATCAGCAGCGTGCTCTCTCTGCTGCCCACCTACCCACATAGAGGACTCCCTCTTTCGTCTTTCCTGCTGCCTCTGCCACACCCTGCTTGGTTTTTTCTGCTGCTGCTACGACTCCCTCCTTTGCCTTGGAAAGCCCTTTCATGAACACATCCATGGTTGAAGACTTTCTTCACACAGCTCTAGAGAAAAAAGACAAAACACAGTACACACTTTCAGTAAGGTTTCTTCAGCTTTTTATCCCAGAAAGGGGAAAAATATTCTAACTGAATAGGAACATAATTACTTTAAAACTATATTATTTATACCCCCAAATTGTAGAGCTATATGAAATAGATATCCTATTTTCACAGAATCCTATGGAGAGGCTGCCAGTAATGCAATTCTGATTGGAAGATAGCACCATTGATATAAGTACCTTCCTTGCCTATCAAGGCATCATTCCTCCCAGAGGACAGTTCTGTTCATGTGCTGAATGCAAGATTTAGCCCTGTGATTTGATCATACTCCCCCTCTCATCCAGATGAAAAAAGCCAACTTAAATAAACACCAGCAACATAAAAACCCCAAACAAACAGACCAACCTGAAAACCAAACCACATAAACCAAAACCTCTCACAAATAACAAATGTTCACTTGTTGTAAGAAAATGCCATTACAACTCAGGACTGGAAGAAATAAAAAATGCTGCATTTCCATTAGTCCAGCATTTTACACACAGTCCACATAATTCTTTTGGAAACTGAGTTTTCCTGAATGGGTTCCTAGCATGCCTCACGAGTGAGAAAATATTTTTCTCAAAAGCAAGAACACAGGCTTTTAAAAGCACTGCACTAAAGCTACCAAGAGAGTCCTTGGGCAGCAATTCAATCCAGCGCTAGCTACACTGAAACAGTAATTAAAACCCAGAATCAGTGTCCTTCAACAAATCCATTATCAGTAGTCCTTTCTCTTCCTCCACCCACACAGACAGAAGTGCTGCCTGTTATCTTCTCCTCTTTGCCAGAGGCTGAGTAGGAGGAATGGATGTCTAGGAAGGCATCTGGGCTGTCGCAGCTTTCCACTAACTCGTGACGAGCGTGCGAAGGAAGGCAGCGTTTGTGCTCCAGCCAACCTGCCCACGGCACCTGCCGCCCCGGGGATGGCGAACGGAGGGTGCCTTACACACAGCTCCGGGGGGAGGCAGGACCGGCCCGCGGGACCCTCCGGCTCCCCTCTGGCAGGGTCCCCAGGGCAGCGCCAGGACCAGGTGCGAAGGCACCTGGGGACCGCGGGTGCGCATCAAATAACACACGGACACCTGCAGAGGGAGGAAGGAGGGAGCAGCGCGTCGCGCCCGTATATATGTGTGTGTATGTATGTACCTATACACGTACAAGAATAGACATGCATATAAATACATACACGCAGCGAGGCACCTACCGAGGAAAGCAGAGCGGCGCGACCATCTGGGCATCCACGGGCTCCCGCGGACACGCCGTCGGCACACGGCGGACACGGCGCCCGGCTCCTCCTCCCTCCCCCGTGCCCACACGAGAACGTTCAACAGGATGCATCCCTCTAGCCATCCCTGCTATTCCATATATACGGCTACAATTCCATGCACACACGCGCGCTCCCCGCCCGAGCGGCCCCGCCCTGCCCGCACTCACCGCCGGGCTCCTCCGCCACCGGCCAGCGACCCGGTCCGAGCAGGCGAGGGGCGGCGCGGGCTGCGGGAGCGGAGCAGCCCCTGCTCAGCACATGCCGAAGAGCGGAGCCGGCCGGCGCTGCTGGCACCACCCCGGCGGCAGCCCCGCAGGCGGCGAGTGCCGGCGAGAGGCGAGGGCGGGGGGCGGAGGATGCGCCGCGGGAGGGAGGAGCGGCGGATCTCGCTCCCTGTTGAGTGTGCGCCCCCCGGCCGGCCCCCTGCGCCCACCCTATCACGGCCTCCGTGTCAGTGAGGTGAGAGGCGTGATGAACTGGAAGCACCTGTTCCCTGGACGCAGTCCAAGAGAGAAGCAAGGGCAAAAGGCAAGCCGGGCGGCTTGGTCGCTCTGGGGGATTCCGAACAGTCACCACTCCCTCCAAAGGCTGGAGCGCCTCATCTTAGAAGTGTAAGGAAGCTGTAGACGCGGCACACCCCCGAGTCGCTTCACCAAAGCCTCAGAAAATCTCCCCCAGTTTCTAATCGCTTTTTCATCTACTTCCAAATCTTCACCCCTGAAAGGCTGCAGTTCATTGTGACTATTCTCACAAGATTCATGATCCCAGCTCATTTTAAGCACAGGAGGTGGTGCTCTTGCAGGTGTGATTCGAGTTTTAACTCTGTTGCACACACACTCAAGAGTTTTCATCCCAAATGAAGAGCCGTACGGCTAGACTTGCCCAACCCTTACACCTTTGCTGGCATCCTCCACCATACAATCCGTGGCCACTGCCGCCCGAATCTTAAACTCATGCAGAGAAGTAATTTTCTCCCCAGAAAGGGAAACCTATCAAACTTCTCTATTTTGGTCACAGAATTTAAGCATGAAAAGCCAAGACCACTAGGAGACAAGGCACTAGAACAGATGGACTTTCAGCTTCAGTACATCAATTCAAATTCTGCAAGACTTAGAGAAACAGCTTGGATTTTATTGCACTCCAAAAGGAGAAACAGAACATGGTATAGATGAGATACAAGGTTGTGAGCTGCAAGGAGCATTTTTCATCCATCATCCCGTGCATGCACCCTTAGTTTTGTTTTCATGCCAAACATGTGGTGCAGAGTCTTACTCTTGTCAGGCTTCTTTGTAAGATGTAATATTTCTGTATTTGGTAAATTTCCTTTTGCTTTATTCTACTAGTAGTTTTAATTAACCAAGCATTAGGCAACAGATTTTACTTCTTTGTGTAAGAATGTTCAGACTGGTAATACAAATAATTTTCTCATCATTCTTCCCCCAAGAAAACCTTAACTCCCCCCCCCAGAAATTAAATTACATGAGATACTTCACCTCACTCACTCCGTGCAGCACATTCATAGTTAGTAGTACAACAGCTAGATGTGGTATTTATATTTTCTTCCTATTTTGGGGAGAGGACAATAGGTACAGTTCCAGACAATAAATAAAATTTAATCAAAACCATATTCTTTGCACGTTAACCGGCCCAATTTATGTATTTTAGCATGTCAATTGGCTCATTGAAAACCCTTCCATCAGTCATTCTCTACTACCCTGAGCAGTAAACTTAGACCCCAAATTAGAATTAAAGTGAATATTGCACTCCTTATATAAGTATTCTCTTCCAGATTTAAAGAAAGCTTTTGCTTTTCCAGCATGCAAGTAACTGTGAGTGTGAAATGTTGCTTTTTATTATGTTGATATAAATTCTAGATAGACTTATCATATTTAATTATGTTAGGAGAAACAGATAATCCAGTGTGATAAACAACCTTGTACATTTATGGCTCTATTTCTGAAAACTTTACAAAGAAGGGCTCAGATGTTTGCAACTCCTAGCTTTTGCAGGCAGCCTTTTTTTTGCCTTATGTTTATCAAAGGCAGGCATTATGTTCTGCTGTTAAATGAAGTAACAGCTTGTCCGTTAACAAAATCATGCTGCTAGAAATAGAGAGGTAAAGGCAAGAGGGATCAGTTGCTGCAGCAGAAGTAAAGCTTAAAATTTCAGCTGTAGTATTCAAACTAGGCAGCTGTTAAATTCTAAATCATAGGGTAAGAGGCACAAATTGGAAAAAAAACAGAGTACAAATGTTGACACAAGAAATTTTTCATTCTGAAAATGAATGGGTCTTAAGTGGAAAACAGATTAAATATGGTAGAGAATGGGCATTGTATCTCGAAGGCAATTCCTATTTAAACTACTTTATCTACAACAGCTGGTTGGGGCTTTTTTTGGGTTGTCTCTTCAGTACTGTTAGTATCACAGTAAGTTCTCCCCTGAAGCCTTTTTTGTCTGAAGAAAGGATAGTAGCAAACTGATTTCCCACTGATCACATTTAAAACAAATCTTTATTTAATGACATTGTTTACTTCACATGAGCATCTAGAGCAAAAATCAATTAATTAGTACTAAAATCTCCTTTAGTCCATCTTGTCTTGCAGGCTAAGTTATTGGCTTAGTTGCTAGTGATCAAGTATATCTACTTTATCACTATGAAAAGAACAATTATGGACAATTGAAAAAGGCTGCAGAGTAAAATTGATCAGAGTTTTCTGGTTTTGGATTACTGACTCACACAGGCTCCCGGTGTTACCACAGCACTGATAGGTGATGCTCCTCAGAGGGAAGATACCTTTGAAAACCTGAAAGCTGCAGTATGAAAGGAAGCTGTCTTAGGGCAGTCTGTTCACAGTTAACATTGATTACTCCATTGCAAGGTCCTTCTAGTGACTGCAGATAATCTGAAAATGGTCTTAATTGGATAAATATATTAACTGTGAGAAACTATGAACTCTTTATGCACATATAGTCCAGTCCTTGGATTTCTTACAGAACACTTTACTGTGTGGATTGCTTTAGAAGCAACCGGGAGTTCAGATCATTTTCCTAGACTCTTACATCACAATGTTTGCTTTTCTATTCCCACTCAGCTCCCTCTGTGGACTGTTGCTGTCTTTACTGACCTTTACCTGTGTGCATAGCCCCTTCCTGAGAAGTCAAAAATATGCTCAATTAAAAAAAAAAAAAAGAAAAAAAAAGATTAAGAAGATCTCATCTTTGCTTATAGGTAAGCCTGAGATTTAGCAAACCATTATCTTAATACTTACCATGTTCATCAGTGTTGTTATTTAACACTCCAGAGCATGCATGGTGTTCCCATGATGTTTACTCAACTGAAAGTTAAGCACATGTATTAAAGCCTTCATACAATCAAGATGCAACTCATATCAGAGTTAATTTCCCAGTGGAAGCATTATGTTTATTAATTTTAAATTAATATTCATTATTATGCAGCAGTTGTCATTTCCAGTTCAGTGCAAAGGTTTCTGTTTGTGAACTGTTTTGATAGATATAACTGGGTGCTCATTATGGGCTGGTTTATTGGATGCCATTGCCATGCAGCCATGGCTAAGGGACCCAAATAAAACTGATCAAAAATTTTTAATTGATCTAGACATATATGACATATATATATTGTATTGGAGTACTTGGAGGTATGTACACACCTCACACACAGATGTACATATACGTATATTTCCGGAAGATTAATGTGTGTCTCTCCTCTGGTGGATTTCAGCTCAGCTACACTAATCTTGACATCACAACCACCAAACAGAAGGGTCTTGCAGCTTTGTACCACCTCTGTCACAGGCAAAGCCTGCCAGACCTTTGCCTTTCCTTCACTTGCAGTCAGTGTGAAGTTACAGAGCCATCACAGCTTTCATAAGCAGTAATAATGTTTCATTAATTAATTAACCTATCTGGGCTAGAAATTTAGTCCTGAAGGGAACAGAAACTCTCTGTTGCACCTGGAACCTTAAGCAAAGCTTTACTCTGAAAAGCAGTATCTTGAATGCCAAGGAAGCATCTGGCAGCATGTTTCTATTCAGAAACAACCAGTAGGTCAGATGAGACTGACCTAAGGCTGCCTGGCAAAATCAGTGTTTGTTCCTTAAGATGTTTCCCACAGAATTACAGAATATGCTGAGTTGAAAGGAACCTCATTGAGTCCTTCTCTTAGCCCTGCATAGGAATATCTCCATGTCACACCATGTGCCTGAGGACATTGTCTAAAGGTTTCTTGAACTCTGTCAGTCTTGGGGCTGTGACCACTTCCCTGGGGAGGCTGTTTCGTTTCCCACCCACCCTCTGGGTGAAGATCCTTTTCCTAATTTCTAGCCTAAACTTCTCTGATACAGCTTCAGGCCATTCCCTCAGTCCTATCACTGGTCACCACAGAGAAGAGATCAGTGTTTAGCCCTGCTCTTCACCTCACAAGGAAGTTGTAGAATCCAATGAGGTCTCCCCTCAGTCTCGTCCAGACTGAACAGGCCAAGCTGCATAGCACCAATGAATTGATTTTACCTGAAAGAAACAATCACCTTCCTCACATGTGATGCAATGATCAATCAGCACCTCATATAACTGAAAATGCTAGTGCTAAAAAAGTGGAAATCACCAAGCCAAGTCAGGTCTGTCTTGTCCAAAGTTCTGCTTGTTTGAGAAGCCAGCACCAGATGTCTCCAAGGTCAATGATAAGACAGCATGTTCTAAAGTAGCCTGCTGCAAATATAGGCATCTGAGCCAGTGCAGGCACAGCACATTAATTACCTGGATGGCAGCATTTCTCAAGAGGTGCACCAGGAAGGGAGCAGCTTTAATTAGATACTACAGTTAGTTACCAGAAAACTCTTTGAACAGGTGGAAAACCCAAAAAGGAGCACGCTTCATTCTATCAAACTGCCTTCTTTCTGTAATTTCTAAAGGAAAGTAGACGTCGCATAAAAGAAAAGTGGTGGTTTTCATTCAGGTATTAACCCATAGGGAAAACCTAAAGTCCTCTCTGGCAACACAGGATTCTCTTCTCATTTCTCTGATTCCTATATTCTAGCTTCTCAGCCACGCTGTCCCTTGGATATTTTTGCTGGTGCCACTCCAGTCACCACAAACTCGTAACACCATTATCTCTTGCCAGCACTTTTTTTGTAACACCAACTACTGGTCCAGTTCAACTCCCATTCATGCTGACATTAACCAGAGATTGACTCAGGGGAACCAAAAATATCAAGGGAAATATCACTAGAAGCACATTATTATCTGTTCTGGTTTCTTTGACTCCTTTATTTATTACGTGGAATCTCTTATTGGAATCCTATATTAGGGCAATCTCCAACCCACAGCAGTGTACCTTCTTGTTGATGTTCGTATTACCACAAAACATATAGGAACTTACCTTGATGTAAAATTCTTAATTTTAAGGCAACATAGGCTATTAATATTTATCTATATGGAACACTAAGCAGGGCACAGAATAACTGTGGGGAGCCATTTCAGATTTCTTCAGAAGGGAAGGTATACTCAGGCTTGGGCAACATAGAAAATAGAAAAAAAATCACTTTTCCTCATAATCACGCACAAAATAAATGGACTTGTGAATTTAATTTGAATCACCATTCCGGTTACAGCCTCAAGCTTAGATCTTGGGAAAAAAACCCTATCTAAGAAACATTTAATTTCTGTTATGCTCTTCAATTTGTTTCAATTCACAGTTTGAAGCATTCACATTTGCAGTGATGCCCAAGAGGCAGGAGAAAAAGACTCAGAACATCACTTCAGTAAGAGACAAGACAGTTAGGTAAGAGACAAAAGGAAGACAAAGCAGCAAACAGCGTGACAGTGTCACAATTAAAGGCCACAGTCAAACACAAGTCGAACTTGTGTAGGTATCTCAATGAAGGGTTTGTCCAGAAAGAAATTGCAGGTTGCCAGTGAGCTAAATAGAGATTTCTGGAGAATGGCTTTTCATGTGTGAAGATTTCCTTTTATGTTTTGAAATATAGAGATAGATTTTGTGCAGAATCACAGGAATTTACCTTCTTCTCATGGTATCAATCTACAGGAAATATTCAAACTATTAAAAAAAGTTAATCCCTTCCCCCATCAATATATTTTGGCATTCACTTCACTCATAACTTCTGATGAATGCTCCATTGTGCTTGATATTTTATAGCCATTATCAGACAATTTTCTTGGCTCAAAGGGGCTTATTATCTTGGTTTCACGACAAGATACCAACAGGGGAATAAAGCACACATGAAGAATTTCAGAAGTAGTGAGAATGGAACAGGTGAACTATTCACAGTAACCAATAATCACAGATCACTGCCTTCCTAGGTACCAACTGCCCTGTGAAATGAGAATTTGACATTTCTGTGGCAGTAAATTCTTTGTACCTGTGGTACATACTAATCAATAATGTTTTCTGCTGGCATCCTCAGAACCATGTTACCAGGCGCTTATGAAGTTTTCTCCAAAGATTAAACTCTTTCAGAACTACTTGAAATGGGCATAAATCAGAATTTCCTCTTGCTATCCATGACCCAAATGCAAATTCCATCATTCTATGACTAGTCTGAATGCTCTGGTGAAGAAAGGCATTCCCTATCATCAGCAAACTTGAGTTTCAATTTGATGTATGTCTGATTACATGCATTTGAACTGAACATTTAAATTCCTAGATGAACTTTAATGTTCTTCACTTAAAATCATTGTGCTGAATACCTTAAAGAAATGTTGATTATTATATATCCATTTAGTTATTTTAAAATATTGTGTTTCAGTCACTGCTGCTTCTGTCTGTTGTGAATAATATAGCATTTACTCTGCAGGGGTCATCTGTGCTGCAAAGTACTAACAGCATGAATGAGAAAATGAGACCTTGACACTTCATTAAGCCATTTCAGTCTGAGAACAGCCTTTTCAGTCGCTTTAACATTTTTCATAAGTCAGCTATGTTGCTCCCATCCAGCACCTTTTCATCACAATGTTACAGTTTTGCAGTTTTAACATATCTAGTGTGTAGTCACCGAAAACCACCATCTCCTATTTTTCACTTCACTGATCTCCATTTGACTTTATCTGTCTGATTTGGGCTACCATTTAGGCCAGCTCTGTGGAAGACTGATTTCTCACAGGGACCACAGAACTAATTTTATGTATGGCCTGGTTATGAGGTGCTGAGTAAGCCAAAGCTATGAGGCAGATCTGTCTTGTCCCTGTCTCAAAAGATCAAAACATTCAAACAGCTAAGTATTTGCTTAGATTCTGAGTAGAATCTAAGCAAATAAACCAAATTTTCTAGTGAAGCCAGGTTAGATCAGACCAACTAATTAGCCCAATTGAAAATAAAAATATTTATACCTGACTTCATCCCACATTAACATGTTCTGGCAGCAGCTTTTCTTCCAAACCAGCTTATCATCTTTCTGAGTTGCAGCAAGCAAGCCCTGCATGTGCCCCTTTGCTCCTTGGAAAGTCCTTCAGCCTCACCTGAGGCCAGGGAGCTGCTCTTTGCTCTTCAGTGCCATTCCACAAGTCCTGTGAGCTGTAGGCTTCTGGCTGCAGGTGGGGCTGTATGGGCCTGCCATAGGATATTTCCTCCCTTAAAGCTCCACAAAAGAGGTTACAGTCTTTTTCTGCCTTCTAGGAAGTCTTCCTGATCCATTCTTCTTGGGCCATTTCTCATCAACCAAGAAAGCATTCACACACTCTTAGGCTGCCCTGAGATCCAAAACACTTGTTCATTTAAATGTCACACCCTGTTCAGACAGAGCTTTGTTGCAGAGACAGAGCTGTGTCGTGCACCCTTGTAAACCTGGAGATACTGCACAGCTCAGATACTGAACTGAAATCCCATGCTGAAGTTGGTGATGGTCTCAGCATGTAGAAAGCAAATGACATTTTAGTCTGGAGCATTGACCCAAGTGCTAGTGGCACAGTCTGAGACTTTTTCCATCTGCTGTTGTCATTACAGATTTCAGACAGACATCGTACATACGACAGAGGGAGAAAACTGTAAGAGCTGGAGCTGCTTAAAAGAAGTGAGCAATGCAATTTAGTATTCATTGTAGAAACAGCAGAATAGTGCTAATCAATAGATCAGCAGGATCCTGTGGCAGTATTCCTTTGCAATTTTAAGGAGAGAGAAAGATAAATAAATAAATTGCAATAAAACCCTATCTGTGTAAGTCCATAAAGACAGGCTTATTCTTTCTAGCTGAGAATATGGTGGAGATAAAATGTGTTTCTCTCAAAATGTGTCTGCATCAGCATATGTAGGAAGACCTCAGTCTGCTGGAGGAAAGTGAGATCATCCTGGGAGGCTGTAATAGCATAACTCAGCTCTGCTGAGAAGCTCAGTGTGATGTACAGCTTCCAGTTGAAGAAATGCATGGAAACAAAAGGGCCTTTCTAGCCAAGGGTATGATGCCTTCGCAGGCTTAGCTAGCTTGTCTATGTTGCTGCAGCTTCTATAAAAATCTTAGTGAGTCTCATTTATAGAATAGATCAATACTTCAGCTTGCATGCCTCCTGCATGTTTAGTCTTGCCAAGCTTTGCCTTGTTCTGTCGTTTAAGCTTGGTGATCAGCTTATCACTCAGCAGCCACTCACTCATGCACCCACAGTGGGATGGGGTACAGAATTGTAAGGGTAAAAGTACAAAAATTTGTGAGTTGGGATAAAAGCACTTTAATAGGTAAAGGAAAAGCTGCACAAGCAAACAAAACACACTAAGAAATTCATTCACTGGCTCCCATCTACAAGCAGGTGTTCAGCCATTTTCCAGGAAACAGGGCTCCATCATGTGTAATGGGTACTTGGAAGGTTAAATGCCACAATTAGGAATGTACCTCCTTCCTTCTTCTTTCCTGAGATTTTGTTTCAGAAAATGACACCATACGGTATGGAATACCCTTTGGGTCCATTGTGTTCAGCTGTCCCAGTGTGTCCCCTCCCAACTCCTCGTGCAGCCCCAGCCTCTTTGCTGGTGGGGTGTGTGAGGGGCAGAAAAGGTCTTGACACTGTGTAAGGGCTGCTCAGCAATAACCAGAACACCCCTATTTCCAGCACAAATCCAGAACATATCCTTATACAAGCTACTATGAAGAAATTTAACTTTATCCCAGACAAACCAGTACACTTAGTTTTGGTTGAATAGGCTTTCAGTGTGGTTTGCCATCTTCCAGGTTTTCTTCCAAACACGTGAGCAGCCATTAACACTAGAAGCTCAGCTCTACATTTGTTTCTCTGAGATGCTCTGCTGTGTCACTAGCTCTCCTATCCTGTTATACTTTGTGAGTTACAGCTTTGTCTCTCTCTCTTTTGAATGTACAAGACTCACATAGGGCGGCATGAAAAGCATGTCATTATATTGTGGTTGAAGAAGAGGTTCAGTAACTCAAGCAGACTCATCAACCGTTTCCTCCAAAGGATTAACACATCTCTGTATTTGACCTTTTGCTATCTTCTTTCCAGTTTTTGGATACTGAACTCTCTAGGCAGCCAGGATGTGTTGAGCTCAATGAGAAATAGTCTTTAATGAAAATTTCTGCTTGTTCCTTTTTTCTGTTACCTTAACAACCAGTATATGTACCTCGCAAGTTACATCTTCATCTGAAGTGCCTCCCTCTTCCACATACATTTCCACTCTGAATATTCACTGAAAAATTATGCTGGAAGTCAAATATTACACAGAATTTGTATGTGCCTGTTTTTCCACAGTAATTGAAATTGTCAGATAGCAAGCAACTCTCCTGCCAAATTGTGTGGGTTTTTCTCTTTAAATTTACCCCAATCAAAAAAGATAACTTCTTCCTTAAGCTATTGAACACCAAAGCAGAATTAATAAGAGGTACTGAGTTTCCTCCTAAGGAAAGGTTCTGTCACATTCTACATTAACATGGTAGTTTTCAGTGGAGGACTGCAGATTTTTTAGATTTTTGTGAAAATTCAACTCTTCAAAATGCAGTTAAAGCAACAGGATTCTCAATGATTAGATGTGTAAGTCTCACCAAAGTCCACAGTACCCTTCAATATGAAAAGACTTAAAAATTGCTACATTCCAATAATTTTTATGGTGATCTGCCTGTATGAAAGAATTTCTCTGTATGGGAACTCTAGTAGTTCTCAATTCAACAGTGTATATCAGCATGTTTTTAAATTTGAAGTGTGCACAGCAGCAAGCCAGACTTCACATATTTGATGCTTAATTTGTAGACAAGAGTTCTGACATTACTAATATTCTATACATTTTCTATAAATAACTGTAGGGATTTTAAATTGTTGCAATACAAAGTTTCCTTTAAAGTCCCTCATAAATGCACTTTGAGGATGCAACTTGTATTATGGGTGTTACATTTTCATCCTTCAGCATCAGGTGCACCTATTCTGTGCTAGTAGCCCTTTTCTGACAAATCAGTCTCCCCAAGTCATCATACAAAAATGTCTTGCAATGACATCATACTTTTAAAGTTCTATTTCAAACTTTAAAGGCTTCAATCAAATAAAGGACTTAACCCTTCTTGAAGTACAAGTTCAAACACATTCTATTAAGTAAAAAATAATAGATTTATAATCCATTTGAAATGTGTCAGCAAGGTTTAAACAGGAGGGGAAAAACCAACCCAACCAAAACCCAAAACATTTTCTATTATGTTTTTTTTTTTAAAGGGTTACCATTTAATTTTTATTTTATTGGCAGGATAAATTACTCTCCTTAAAATTCCAAGGAAATTTTACTTGGTGAGTGCTTAATAACCAACAGGGTTTGCTGGAATACCGTTGACTAAATTTGTAATGCTTAATATATTAAGGATGTCTGGAATTGCTTTGTCCTCTCCCCACTCTTTCTCCATTGTTTTTGGGTCTCAGATTTGCTCATGGGCTGGAGTTTCTACCTTCATGTCTTGAGCTGATCACACTAACATTAGTCACTACATCAGATGAGACAAAGTGAAGAACTAGAGCAATGTATATCCTCAGTTATAAGCTCTGATTCAAGCTCATCTCTCACCCAACTGCTTTTCTTCCTCTGTTCTTACCAATTTCTTCAGCTCTACACCTGTAAGAGAGTAGATTGAGATTTCCATCTTCAATGTAATTTCCATAAATTTGTATAAAGATTACATTTTTGGCAGGAAGTGTGCCTAAAGATTGTATAGTTCAGGTATATGCCTGACCCCTTTCTGCTTATTAAGTTGAAGTCTTTAAATGTTTCTGAGCACCTTGCAAGAAAAAAACAGATTACCAAAAAAAAGTCATTAACCTCCTCCTTTTTTGCTGAATACAACAAACTCCTTCTGCTAGTTGCCCATGCTTCATGTTTTGGTGTAAAATGTCTCAGCTGGGCTGCTGTCTGTGTCACCTTTTAGGGAAATACCCCTTAATTCTTTTGCGGTATTTCCCTGGTGTTTCCCTGTTGGCTTTTTTTTTGTTTCCCTGTTGGTTCTTTACCTCAGGAATGCTTCACTCATCTCTGTAAGACTGGAAGTGTGCTGCAGTGTGTCTCACACATTTCAGAGTCCCTGGCAAGAGGGGCCCTGCTGGTACCCTGTCCCTCTAACCTTTGCATCTCACCCCAGGGACAACCCTGACATTATTGTGTGCCATGTCTGTCACTTCCCTATCACCCGTGGTTCAAAGCTCTGCCAATTCCTCAGCAAAGACTCCCCTTTCTTGCTGAGAAAGATGACTCCCATCTGGTGCCAGCATGCCTGGTGCTATGCAGGCCATTCCACTGTCAAAACCCCCAAAGTATTGACCAGCCATGGAAACATGTATTAACCATAGACTCGGCCCATCTGTTTCTTCCAGTGTTGCTGCCTTCAACTGGAAATCTGGAAGAGAAAATAACTTGTGTCCCAGACTTCCTTACTAATGTCCCAAGGCCCTGAAGTCCTGTTTTGATGGCACTTGGAATGTATGTTGCCATTTCATTGCCCCTTGTGTAGGAGATCAGTATTGGGGTACTCTGGGGGCTGCACCAGGCTGGGAGGTTTCTTGGTGATGTCCTTAACCCAGGTCCCAGGGAGGCAGCAGATGCTCCCATGGGTTGGCTTATTGGGCCCTCTGCTCTCCTTAGAAAAGAAATTGCCTACAATTTTAAGCCATCTTTCTTTCTCTTGGAAGTGGTTGTAACACAGAGGGTTGACCATTCTGATTGGTGTAACTGGGCCTTCATCCTCTTCATCATTTGGCTGGCCTCCCATGTACAAAACCTCGTAGCTATTCTGCAGAGTGTTAGTTCAAAATTCCCTTGGAAACATACTACTAATGTGGAGCAACTTGTACTTCTGAGATTCCCCCTACTTTTTCTCTTTGAGTGAACAGACTGTTCATTGCTCTTTTACCAACATCAAGTCACGATGCAAAATGGGGGGAAAACCCCATGGAAATATAACGTGGTTAACCCAGGAAAGAGAGTTCCTAGTCACCTCCCAGCCTCTCTACCAGTTTTTTGGTGGGCCTAAGAAGGAAGTCCAACACTTAGGATAGGGGAGCCATGGTTCTCTGCCACCCCACACTTGATCTGGACAAGAGTGAGGCTGAATGCTGGCTCACACTAAAGGGAGCATACACACACTCTGTCTATTAAATAGATTTATTGCATGCTTGCCACTGTGGGTTATTCAACATCATGATGCACCTTCAGTCAGGTGACTTCAGGCTCACATATTCTTCTATATACACTATAATCACTGTAGGGTATATAGAAGAATTATAGCGTTTATAATAAATAATAAATACAGGGGTTATACCCATTGTAGGATATATATTCCTTGCTTGGTGGCTTTAGGAAGGCTTCAGGCTGCTGCTTTAAATATACATACTTTCTTGCACAGCAACTGCCACCATCCCAAACCAAACCTATCTTTTCTACCTCTCTGACTCAGAAATTTATCAGTTGGGGCTGTTTGAAATTCAGTAAATGTAGCTGGCAGTGGCAAAAAACCTGGAAACATGTAGAAAATTAAATGGGGCTCCTAGAGAAAATTTTATTACTGCAGAGGGTAAGCACAGCTTGCACGCAAACATAAGCACTCATCTTAGGCCCTAGCCCACCACATGATGGGAAAATGTGTTGCTCAGTCCAAGCAGTTTGAAAAGCCAGGAATAAGCCATCAATCATTTCATTTTACTGTGCCTCATAAATTTGTGAAGTCTGTACTTCCCAGCAAACCATACAACGCATTTTATAGAACCATGGAGCTTCACATGAAGCCAAGCACAGCTGGTCTGCCCCATTCTATTACATTTTCTTTGTCTTTTCACCAAAATTGCATGTCATTGACAATGAACTTCATACAAAAATTAATCCAATGAAACTCTCCCTCCAGTTATTGGAAACATCCCTGGTTAGTGGCCCAGGTTACTGGCAAGACTTGTCCTGGACTGCAACACACTTATGACTTTCCTCTGCTGCCTCCAGTTTGCTACTCACAGACTCTGCTCTGCAGTTTGATGCATCCATATCAAAAACTACATTGCCTGAATTTTCCACCATTATACTCCAAATTCATGAGCAAAAAGGGGAACATACCTTATATGCAAAACCAACAAATTATTTTTAGTTTAATGCAACTCTAAGCCGTGGAACGAAACTATTATTTTTGGTGCAATTACAATGACACATACACAGTTCAAATGGAATACAGGTAAAAATGACATATACACAAACTTCCTAAAACCCATCCCCTTTCTCTGTGTTCATTCTTACACTGCCCCTCTGTGTATGAAGGCTGATACCTTCAGGCCATGGACAGGGAATTACAGCCCAGCCAGTATCTCCTCCCTGGGAGGAATGGGATATTAATTCTCCCTTCTCAAACCAGGACCTGTGGTTGAGATCAACATTACATTTGGTAAGAGCATCTACACTCTGCTCTTTTTTCCTTGGTCTGTGATACCATGCTACACCTTCATCTGTGACCTTAGCATATGTTATATACTAATTCTTTGTTCTCTTCCCTTCCCACTAGAACTGGTTACAGCCAGCTGCTGAGGCTGCTTTCCTTTGATAACCTATTTGTATCTTCTTTCCAACAATTGACCAGTGCTGAGTCATGGGTTTGCTGATAAGACCTTTTCCCTGTTCTATAAAGCTCGTGCCAAAGAAGGCAGGTTGAGAAGTAAGAGATCATATTCATACACTTAATACAAGGTTTTCCAACTCTTCCAATTGGAATCATTTGCTGGTGGCCATTACTGCCTGCTCTGACCTCCCTTGACTCTGTCTTAACCTCCAGTTTTCCCCTTACTGATACAGCTAAGAAATCCTTCAAACACCTTTCAAACCCAAACTCTCATTTGACATTTATTGTGTCATGGCTGCTATGCATGAGCACATGTGTATATTTAGATTTAGTACTTGCTCCCAAAGCTCTTTATTTTCTAAATGAAGCCACTTCAGGCTCCAGTCCAACTCTAAACTCCCAGCTGTGGCAACCATTGCATCACACATTACTCAACCCTCCTTCACTTTTTTGTTCCAAGGGAAAAATTAGTCACTACAAATAATCTACATTTGCTCAAATAGAAGATTACACACAGAGATTCGTGTTGCCTTCCCTTTGTTTTTCTCCCAGGGCATGTCAAGACTGCTAACTAATTTTCTAGGAATAGAATTAATCATGTGAGCCAGAGAAACTCTCTCAAATTTATTTTCCACACGGTGGGAAAAGCTTCTTTGTAAATAGCAGAGGGCTCACTCCTAGGGCTTAGACTAACATCCTTCTGTTGCATGATCAGAGGATTTTGAGAAGCCTTCAATGTAGATTTGTTTTACATATTACCAAATTTTCCAGGAAAACAAAATACAGCTCCATGTCGTAGCAATCCATACAGTAGCTGAATGTGAGGTTTTAAGTCTGGGTGAAAAGGATAATTTTGAAATTCTTGTGCAAAAGGCTACATTGAAGACTAAATTTGAGCTGGTTTGGAATCTCTTTTCTGACAAATCTTTGGCTTCTCCCATGCTTAGACACCATTTTCTGACTGGAAAATTAAAACACATCATCACCAATCAATCTGGAGATAATTTGCCCTACCTTCAAACGAGGTCTTAAGGAACATAAATCCCTAAGTATCTCTTTAAATAGGGTAAAAGGGAGAACAACATGATCAAGCAATTCTGCAAGAGAAACTGAGCAGGTTAAATCAAAGTCAGAGTTGGAAACTGTCTTCAGCCACTCATTGAGAATGAGGTTATTCTCTTGTATAGATATTCCACATCTTTAGCTCTTCTACCAAGCCTATTCATATAAAAACTCACTTGCAAATCTGAGACTGCTGTCTGCCACCAGACTGCTCCACTCTTTGGAGAGATATTTTTACATCCTCCTGAACTGGTTCAGTTCTGTGACTTAACTTACCCCATAGTCATATCTGAAGGAAATAAGACACTACCATATCCTGACACAGTACACTTCAAACCACAGAGATGCTAACTGGGAAACACCCAGAAAATCAATTTTCTTACCCTACTGAACTAGAATACCATAGTCACTACAAAAACTGGAGACTGACATATTTATTCCTGTGCATTTCATACACTCACCCTATCAACAGCAACAAGTTCTAGTCATGTATCCAACCAAACCCGGACAAATTTCAAACACAGCAGCAAAAATTAGGAGACAAAATTATGCATAAACTCAAATTTATGTATTCTGAAATGTCTACAGCTGTATTATCACCTTCCCTTTTAGGTTTTTTATCTCACTAAGCCTTTCCAAATGTCCCAGGCAAAGTTTGGCAACAGGCCATAGCTCATGAATAATGGAAGAACATCATGGCTGTGTACTACCAGTTGCAATGCTGGGGCCTCACTGCTGGAAAAAGGAATTCTGTGTATAAAATGACAGAAATTAAATTGGCCCAGAGATGTCTCAGAAAAGCAAAATGCAGAAAAACAAAACATCATGAGCAGAACCCCTGTAGTCTTAGGAGATCACATGCAGTTTTTTATCTTGATTGGCTCCATAAAGCCTTGTTCTTTGCATAACTTACACAATGTTCATCCTCCTTAGTAAGAAGCAAATGAGTTCTCACTGTCCTTTACAGGATCTGTGACTCTCACTCCAGACTGAGCTGCTTGCAGGATGTGGAAGAGGGAGGGGAGACGACATGTATTTTCCCACGAAATGCATACCTACAAGAAAAGTGGCAAAAGAGTGTGATTGTATAAAGCCAAGTCTGTATATTTGCCATGGAAACAGCAGTTTTAAGAAACATAGTGATGGGAGGAATATCAACTGTCACTTCAGTCTGATTTCTGCAGAATGCAGTTATAGAAAACTGGCTAAAAGTAGGCTGCTCGTCATGCAGCTTGACAGACCCACCCAGTTTAGCTGGGTGATTATGGGTCATTTCTGGCTGCTACTTTTGAAATGTCTTATCCTTTACCATATTCAGGAAATATGAGGAATGAAGTAGAAAGGGTGAAAAAGACTCTCACCTCACTCTGGACATTCACCTCATTTTTTTGCGAGGCCAGCAGCAGGCTTCATGCATATTTCATTCACACATTTGCCTGTTTCTTTACATCTTAGCAGAGGCACACAGTATAAGGAAGTAAAGGGACTTCTTTGGACACCTCCTGAAGGCAAGGAAGTGCAGACCTAATTCTGGTATTCTACTTTTGGAAGCTTTTTTTTTCACACATACCAGGAAAACTTGCCATTAAAAGCACTTCCAGGGTCTAAGAAAGCTTAATTGAAGTAACAAACACAAATTTTAGCACAGGGTCCCCTTTCCAGAGCTGTCACTACTTCTTTAGTCATCATCTCTCTGGTTTTTCCTTCTTACCGGTTTCCTTTCCTTTTGATGCCCTGTTCCTCTTCAGTCACCTCTCTTTCCCTTCTTTATTACATTCTTTTTGCTACCAAAGGTGTAGTGGAAGCATCCCAGTTTCCTTTCTCATCCCTATTGATGTGAACAAAATGAAGCAACCACTTTTGCCAAAGGAGAGAGATAAACACGCTCAATGCAGTCTCTTAGCCCTAGACTCTATGAAGTAAGTATGGTACACACTCCAGAAGAGCTCAAAGCACCTGCTCTTAAAGAATGCCAAGGGATTTGGCTGCTCCCAGGGTTCAGGGAAATGCTGCTCTTCCAGCCACTTGCAGCACTTCTATTCAGGAGGGTTGATCACTTTGTGGAGTTGCCTTCAGCTGCAGGAGAGCAGCCCAGAACAGACATGGATGGGTGCTTCCAGCAGAGGAAATTTTTGTTTCTCTGATCTTTTGTCACGTTCCTGGCTTCCTTCTAGTTTCCACAGAACGTTACTGATGGATACACTAGGGAATGAACTGGCATGGGAACTTGTCAGAAGCACAGGTTTGTTTTTCAGAGGGTGTTGCTAAGGAAGCTTTGTCAGTGGCAGACATGTGGGAAATCCACACTATCAGACAGACAAAAAGTGCATCCAGGAAGTTTCCGTCCTTCAGGCATCATTACTTAGTCCCCAGCTTGCCACATTTTCTTGAAGAGAAAGCCAAACTTTTCTTAGTGTTGGATTTAAAGCTTCTGTAAGTAACTGTTGTTTTCCTTGATGATTTCCTGGCTCATGGGAATGGTTTGGTCTCCAGAGTAGTGTGAGCATTACCTCAGCTAAACTGTTTTTTAGCACTATCACCTCGAGGCTGGTAAAAGAGTCTGCTAGGGTCATCAAAGACCAGTGGCTTCATCACACCTGGGAGGCAGTGCTGTGAAAAAAAGGCCAAAGTGAGATGTCTGCACCAATAAGTTATTTCTTTTGTTCTAGGAAAACCCTAGTGTTCTTTGGTTTATTTGCCTATCAAAGTCATTTCTAGAAAGCAGCAGCAGCTTACAGAGGTTTTTTTTTTTAAAGTAACCAGATGATTGCCAGTTGCCATTTATCTGATGTCAGCTTTGCCCTAAGGATAGGCTGAAATTCGAGCAAAGCAGACAGCAATCTCCTTCATCAGCTGCTGCTGCTCCAAGTAAAAGAATACATAAATGTCTCTGAAGGCTAAAAACATGCCCACAGGCAAAGGAAAAGAATATATTGGAATACACTTTAAAAACAGAGCTATTACATGATACTTCAGCAAAGGTACACTCAGATACTGTAGGGTATTTTGTTTGCTTAGTTTGATCAAGAGTGATGCTGAGGATGGAGTAGGACTCTCTGCCTTAGCTGGATCCCAATCACAGCTGAGCCTTTGGAAACACAAGGATTTCATGCTGTAACCATGCAAACTTCATGCCCCGACCTTTAATTAGAAAATCATTCTGCTGCTATGTCCTTTTTAAATAAAGTAACGGTAAATCCTAGCAAACTAGGATTCAATGGAATTATTTTATTGTGTAATTAGGACAAACCTAAAGAAATATTACTGATTAACGGAATCCTATTTTTGATGTAAAATTCGAACTTCCTGGGTAGACATAGAGAAATTTTTTTGGAAGTATGCAGTGGTTGTAATTTGTATAATGTGGCCACCTTAATCCTAATATATATAATCCTAAAAGTATATTTTGTAATATATACTTTTATTTCATGCAACTCAGACATTGGATATGAGCTCTTAAATAAAGAATAAAACTAAAACCAAACCAAATGATGAATGTGGGTATTGCTCAGGAGTCTTCAGTATGCTTTAGGATCTTACAGAGGCCCTTTTTCTTATCATTTTGATAAGAAAAACATACTTTCTGTTTTGGCATAGAGGTATATAGAGTTTCTTCATTACCTGAGAAGAATTTTCTGAATTATTCCAGAGTGACTGCCAAAGTGAATTCCCCTTCCTTGTTCTGAGGTAGCTATTTTGCTGTCTTAAGTGCTGCCCTGTGCATCTGTATATGACAGAGGAAACCAAAGTGGCTTTTTCACTGGACCGTTCAGCTGGTACCAAGAGGCACTGCAGGAAATGTGAGAATTTATGTCAAATACAGGTGTGTTTGGTCTGGAGCAAGAGAATACAAAATTCTCCCAGCAGTAAGCACACTAGTGGAATAAAGAGCTATTTAATAACATCTTTCTCACTGTGCTGGTTTTGGCTGGGGTAGAGTTAAAATTCTCCCCAGTGGCTGGTGTGTGGCTGTGTTTTGGATTTGTGCTGAACACAGGGTTGATGATATAGAGGTGTTTGTGTTATTGCAGAGCTGGGCTTGCACAGAGCCAGGGCCTTTTGTGCTTTTTGTGCTGCCACACGGGCAGGGAATTTTGGGGTGTGTGGGAGATTGGGAGGAGCCACAGCTGGGACAGTTGACCCCAAAATGACCAAAGGGCTATTCCACACTGTATGGCATTATGGTCAGTGTATTAAGGGTGGGGAAGATGGATGAAGGGGGATGATGTTTGGAGTGATGGTGTTTGTCTTCTCAAACAACCATGACATGTGATGGGGCCCTGCTCTCTGGATCACCTTCCCTTCACCATGGGAAGCACTGAATTAATTCATTGTTTTGTTTTGCTTGCATGTGTGGCTTTTGCTTTTCCTAGTGAACTGTCTGTATCTCAAAACATGAGTTTTCTATCTTCTGCCTTTCTGATTTTCTGCCTGATGTTACTGGTGAGGGATTGGGTGAGTGGCTGTGTGGGGCTTGCTTGCTGGCTGGGGTTAAACACAACACTCACATAAAAACTCCCATTTTTTACCGTATCACTTGTGACCCCAGGTGCCAAGCAGGCAGAGAGCCCATTGAATGAGGAGTGTTTTACAACTGTTGTAGCTGCCAGCAGAGCTAGAGGAGATGACCTGGCTGTGCAGTTCTTGGCCTGAATAGTTCCAGTGTGACTAATCCCTATGGATTTGGACTACTCTGCCTAAAACTGGCTTTAGGCAGTTTTGTACTGGTAAAGCCTGAAGAGTGAGGATGACAGACTGTGGCTGTGTAGCCACGGTGATCTTATTGAAGGTGTTAAATAATTCAGACTGTTAATTGCAATTCAGAATTCAGATGTTAAATAAATACTGTTGGAGGATCAACAGTAACTCTGCCAAGGTGGCTATGCAGTCTGGTAACTTAGGGAAGAGCAAACCTGATGCTCTCCTTACAGTACTTGGGGAGAAAATTCTTGAAGATGGCTCAGGTTATGCAATGAGATGTTCAGGCATTTGTCTGAAGTCACAGTGTTGAGTGTGTGCCGTTAGCAGATGTAAAATATAAAAGTGTTTCTAAAATCACAGTCTCTGGTCAGCTCACTCAAGCATCAGTAAAGTACTTGCCTTGTCTGAAGAACCATGACTCTGACCCTGAAAATAAATGGTATTCTTCTGCAGTACAGAACAGGGATAACTTCTGTGAGCAGAAGGGTACTGGTCTTTTATATAATGTAGCCTGATGAATTAAATGCCCCCCAGGAGCGCATTTGCCTCTTCACAATCCATTTCCACCTTCCAGAAAATTGCTTCTTTTACCACCCTGTGCTCTCATGGGAGATGAGAGACTCTCCATGCCTCCTGCTGAATGTGCCAATACCTATAGAATTAAAACTCATTGAGTGAAAGGATGTGTTCAGCAACAAGCATGAGTGTAGACTTTGATATGGACACTTAATATGCATTGGAAACTTAAGATCCAGCTTCTGTTCCAAGCTCACCTTGTAAAATTTCTGAGAAAAGCCCATGAGGCCAGCCCAACATGAAGAGATTTCAGTAACATGAATACATAGCTAATACAAAAAATGTGGCACCTATGGATTTATGCTTACAGGAGTGGGCACCATGGTGAGTGGGAGATTTCAGGATAATTTTGAATCTAGTTCTGAGTTTCACCAAATGCATCCAAGTGCTGATCTTTCCCTGGGTTCAGTTTGCACCAAAAGAAGCAGCACTCGGATGTGAATTAATGCTGAAATAAGGCTTATAATGAGCTTGGGACTCAGATCCAGCGTACAAGAATCTGAAAATGGATATCGTGAGTTTCATACAGTGCCAAGATAGTTTTGCTAAATAAAAACAGCCTCCAAACAATTTTATCTTTTAATCTAAAGCCCAGGCATTGGATTATGAAGTAGTATTAACAATAGATTTTCATTTTGGGGTATTCAGACAGGGAAATAAACACTGCTGTAGTGAAATCTACCAACCACCAAAAGCCACTCTTCTGCATTATTTTTCTCTGCACCAGTGGAAATCTGCAGTTGCTTCTCTGAATTTAGAGGCAGAATTAACACCTGCAGGGGAGTGACACAAAGCAAAATCCAAGATTTTTTTGCTATTTATTGCATAAATCAACACAGTATGTAGTTGCTGTATTTTTTTTTAAAGTCAGCTTGCGTTTAAGTTGCAAATACAGTCAACGCTAAATTACCCTTCAATTTGTCTTGGGATTTTAAAAGATATGGGATGCCAAATGCTAATTCAGGTAATGATACTGATTCAAAATCTCAAATATAAAGCTCAAAAAGATAAGCGCTCACATGAAACTGCTTGTGTTAGTCTTTAAATTAAATTGCTCATTAGATTGTCTTTTGTGTTCTACATTCAAAGGTCATATGCAGATTTCACTATGAATAAGAAAAAAGAGAGGGGAAATAGTCCCCAAAAGAAAGCACAAATGCATATCTTTTCTAGTGTGTTGTATCATAAAATTGCATCTGGTTTACTTACACAGTAGAAGCCCGTGCTTTCCAAGACAATAAAACAGAAAAATAAACAGTAAGAGAGGGAAAACCCAACCCTTTAGCACACCTAAACTTTTTAATCTGGAAACTGTAAGCAAGGCACTGTTATCCAAATCTTCTAAACAGAAACAATCATCACAGAGACTTATTTGACTGCAACAAGAGCTGGTGGTTTATCCCCCATGTTTGGTGTTTTGCTCTTGGGTTTATTGGTTTGGTTTTGGGGATTTTTTAAAAAGTATTTTCTGAAAAAATGCGCAAGTAATTTACCAGCTTTTTCACTGTGTTCCTGTTAGTCATCAGATTTCCATGGAATGGAGATTTTGCATCTGTTTTTGAGAAAAGGTGATCCTCAAATAACATAAAGTACACCCAGAAGCTGCTGTTCAGTTTGCAGGTGTGTGAGCTTGCTTTCAGGGATGTCTTGTCCATAGTCCTTAGTACAGCACTTGTGTCAGTGTCCAGGGGCTTTTTGAGCTGGTGTGCAATGACCTCTCAGATCTATATGGTTCCTGATGAATCTATTCTGTTGCTGTTTTGTAACCCACTTTAAAATTTCATGTTGTATTTCTCTATGCAATTTCTTCAGCAATTACCTTTTCCCTGTCTTTTCCTTCAACAAGAAACTAAGCATGCTTACTCTCAGAGAGCTGGAGAATGGCAGCAGAGGAGGAAAGCTTTCATCTCCTCTTTCCTGGCTGCAGTGTTCCACCTTGCAGCTACTAATCATTGTTTCATAGAGCGATATAGACGGGAAACGACATCCAAAAGTCATCAAAACCCAAACCCCAACTCTGAACAGGGCTGAGATCATATTGCTGAGGGTCTTGTCTTTGAGTTTTGACTTAAGTTTTGAGTATCTCCAGGCATGGAGATCAGTGGTGGATACAGTGTGAACCTCTTCCTTATCTCTGCACTGTTTGCAGCAGTGTGCTTAAATGTTCAGAGGAAAAAAAAGAAGACACAGCAAATGTTCAGCTTTGTGTAGCACACCAGTTTTACCAATAACAAGGTCATAAGTTTGAGCCATCCAAAGGGCACATGTGATGTCACTTGTCTGTGCATGTACATGTGAAAGGAAAATTTGCTAATAATTTCAGGTTTTATCCCTCAGGAGTACTTCACAGTACATATTTTTCCACATTGCTATCGTGCCATTAATCTTTATCCTGTGCCTTCTGCAGACTTCTTTTTTTCCTCCCACATAGGCTGCCAGGGTCCTGCTCTCCAAGGGGTCACAGGTTGCAGAGGGATCCACAGAAACAGGAAACCAGGCTTCCTCAGTCAGTTTCGAAACACCAAAACCTGTTTCCTTTCTACAGACATAAAGCCTGTCAGGGCATCCTCTGGGTAGGCTCACTATCTGAGCAGCAGCCCAGGAGGAGGGAGAAACTACAGGATTTCTTGTTTAGGAAATAAATGTGAGATAACTTATAGCATTTAAAAACCATCAGAATGAAAGAGATCATTTTCTTGTTGCTCCTATTGCACTTCCATGGGGGCAGCACTGGATTTGACACTGTAGGAAAACTCTGGACCACAGGAGAAAGTGGCGAAACCCAGACAAGTCACCCAGACTCGACTCCATCTTTGACCACTATAAGGGGGTCACCCCATCCCGAAATCCAAGCTACCAAAGCAAGTGCCTCACAGGGACCTCCTTTTGCGTCTGCAGCCGAGACACTGGGAATGACAGCAGTGAAGAAAACTTTCAGTCCTACAATATCTCCCCCTGCAAGTCAGTCAAATGGACATAGTGATGGTGACTCTGGCAGAGACAAGACTGGAAGCTCATCTCACAGCAAAGGGACAACTCTACAAAGCACTGCTAGAGAGATCCCTCTCCAGAAAGGAGTCACTGCAAGCTTGGACACAGCTCCAGGGAACAGATCTGTCAAGCAGTCCTCTCGCAGCACTGGTATCACCAGGAGCCAGCAGGATGCCAACTCCAAAGCATCCGGCTTTGAAACTACCAGGGGAAAGTAAGCCATGTATTTTTTCTTGTCTCCTATGTACTGCTTATTTTCCTGTTTCCAGTGACATAATTGGCAAAAGTCCTAGCAATTTCAGTAAAATTATTTTTGACCTTAAAAAAGACCATCTAAAACAAGCAAGGAAGCAAACTGGCAGCATTTACTCAGGCAAAACCATTGTAACATTTCTAACAGGGTAAATGCTGCAATGTGTTATCCCTTAGGGTGGTTATCTCAAAATCAACAGGGAAATCATTATCATATATGGGTAGGAAAGGGCTACAATAGATGGCCCTCTGTTTTATGCACACTAAACTACTGTTGATTTTTTTCCTTCTTTCTTTTCTTGTGGGTAAAAGAAATTGCAAATCCACTATTTCATTTTAAATCTATTAAAAATATTGTGTTTTTAAACTTCTCCAATAAACTGAAAATACAAGCAATTAAATGTACAAAATGCATCAATGTCTGACAATTTGAAGCATTCTATTCTGTGATAAAAACTTATGAAAAGTGATGTTGTAGGTGAATGTGCATTCAGAGCTCTATAACAGAGCTCTATAACACAATAGCTGTGCATAATAGAGTATATCAAACTGTACTGTCAAGTTTTATTGTTCTGGAACACTCAATTCTTTTCTTTGTTCCCCAATGTCTTCAGTTCTCAATGGAGATATTAACACTGACTTTGCAGATATTGCAAGTTTCCCTTAATTGCTGATATATAATCAGATACTGGTGGAAAATGAAAGACACAAAGGGTGGGTTGTTTTCCATAGTATTTATGGAGAGTGAGCTTTCAGAATATAGATTTCTTCTTTTGATAGTACTTTCCCATATGGTAGCATCCAAATTCATGGAAAGGAGAATAGATCCTACTATTATCTTGCTGTGTGTGGCTGGGAGTTAATGTTTCTTCAAGTGAAAGAATAAGATTCCCATTGACCTGAGCATGTTTTGGGCTATGCATAAGGGAAAAAATGCCTAAGGACATAAAGGAAAGGACTCCTTTGCCTCTGCTTGGAAGAGAGAGCCCAGTAAAGGAGCTGTGTTTCCCAAATAGCTTTCCTAGCATACTCCTTAAGTTCTGAAAGTCATCTATTATGACTCACCACATGAGTGCTGATAGCTACATCTCCATTGAAATAAATCCTAATACATGCTAACCTTGGTCTTTAGCTTTCACAGCTTTCTTCAAGAACAGTATTCCAATTAAATTAATCTTCAGCAAAACTCTGTGAATCAGCAGGTATTCTTTCTACCTTTTACATGAGATATAAATACAAGTAGAAAAAATTAGTCTCTAGTGAAGATGGTCACATGTTTTATTTATCATAATGACACTTGGTTGCTATTGCAGAGAGGCAAAAGAAGCAAATCTTGTTTTTGCCAGCACCTAATTTTGTGAGCGGTCAAGGAGCAGCCTGCTGTGCAACATGCATATTGGAGTCCACTGAGCCAGTTAGCAATAAAGCCAGGACTGCATATCAAATTTACAGGAATGTGTAGCACCATGACACCCCAGCATAAAACTGAATGCTGAATCCCCACTCTCTTGCTCAAACTGCTGAGCTGCATAGCCTCTCCCTCTCTAGCAAATATCTACAATTGTAGGTGTGGCTCAGTCCTTTTCACAGTAAGATCCTTGTGCTACAAGGCTTGTCTTCCCACTGTACATGAGTGTTTTTATAATCAGATGTGGTGTTTTGAACTTTCCTTCCATTTTTGCCATGACCTGGACTGTGACTTAAGTCACTTCACTGTTCCTTTCCTTATGGATTAGACCTGGATGAATAATAAACTTGCTTGTGACTAATTTTTCTTTTTCAGCAAAGGCATGGAAAAAAATGCATAGTCTAGGATGCTCACTGTTACCAATCACTGCTATGAAACACCTGAAAAGCTACTGCTGAGAAAATATGCATAAGAAGGCAAAAATTTTTATTTATTAAGTGTAGGTGCCATCGACTACACCCTAAATAATTTGTACCATATATTTTCTTTTAAAAAAAAAGTTTATCACAAATAAAGTGAAAAAGATACTGTAAGAATTCCAATAAAGACACAGCTTTCAAGGTTTTACTCATTTGAAGCCTGAGCACAGTATGACTCAGTAGCAGATTCCACAGCTGTAAAGTGTACTGTCTTTGAGGAAATTTGGAAGAACAATTTTCTTTTTAAATTTACTTTGTATTTAAGCACTTCTTTGGTTATATTCTGTACCCCAACTTGAATTTTTGAGTGCCCTTGTAGGAACTGCATGATTCTGTAATCCTTTATGACAACCCATTGTGCTCACATATGTGCAGAGATGCTGATGTTAGGAGGCTCCATACAGAAGGAACAATAGAAAGAGATCTGTGAGAGACAAGAGGAAGGAAAACAATCAAGAACAAGCGTTTATTTTTAAAAATATTTATAATTTTAAAAATAGCAATATATACACTTTGTTAGAGAGCCTGCAAGACTGTCAGATTGCCCACAAGGTACTGCATGTGTCCATTGCATAAACTTAATTACCCAAATATCCCTTTCTGAAGGCAGTCATGTGCCTTAATGGCTTAATTACAAAGGTAATTCTCTTGCTATCGCTACCCTAGGTTATGTGAGGACAATATTATGCACTCATATTTTATCACATGCACTCTAGAACTAGGTTAGGCTTTGAACCTCTCTCCATCACATGCTGATGTGGTATTACAAGGGCTAAATATCAGGCATATCCTTTTCTCTAAAACCAGGAATCTCTTCCTTATTCTTTACTGACACAGAAATGCAATTAAATCCTCTTCCTTCACATTGGAACAATTTTATAATTAACCTTAGAATAGGTACAGGAGAACACAATTTGGCTCTGTCTGCTCTCAAATCATTTCAGAAGAGTGTTTTCTGCAGTGAGGTATCCACCCCTTAGGCAGGGTCTGCACCCAAGCTTTCAGGAGGATAAGAAAAATTCATAGAAAACACATCTGGAATGACCTGAGGTGAAGGAAAATTAATTTTTTCACTCCTAGTAATGAGTTTGACTTATGTTCTGAAATGTGAAACTTCATGTCCCTACAAATACATATTTTTTCTTTTTTTTTTTTTTATTTCTACTTGTCTTCAAAGTTTTATGCAATCCATGTCAATGAATAAAGAAATAATGGAAACCCAGAGTGAGAGAATTTCTCCAAAATTGAGATAAATCTGAGTGTCAATTTGGTATGAAAAAAAAATTATGATACATTCTTTTCAATTGAGCTCATTTGAGATACATGTTTTTCAGCCTCTGGTGAGAGACAATTGCAGTATTTCTCTGTGTAAAGCAGCTTAAACAAGTGATGCAGTGGAGTAAGAGACCAGCACACTCATCTTTTCATTCTGAACCTGACTGTATTAATTACTATCCAAGGCAGCTCCTGAATACATGACTCTTTTATTCAGGCTGTAAATTAAGCACAGTGTCCCCACATTACTGAGTGGCTCTACATTACTATTTTCTCTTATTATGTGTATATTACACCTTTTCCAGTTATCTCGAAGTCACTGAGGGTCTTAATAGACTTCCTCTACCATTACCTTGGGTAGTGGTGAGGTGACAGTATTTTATTACTAAGCACGGAGGGGTTTAATAGAGTCAGCACCAGGGACAGATTTGCTTAGCTGTCACATGTGATAGGAGTGCTGAAATATTTCATTCTCACGACCAGATGTCTGCATTTCTCCCTGGAAATTGCTTTTGCCTGTATCAGCTTGGTAGAAATCTAGTGTACTGACAAATTAAAATGAATGGTTAAGATCAGCAGACAGTTCAGATACATGAGACACATAGGAACCTGATTTAACTGCCTGGTTAATGCAAAGTTCACAGTCTCTCTTCATCATGTCACTTTTTAATGGAGCAGAGAGAACAATTGTTGAATTGATTTCCTAAGATTTTGCATCAGTGTGCATTTACAAAAAATCCAGTCACACATGGCTTAGGTTTCTGCCTCACTAAGTATATTCACTATGACCTGGAAGGAAGAAGCTCTTACACAGGCTTGAGGTTCCCTTGGTGGCAGTGTCAGGGTGTGTTTGCCAATCTTTGTTCCCAGAATGTTGTACTACAGCTAAGCAGAAGATTGTTGCAGTAAGTCACTCTCATCCAGCAGCACGTTGAATGTACTTCTGATGCTCAGCTGTAAACTCACAATCCAATTTTCCTGCACATGCTAAGCTCGGTGTTAGTCCCATAGTATTCCCAAAGCAGTGATGGCTGGTAGAGTCCTGAGAGTCTGTTTTCAGCAGGACAGGAAATATAGCATAAGAAAAAAAAATATCACTTCTTCACCAAAGTTGTTTTTGAGACAAAGTACTTAGCCTTCTCAGAGTCTTGTTGTTTAGTTTTTTTTGTGAACAGATAAGGCACCACTATACAGATGATTTCTGCTTTTTTTTTTTTTTTTTCAGGATGGTAAGGAAGGTTTCTGTTTGTCTCATTACACTAACTATTGCATTAATGCTCATGCTTATCTTGCTCTTGTTCTTTGTTTCATCTGCCATGGGAACAGCAAGGATTAGGAAGAGACTGTTTTCCATCCCTGCAATGTCCCTTCACTCCTCTGGATAGATTAGGATTACTGTACCAAACTGGACACAGTGTTAGGATTTACCTCCTAGATACTGCAAATAGTCAGCTCTTTGTGGCATTTCACTTAGGGTACAACAGAAACATTGCTCAGGTATGCACAGAAAATAGAGATTCTTACAAATCTGAATGTAATTGACATTTAGAGACCTGATCCTGATTCGAGAATAGACTTGGCAAGGAGAGGACAACAGCAAGGTGTCCCCATATGTTTTCCAAAGGCATTATCTGTGTAGCCAGATAGAGAATGCAAGTGTTTCAAATGTCAATTTTTCTGCCAAATCTGATACAGAGCATCTATTCTGTATCACATTTTTGGTAAGCAACACCTTTGGTGATGAGGAAAAGCCTATGGGAAAAAAATCACCTTGAATTTCATGGACTTTGGCTCAGATCCTTTCTGCTCAAGAGTCCCATGAGATCAGGCAGTGACACCTTAAAGATATGTATCTATATGATTAAGTGGAAAATCAGATACAAAGAAACTGGCAAGGCTTTTAATCATTTAATGAAGGGAAACAAGAAAAGAGAAGTTGCCCAAAACAACACTATAAACAAGGAGAAATTCACCCCTGAAACTGTAATTGATCTTATTTTTTATATTTTCATTTTGTCACCTACAAAGATTTTTTTGTTGTTGTCAGCATTTCTCAAAGTGGAGAAGCCATCACTGACCTACTGCAATCTCCTTTTCTGTAGATCACAAAGGCACTAAAAAAGCAGTGAAAACCAATTCCGCTGAAGGTTACGTGAAAAGCACTGACAGTAAACTAGACCAGAATTACCTTAATGAATTTTGTACTCTGCATTGATCAAAAAATGGAAAATGAATTTATAATCCAGAAGTAAAAAGGCAAAATTCAGACCTTTTTAGAGAGCAGTTTGTCTGCATTTTCAGATGTGCTTTACTAGATAATTCTCAAAGATTTGAGATTAATTGATGTCTTCTCCAAAGTCTAAATTCCATCTGGAAAAGTTTGATTGTGTTAAAGAGCTCTGAACATGGAGTGGAAAATCATGTATCAAAGAGGTGATCTGCTTTGCAACAAGAGAACATTTTAAATGCTAAAACAGCTTGGTGAAGTGCTAGGTAAGTGGAAATAGTGAATTAATTTTTGCAGCACGAGGGAGGACAAACAGTAAATAAAATTCAAATGAAACAAAGAGGCTGCTCATAGTCCAAGGCTTCAGCATTGTAATACAAATAAAGGAAATGAGTGATGAGAGCTGAATTTGTGTTTTGTAATAGACAGGACAAAATGTCAGGACACTGAGTCCTGAAAAAAAAAACATTAAACAAATTTTTGACACATAGTGCTCTAGTCAGTGTCAACAAGTCAGCTGTTTCTCAGGGATAAAAACATATCCCATAACATATTTTACTATCACATACTGTTTTATATTACATGTCACATGCACCTTTTAGTTTCTTCCATTCCAGCCAGCTTGTAAAACACATTTTCCAATTTAATTTGTTTATGGCCAGTCCCTAGTGAGTACTGAATTTTTATTGCAGCTCGGATTCATACATTCAGAGCAAAGGAAGCTGGGCACTGGACCTAAAGAATTAACTGGTTTTGGTTCAAGCTTATAATTTTTCTTTGAAATAGAGTTTATATTTTTGTAAGATGACCGACGTTCACTTAAAGATATAGAATTTACCATATCACAGTGAGAAGTCTCTGTGTTCACCTAGTGGAATTCAAAGGAAGTTGCTAAAACAGTCTCCCATGCAACAGCAAAGAAGAACCTGGTGAGGGTGCTTGCTATCCTTATAATCTGAGTGTTTACACTGTTTCAGTCAACATCATCTCTCCTCATCCAGACTTGGCAGGTTGTTTAAAGCAGATTGAGAAGCCAGCATTTCCTGGCTCTACATGCTTGTAGTATCTTTCTACATCCCCTTTGCTCACATGTAAAGGATAATATAAAATTAAAACTGTTGTCGAATCAAGATGACTATTTCATTAACTATTCTGTGAAATACAAATAAGCTGCATACAACATGAATTAGGCACAACCACCAAGCTGGGCATGGACTTTGACAACAGCTCCAGCTCTGGATCCTTTTGTATTCCTTCAGCAGCACAGTAATCTCATTTTCATGATTCAGCGATGTTCAGCTGGGCTGATTCAATAGCGTTTCTATTAAAAGCCAAGCAATCTAATTTACTCTCAGACAAAAATCAGTCATTTTCAGATACGGTATGAAGGGGCCATAAGTGATTCTATACCCTCTGTGGCCCGACTAGGGCTGGCGTTCCTGTGGGGTGGCTTTAGGACCATTACAAGGGTCTGTGCTCACAAGCCAGCGGTAGCAATCACGTACAGGCATTGCCGGCAGTTTCTGTGAGGTTTGCTTTTTTCTTGGCAATGGACCCCGGGAACATTTTACAAGGGAAATGTGCTGTGGAAGGGGGACTGCAGGGACCCTAAAAAAGGCCGGTGTCGATCGTACTTCTCTTAGCAGCGTCGGGCGCCCCAGCGCCGGCAGCTCCGCGGGCTGCGGCCGCCACCTGCCCGCCGCGCCCGGCACTGCGCAAAGCCGAGCCTGGGCCTGGCTGATCGCGGGTGAGGAGAGGGTTTAACGGGGCAAAAAAGGGTTTAAGGGCTCTCGAGTGTCCCCCGAACCAGAAGGCAGGGATCCCCCAAAGCTAAAGGCAGGCTTAGAGGCAGCGTCTGCGTGGCATTGATAGGGCCCTGGTCGCTGTAGGCGGTTTGTTACGACCGCCTGGGCAGGCTCCGGGGCCAGTTACCTGCTCAGGACTTGGAACTGGGAATGGCCCTACGGCCCAGAGGGAACTGGGAATGGCCCCAAGGCCTCGAAGGAACTGGGA
>VZSR01000931.1:3432490-3486091 GCA_013398615.1 Brachypodius melanocephalos | reverse complement strand
AGGCTGCAGAGCAGACACGCTCACAGCAGAAGCAAATGCTGCTCTTCCTGCCGTGCCCTGCTTCTGGGTGTAGGTGCTTCCCCACCCCTGATGGTGGGATGTCACATTTGGGTACAGCCAAACCACACTGAGCACAGAGCTGGGCTAGAAACAATCTGATTTAAGATGGGAATACCACAGAAAATACCACATCAAGGAGGCTGCTTCAAAGGCCTGAGGACTCTCCCACATATTGCCACCAGTGCATGTTCCCAGCCAAGACACGCGAGAGGAGGATGAAATCTGTCTCTTGGGCTTTATGCCAGCTGGGGGCTTGTACCGCTCTTTCCAGGCTGGATTTCTGTTGTATGTTGTGAGGATTTTGTTTTGTTTTTAAATACAGCTTTCCTGATTGAAATCAGACTTAATGAAAAAGAGACACTAGGTTCCTCCAGCTCTGAACAAAATCTGCATGTTAGAAGCCTGTGTTGATGATCTGGAATAAATTATTCCAGGGAAGGTAAAGAGGATTTTCAGGTTTAAAGTCCTGTTATGCAAATCAATTGTCTTCTGTTCTGCCTTTGCATTAACACAGCCTGTCATAGTTCTTCCGCCACGCTTCATCTTCTATTTCCAAATCTACATTTTTTCAGACAATTTGATTTCAAAATTATATTTACATTCTTAACGTCTCTTAATGAGCTTATTTCATTGGTAGCGTAAACCTAATTATGAGTCACACCAGGGGCTCTTTTGCTGTGAATATTTCCTCCAATTTAGCCTGATCAAAGATTGCTGGGTCGTGTGAGAACCACAGCTTCAGACATTGCACTCATGTACATTAAGAATGAGTTAAATATTTCAAATGGAAACAATCTGCTCAAGTTAGTTACATTTTTGGTAGAGACCAGAGGCTGAGTTCAGACTGTCTTTAAAAAACAAGAATGTACAGTAACATTTTTTCCTTTGGTAGGCATCTCCAAATGGGCAAGTTCCAATAGCTGTTCCTCAAAGCTAGATGCCCTTAATAATAGTAGTAGTAATAATAATAATAATAACAATAATAATAATAATAGCAACAATAACAAGAACAACAACAACAACAAGAGTGTGAATATTTTAAAGGTTTGGTGGGAGGTAGGGTTTTTTTGTTTAACTGAAATCTGTATTCCAGTGCTTTCATGTCTTTTGCAAATTTTTTAGTGCCTCTTTTCATTCTTTTATTTTTTCATTGGCCACATTTGCTCAGGTGTAAAATGGCTCTCAGTTATTAGAATATATACCCCAAACATGTGCACTGCAGAACAGGTTGTCAATGACAATGTTGCTGTCCATCTTCTGCTTAATCCTTTTCTTTGGTAAGCTGTCAGATCTGCATGCAAGCGTAAAGTGCAGGCTAGGGAGCCACAGGCCCAAGTCCCTAACCTCACCCCTGCCTCACAGGAGAGCAGATTTTAAAATCTGCCCCCAATATTTGCCTTTTTTTTTTATTTGCAAAGGTGGGATATTTAGCACCCAGCTGCCCAAGGTGTTAGCTTCTCACTTCTCAGAGAGGTAATGTGCAACAGGAAAGGAGATGTGGTACTGCGTAACAGGTATTATTGCTTCAGAGGCTTTCTGAGCAGACTTTGTATGCCATCAGTTGGTTGCTGAGAATTATTTAGGAATTTAGATGTTTACATTCTCTATACTTAGTTTAAATCATAAGCAAATCCCCATGCTTAGTCAGAGCTCCTCCTGAATAGATCAGTGTCAGTCTGGCCCAGAATAATTTCGTGAATCTGTTAAGAAATATTTAGTATCTCATTCATATGCTGAGAGGGATTTTTTTGCTTGTTTGTTTGTTTGTTTGTTTAATCTCTGTGCCGCACTTCAGAGGAAAAAAATACAGTTTTTAATCTTGGGTATGAATTTGCAGAACCCTCACCACAGCTGTGAGAGGGAAGAGATTGCCTGCCTGTACTGAGCAGGATAACAAGCCTTGATGGTCCTAAGCAACCCCATCTGTAGCCTCGACCCACGCCCCTGGGCAGGGACTCCACTTAAGCCCAGCCTTGAGCTCACTTTACTTTCCTTATGACGGTGCTCGTCTCTAGCAGCCGCCCTGGACCTTGCTCCTCACCTGGTCCCTGCCGGGCTGCTCATTGACTTGTTCCTGTCACCCCACTGCTGCCTGCAGGTTCCTGGTGCTGTGCTAACTCTGCTGCTGGTGCGGTCAGTGCCTGGTTTGTGTTGTTGACCCTTCTCTTAGGAAGAAGCCCCACTCTTGTGCTCCCTGGTGCTTAGTGAGGAAGTTCCCTGGAAGAGCTGTTTTCCTGGCACTGCTTCCAAGAGTGCCAGGTCCCTTCTGTGTCTGGCTCCCACTGATCTCTTGCCAAGAGATGATGCCTGGCCTCCCTTGCTGCTGCAGAGGTGTGCTGGAGCTACAAGCTCTGTCTCTCTGGCTTACTGCTGCTGACGCTTAACTGAAATATCATTATTACTTAGTTACTACTGCCAGTCTCTGTGATACAGGAGACTGTGAAGGACCCACATGCCCCCCCTGGAGGGATGGGTAAGTAACTTCATTATTCCTCTGCAAAACTTGAAAGACTTAAATTTCTTCTTGTTTTTCGCAAATTTTATGTGTCTCAAACTTGCTTCTGACTTCCCTGGAGAAAGTGAGCATAGTACCTAATCTTTATGCTCGTGCTTGATAGCTGTGTTTAACTTTTAGCAAATATTCATGGAGTCTTTAATTAATACACACAGATAAAAGGCAATAACTAAAGGAGTGAGAGCATAAAGGAAACATCAAAAAAACCCACAGCCTTTTTATACCTAATTAAGAAGAAATGCTATCTTAATGAAAACTCTCAAGCAGGTGCAGAGTGAGTGAGCAAAATCAGATCAAAGGCACTCAAAGCCCACTTTATATAAGGCACATTATTCCTCAAATAAACAATGTGTGGTGTGAAAGGGAGTGCTGCAGTATTGGCAGTGGAGATATTGTGAGGTTAAATCTGTTAATTTGAGCATCTTTCTGGCTTATCCTGCTTTTTTCTCTGAAATAATTTTCTGAGTACAGCACTACTGAGCTTAATGTGCATACAGTGGTAGGATCTCAGTAGACAAAAGCAATCACTTCAGGATAGATGCTGACACTGTTTTGCGCTGTTGTTCATGTTTGAAGCACTGTAAATCTCTACTAATACCACTTAAGTAAATGGAACTAATATGGTCCTAATTGTATTTTGATTTCCACTGTAAGGAGCCCATAGCAAGATATGGTAGCATATATATATATATATATATATATATATATATATGTATTCCCTTACTGGATTATGAAACATGAGCAGAACTAATACAGCTGGAAGAAAATGTTAGCATCAAAACACAACACAGAAATATGAACTTTAAGTTCTCATATGCAAATACTGTTTGGAAGTCCTTGCAGCTCCACCAATCCTACAATTGAAACAATGTCTAGTCACTAACTCGCCAAGTCAAAAATTAAATATTTTTCAGGATGGACAAGGGAATAACATGATCCTGAAAAAAGGCTGTACTAAGTTGAAGATGAAAGAAAAAAGTCATCACTAGGCCAAATTGACATTTGTTCCACCAGCAGAAACTCAATAATACTTTCTTCAGGGTGCCTACCAGTCTGCAGCTGGGAGACTTCTTGAGACAAAGGTTATAGTTACAACTTATTGATTGCTAAAATACCAGACTGATAATAACCTAATGGCATGGGGTTTTTTGTGAAATAGTTTTACTGCGTTTTAAAACTTCTTTTGGTTTCCAAATTCAGCACAGCCTATGGCTATGGAAATGCTGCCTAACCCTTCATTTTTGTGTTCTTTAGTTTTAAACCTGTTGTGCTTTGATGCCCATTTATTATAACTAGACTAACTGAATAATGAATGTCATGACTTTGTATCCCTCCTGCTCTTCTAGTTGTCTTTATTTCCACCTCTCTTTAGGATGTAGGACCAAACCTGAATTCTCTGTACAAACTGGTTATAAACTCATATACAGCAACAAAGAGTTGATGTACTGAAACAATGGTGATTCCTGTTTGTTCTTTAGTCCTTCCATAATAATTTCAAGTATTTGATTACCTAGCTTAGTTAAGGCAAACCAATAAATTGGTCTATTCAGAAACCCATTAACAATGACTCCAAGATTATTTTTTCCCCTGATGAAAGCTACTGTATATAATGTTAATATGCTAAGCCTGTCTTTGTGACTGATTCTGCATTACAAGATCCTTTTCTGACATCTGCTTAGTTGGAAATTCAGTATCATGAGATTTCTGCAATTCTTCTAGTTCAGCTTTTTTTACTGCACAAAATTGATTTTGTAAGATTCTGTATAACACTGCCATCCCCCTATTTATTTACTTCCCCCCTAGTTAATGAATACAGTGCCTATTACAGATTAATGTGGGATTGTGTTGATAAATTGCTTCTTGAAAAAGAGAACTAGTCTTTCATCTCCTTGATTTAATGCCTTATTTATTTACAACAGGATCTATCTTCTTACTATGTAATAGACTGCTTCCCCCTCCCCACCAATATCTCTTGGTGAGTGACCTTGCCAAAAGCCTCTGAAAATCACACATTTATCTACCTGCTTCTGATTCAGGGAATACCAATATACCTCTGTGGCATAATTTCCCTGTACAAATCTGTCCTGAGCCATTATTCACATCATAATTTTGACTTAATTCTATTCTCTACTGTAGCCAAGTTTCAAAATCTGATTTAATAATTTGCATTTGCTTGTAACCTCCTTAGAAACCTTTTCAAAAAGAACCAGTAAACCTGCTCTTGCACTCACCAGCTTGTGCAGCAGTGATCTAGAGTTTGATAATTTTGTATGTGACTGCCTTGTCTGGATGGGCATCCAGAGGCACAGGGAAGTGTGGAGCCATAGCATATGTTTGTTATGTGTGGCTTTGACATCACAGTGCACTGGAAAACAAAGTCTACCTGTACTCACAGTATTGCTGGGGAAAGGGAGAAACACTAGAATGGCTGCCCATAGAGTGAGAGCTGTGAACAGTTAGAAACCTCACTGCATGATCCTTTGAATTCTGGATTAACTGTTTCTGTGGTCTGAAATGCAGGTGTATTTTAAGACCTGTGATTACTGCAGTCTAGAAGAGCTTCTTTGTTCTTGGAGTTCCACAGATGTTTACAAACTAAAATTTAAATTTGCAATATGAATATATGAAGAGATGGAAAAAATATCTGTTTTCTTTTCTGAAACACAAAGACTAAGTAATTTCCCAAGACAACATTGGCAGTTTGAGTGAAATAAACTTAATTTTTGTAACTTACTCCTGTTTGTAAATTATGTGTGTAACTTTTACAATTAAGTGTCATATATCATCATGTGGTGGAAAATGTTATTTGTACTTTTTAATCATTTTGCCTTCTCTGTTTTACAGAAACTGGTGTGCTTATGTCCGTACCAGACTCGTACCTACAGTTGTGGTGGACAACCTGGCAACCTTCTCATCAGGCAGAGCAAAGCCTTGCACTTGGCAAATTGGATCCTGTGCTCAGAGGTATGGAGACCTGGGAAGAAAGAGTACTTGCAAGTACTTTAATTAGAACCAAATACACCATAAATGTGAATTTAACTTTAAAAATTAAAAAGGTAACAAGAGGGAGTATGCCCTCATTCTGGCACCCTCCAGTTGGTACAAAGTCTTTGAGTCAAGAAGAGGTGCACCAGTACAGAGCTTTAAAGCACGTGTAGGGAAGAAAATCCTTTCTGTGCTGTTTTCCAAGCTTGTGCTCTGTTGAAGCAAAAGACTTCCCCTGAGAGGCATAAATATTTTTGTTATTATCTCTCTGCTCAGTGCTTATTTCTGGCGCAGCTTTGGTCAGGCAGTGAACCTAGACAAGTAATTGGCCTGGATGGAAACTTGTAAATAACACCTCTGTTAAACATTCAGATTGTCCTTTGTAGTTTGGGTGCCTCATTCTCCAAATGTTAGATTTCAGTTGTAAGTGAAATTGGATTTTAATACATGAATTTGGAAAATGGCAAACTGAAACAGCACCAACAAAATGGAGATTGTAATGTATTTTCCCCCTGAAAAATTTTAAAAGCCTATTAAAAGTCAGTTTGACTGTTCCGAGAATTGTCCTCTAGATGGTATAGCAGAACACACTTAAAGCCTTGAGTTGAAACTAGGGATAGAGCTTTCTTAGCATTTAGTGACTCTGAAATGCAGTCGACTGCATGGCAAAACTGTGGAGTGGACCCTGTGGTTGAAATGCTGCCAGTTTTGGTGTTTTGTTTTCGTTTTTTCCTAATTCAATCACTTTAGGTCCTTGTGCTGCTCCTATAAATAAGGCTCTACTACATAAATTTCTGAGACTCATTTACATGAAATTTTTATGTGGTTTATTTTTGTAATCTCTATTCCTGATTAACTCCTTTCATGGACACTTCATTTTTATGAGGGGTTTTAGGAATGGATTATGCTAATGCAGAATAAGGTGTTTTTGTCATAAGACCATCCATACAGCAAAATAACTGGGAACTCTCTTAAATTCAAATCACCTTAATCTTTGAGTCCTTGCTGCTGAAAAAGCCATTTCTTACAGCCAAAGCTGACTGGGGACACATGCAAAGCTCCTGCCAGCTGCTATGAGAATTTTAATATATATAATATTGCATCTTTTGTGAAGGGGTGACAACAGTAACTGGAGTGTAAAATATGGTGGCATTTTTAATACATTGGGAGGATTTTTTTTGGTCTGACAGCCTTTAAATTTGTCTCTATCTCTGGAATGATTTATAAAGGGATTGTATGTACAAAAAGATCAGTAACTGTTTTATCATCGTATTTTCTGAAATTTTAGGTGTTCTTCATGTTAGGGTTTAGTAACTAGTAATAGTGTGTGATACTATTTTTATTTGAACTTTCTATTTAACATCTTAAAAGGGCAAGGAGAGTTGCTGTAGTTTATTTTGTATGCCATACTGCAGCGTGTTCATTCTAAACTGACTTCTCTGTGAAGTTAAGAAACCTAACAGAAATGCTGGGGTAGCCAGGACATGCAGAATCTGTTGGAACACAAATAAAATTGCTGCTGCCTCTGCAGTTGCACACTGTAAAAATAATAGTTGAAGCCTCACAATTACATAGCCAGGCCCTCCTTTCCCTGAAGTCTAGAGTGGAATTTTTCACACTTTATTGGATTAATGTTTGTATAATCTTGTTTAAAATAATCAGAAGAGAAGGTTTCCAGTGTGCACTAAATGTGTGCTGATGTGGCATAAATTTATTGTAAATGCATTTTTCCAGCAATCTCAAAGAAAAATGGTATATGACACTTGTATTTTTGGCTCACTTTTTCCAGTTTAGTAGTTATTAATTGTAATGTCTTCCATAAAAGATTGCAGTATTTAAATCCTGAGTAAGATATGCTGGGAGGAAATCTAAATAGACATCAGGTTTCTTTAAAATTCATGCAGATAATCTGGGGGTTGCAGTATTAAAGCTGTGGTTGCTAATGAAACATTAATCCCTGGTTAGAATTCACTTTGAATTTCAAGCAGTGATAAAAAGATAAGTATGAGAAGTGAGATAATGTAATGTAGTTATGCAGGTATCTTACAGCTCCTTTTGGTTACCTAAAATAGATCTAAATTGTTCTCATTTCACAGGTCCCAGACAACAACACACCAGGCTTACAGAATCAAACATAAAATAGTGACATCGCTGGAGTGGAAGTGCTGTCCCGGGTACAGTGGGCAAAACTGCCAACCCAAAGGTGAGTAGAGTTGCAAGGATCTGAACTCTTCACTTCAACAAAAGAAAACAGTGCAAGTTTGATCTGTGAGCAAATGGTTCTGTTGAAAACCAGTGCAGTGCTTTTTGTTAAATCAAAACTAGATAAAATGTACAGTAAACTAAAATGCTTTGGGATTTTGACTCTTCCCTGCACATGAATTTCCAGAGCAGCTAAGCAGAATGTCTTTTCCCCTCTTCCACTCTAAACAAAGCTCATAAAATTTCCAGCCATATTTCATTTTGCTAAAATATGGAGTTTGCGTTCAGTGTGTCTCTACTTTTGACCTTTTAGTTATTGAGTATTACAGTTCTAGGGATATTAAATCCAGGTCCTCTATTGAGTACTTGCTCAATATTCCTTGTAATATTCCTCTACAGCACTGTTCTTTTGCCTTTTGGTTTCAGGCTCTAAGAATATATTTTGTTTGTGATAAAATAATGTACCAGCTTTTTTACTTCTCTGAATTTTGTGCTTCTTCTGCTATTCATTTTGACAGTGACTGAATTTTTCTAGTTATTATACATGATCTCTGTATAATTGTGCCCTTTTTGACAGAATAGCCTTTTACCTCTGCCCTGATGATCAAACATGGCATCATACTGTCATTTTACATCTGTATAATGGCTATTTCTTTACTGCTGGCCTTAAGCAAGCAGTGCTTGAAAAATTAGATATGGAATCAGCACACAGGTTTTAAATGAATGAATATTTCAAGAAAGGCTATTAGATGTGATAGGGAATTCAATCAGCAGTGGTAAAGGGCCGTAATTAAAATTTAATGTGGAGGAATGAAGAAAAATCACTATTGTTCACATCCAGGAGGGAAATTTCAGTGCCCAAGAGCCAGAACCTTGGCAGGCACAAAATTTTCCTCTGCACAGCAGAGTGTGGAGCCAGATATTAGCAAATGTAACAGAGCATAGTTGGTCAGCAAGGTGGTCCAGTAAGCATGGATCAAGTGTTGAAAATGTTTCCTTTCAAAAAAAAGCAAACATTGGCAAAAAGTAGCATTGAAGAGGGAAGTCACAGCTGACAAAATTGAAATGGCATCAAAATAACAGGCAAACATTGACCAGGAAGAAAAGCTGTATAATTCAATTTGTAGTGGCATCTGTGTAAAAAATAAGAAGAAAGTGCTGTGAAGTGTTGTAGGGGTGGGTGTTAGATCTCCTGGGTTCTCTTTTCAAACCTCTTCTGGCTTGCTGAACAACTTGAGGAAGACACTTATAATCTGCATAACCAAATTTACCCATCTAGAAAATTGAGATGACACTTATCTCACAGGGGCACTGGGATATTTAATTAATTAATGCTTGTAGAAATGCTTAAAGAGATTGGGATGAAAGGTGTTATGTCAGAGAAGCTTTTCTTCCTTGCTTCTGGAATCCTGCCTCCCATGAGGAGCAGACCACCAGCACAAGCCTGCCTGTATTATTCAATTCCCACGAAGGGACGGCGGCTAATGAACTTGAACAGCTGGGAGCCCAACAGCCTTTCTGTGCTCTACAGCAGCAGGGAGAGAGGCTGCGAGTGCTGAGTGGGGCTCTCCCGAGTCACTGAGCCTCCCACTTGGCCTCTCTGCTGTTCAACAACAGAACTGTCACTGAGGGGTTTTTGTGCCAGGGGAAGTGGGGTGTTCTGACAGTCCTCTAGATCCTGGAAAGACGCTGTTAGTGTGATGCGGGTTGCTTGTAGCAAATGCTAATTTAAAATGCCTTCTGGTTTAACTTCTCTCTCAGACAGAGTGAAGTCATAAGTAACTATTTCAGTCTAATAGTCTAGGCAGGAGGAACCACTTACCACCACCTGATAGTTATTACCAGACGTCTGAAAGTCTTATTTGGTAGCCTCGTTGCAACTGCTTGGTTACAGATGCTTCTCTCAAGGTAGTGCAGTAGTGAGAGAGGTGGAAATCTTGTTCGGATCACTCTTTCTAACCTTACCTCCCTTGTGGGAACACATGACCGAATTGGCTAAGACATGGATCCTATTCCAGCATGGAAAATGGAATTTTATTAGAAAATTTATAAGAATGAAAAAAAAAAAAAGTCGATGTGATTTCTTATAAGTCTAATGAAATGACTCAATAGGGATAATTCGACAGTTAAAGCGTCATCTTTTTGACCTGGAAATATCAAATGCTTAACTGGGAGCAAAACCACTGGAAAAAAAAAAAGGACACTTAAATTCTGAGCTGCAGACTTCATGACATGTTACTTTTACAAAACGCAGCTTTATTTTAACTTTGCTTGTGTAGTAATGAAATCCCGGTTCCCTCATACGCATTCGGAACACCGATAGTTTGGTTTAGAGCCAGCAGCCGGCTCCGCCGCAGCCGCTGTCAGCACGGAATTCCCTGGCGAGGCAGTGATGCCATGTCTCCAGCAGATGGCCGTGCCGTGTCCCATCCTCTGCGTGCGGTGAGCGGCGCGCAGAAAAGCGGACAATTCGCCTTGAAACACAGGGAACAGGAGGAAAACACCTAACCCCCTCTGGGAAACCCCTTCAGCCACTCTTGCTTCATCAAAGATACATTGAGTCAAAAAGACCCAATCTTCACTTTTTTAATATTCTCTGAAATGATTTTGAGTTCTGTGTTTAAAAATACATGGGACAATAAATTATACATCTAGGCCAATATTTTGGATGATAGACATCTAATGTTAAATTTCCGTATGCATTACCTGGTTTTCTGCTACAGCTGGAAGAACACATTGGTCAGGATTTTGTATTGCTCCTTTTTTGGTTTTGTTTGTGGTGCTTTGTTATTGCAAATGGCACCTCTAAGGTGAGTCTGGCTGTCTAATTTGATTTTTTTGTTTGTTTGTTTAAAGTAAACATGGCATATCTAATTTTTAAAAGGTCTCAAATCTAAGTAATTTAATGGCTATTTCTACCCTAAAGAGTATGTGTATTAAGTCTTTGCTCTGGTGCTCCCATCACACCGGCTGTTATCCAGCATCTACAATGAGAAATCTCTGTCATGGGAATAAGGGGCGCATAGATGTAATTACCATATGACGTCTTGGAATGATTCCTTTGGAAAAGGCCTGAGCCATGCAGGAGGAATGATGTAGGAGAAGCTATATTGCCAGTGACTCCTCTGCATTTTTTTCACGTATGCAAAGCCTGCATTTCTAATGCTACTTGCAAAGAACCTTTCCTGTACTGTGGTGAGATTTAATAAGTGTACAATATGTGACTGACTGTGGGTGAGGTTTGTGTGTGTGTGCATTGCTGGCTCCAGTCCTTGCTGCTGTCAGAGGCAGTGCAGGGCACTTTGGGCTTGCTCCATGGCTGGTTTGCTCTGACAGAGATGCTATGTCCTCAGTCTTACAGCCATTGTGTTAGCTGAACCTTGTGTTGCATGAACAATTTTAAAGCATTAGTAAAACAAGCACACAGGTATGTATCCTTGGAACTTTGATTGAATAAACTGTAAGGGTTTGGGTATTCTAGAATGTGGGGCAATTTTTTGATTTAAGGATGATAAAAGATAAGGTGGATAGTATATATGTTTAAAAAATGTGGTGTCTGTAGCACCAGCAATGCCAATGAATGCATTTAGAGCAACAGAAAGACCAGTAAATTAAAGAATCAAAGGACATTGATCAGCTGGTCTTTATCACAGGCAAGTAAACAACTCCTTTGTCATAGATCGTATCATCACAACACCACCTGATAAATCCTGTGTAATGAGTTGGGCTGACCGTAAGAATTTAGTTTCTGTCAATAACCATGCTACAGAACGATAACAGAAACTGTTGAAATTGTAAATGTTTGAGGATTTTGTATTTGTTATCAGGCAATTTCAAAAGATTCTATCAAACTATTGGTCCATATGATAATTTCCTCTGAGTTCCTGTCCTAATTTTTACAGCACCCGTATTTTACAACCTAAACACCTTATATTGTCATAATTGCAGTATATTTATCTTCAAATGAACTATATGAAACGTGGAATTTCTTGATTCAGCATTTTAATCCATTTCCCTGGAAACTCACATCATGGCTAAACTAGATTTTAATATTTGAAATGTAAAATAATGTCATCATACTCAAGTTATTCTGCTTGTACTGTACTAAAGACTGGAAATCACATTAGTGCCACATAAGTGGCATTCCTTAGATATGCTCCTCCTGAAACATTGACTTCAAAATGTTCCATGAACTGAGCAAGTATATAAAAATTGGTATCAATTTACACTAGCAAATTTATGACCTAATTTATACATATTTTGTTTTTTAAAAAAATTGTGAAAGGAAAACAACCCCATTAAGCCTTCTGGCTAGAGAATATATGTCCGAAATATGGAAATCTCAGTTCAGTTCCCAGCTGTCTGATCAACTCATTACTTTTTGTGAGTGAAGACACTTAACTTTCTGGACCTCAGCTTCCCTAGCTGTGATATTGAATTCATAATAATGTTATTCCAGCTATTTGCAAATTGCTTTTGGATCTTTTGGGTTGAAATGTAAAATAGCACAGATAATCCCATCTGGCATCACCAGAGAAAATATTTACAGAATTGCCACCTTTGTGAAGTTTTTTATATGTGTACCAGTCATAAATTGTGGATGATATTTGTTGGAACTTAGAATTTGATTGTTTTGAAATTGTTTTTATTTTTAGGTGCTGCAAAAAATGTAACATCACCTTTCCCTTTAGTAGTAAGATTTCCATGGTTGAAGATCTGTGTAATCTGTTAAAAAAAAAAAAAAAAAAAACAAAAAAAAAACAACAAAAAAAAACCCCACCCAAAACAACAAAACCACAAAAAACCCCCAACCAAACAATAACAAACAAAAAAAACCTCAACCCAAAAATCAGTTTCAACAAATCTGGTTAATTTTGTAGCCATTAAAGAAAAACCTAATTAATTTTACAGCTGACAATCTCTGTATTATCTTTGTACTGCTGTTTTATATTGTTCTAAAATATTCCTCTAAAATTTTTAGCCCTGGGCATTTAAAAATTCAGTTCATTATAAAGCAGTTTTGGACATTTTAATATTAACACCAGCCCCTGCCACTCTTGAGAAGGCTTTTGTAAAGCCAGTCATCATCTTCGGCAAAGTGGTCCCACACTGCACAAAGCAGATAAGAGTCATTGCAGATGATTAATCTTTGGTACAGCTGGTGCAGAATAAAGAGAGAAAACAAGTGTTGTGCAATCATCCCAATTATCATGTTTTGTGGTTCACTCACATGCTTTTTCTCCCTTCTCTAGCTCAAGAACAGCAATCAGTTCTACACAGCAACCAGGCTGAAAGCAGCAGAACTGTCAGTGAGAGGACACCAGGAGCTCTGCAAGACCCCAGTGGGCCAGGTCAGTAGTTAAAACTGCTCTCACCTCCACCCAGTCACTGAGATCACTGCAAAAACAATTTGAGGAAAATATCTGCCTACAGAAGGGACCTGAATGCAATGTCAATTTTTATCAGTCATGGTGCAATGGTTTGCTCTTCTGATAAAGATGGGCAGAAGACACTGAATTTAAATGTACTAGCAGGTTAGAAATTACAGAGGGTTTTGTGCCTAAATTAAAACCAGGGAAGTATTTGGTATAGAAATATTTAAACTATTATGTTATTGAATACAATAAATTAATTAACAGGAGAGAAAAAAGAAAATTAAACCAAAAAAAAGAAAAAAAAAACCTAGCCCAAATACAAGAGTAGTATAGATCAGCATTGCACACAGAAGAAAATGTAATGAAGTTATTGACTATCTGAATACATGATTATTTCTACATATTTTCTTTCAAAAATTGGTTCTTTATTCAAAATCAGTACAAAGATATTTCAAACCTTAACAAGGGCAGCTCAAGTGTGTTTTAAGCTATGTCTAAGATGACCAAATAACTAAGAAACATAGTGAGAGCTTAAACATTTATACCAGAGATGCTTGAGAGTATTTCTCATTGCCTTATACATTTACTCATTATTGTGTTTACTTTATATAATCTGGATATTATGTTTTTGGAGTATAATGTCAGTGTTGTCTCACAAAAGTATGTACAGAAAAACTGGAATTGTAAGAGCTGGTCAGTAACAAAAAAATGCATTCAAATAATGATCTATATTGAGAACTTGTGTTAGATGACTGCTGTGTGAGAATCTCCTCCACATTTTGCTAATTGCTGGAAGCTTTGCTCTGAGAGAAATCCTGGGATGTTTGCAATTTTAGGGGCCGGAACGCACTGTTGACTACATGTGCTGCAACGAGAATGGTGGCCATGTTTCATGGGGATAAAACTTCACTCCCCCAGTGTCTGAGGGTCAGGTCAGAGGTGGAGTTTGGGACTCCAAGGGCAGCCAGAGTCCTAGGTGCTGGCAGCTTTGATCTTGGAGAAATCCTGCAATGTTCATAATTTTTTGGAAGCAGCACGTGACTTTTTGTTTTGGCCCCTGCTCCCAACTGGTGAACCTTTCTTACTTGAAAAATGTATTTTTTCATGGTGAGGAGCCAAAAAATGACCATGGTGTGAAGGACTGTTTAACAGAAGTATATTCCTTGAACTTTCTTACTACCTTCCTTATCTTTTGAATCTATTGATGCTTCTGTTCTCTTTGTCTTCACTAGCTTTTTGTATAACCATCATATGTTCTGTGCTGTGGTGTTGTTGTCACACACCTACGGGCCTATATCCAGAAACATTTTACTGGAGCAAATAAATAATGCAGGTTATATTCTCATGTCTGTGTTTTGCCATTTTAAATACCTTCTTGTGGGCTGTAATGCATGCTGAGAGAACAGGGTGTCATAATTAAGTTTGTCTAAGTTTTATGGAGATTTGACCATGTATGTGCTTGTATGCACATATGAGCTTTGTTTTAGATCTTAATAGACAGGAAGAAAAAGAAAGGGAAAGATTGAATCTGGCATGGAGACTGGTATTTTCAAAGGAAGTTGTACTGTTGTGCCTTGGTGATAATGTGTGAGCAACCAAGTCTCTCTGGGCTAGAGGGAGGAGGATGTTTAGTAAAGCAGACAGAGCCTATTATGAAAAAGTGAGCTTGATCAACAGAGCACTGAGACATGCCACTTCTGTTAGTGGGAATTATGCTCTGAGAAATAAATCTGAAATTGGAATCTTTAACCTCCATGTTCATTGCTTTTCAGTTATTTTTAAATCAAACTGGGTCAGTCTAGAAAGAGAGACACCTGTTCTGGCTGTCAACCCTGCAAACATGGCCTGATGCCAGGATTGAGTGCCCTGGTCTGTCATTGCTATGGCTCTACAAGCCAGATTCTGCTTCCAGCTCCCACTATGCAGCAGTGCCACTTTCAGGCATAAAACATCACTTTCAGGTTCGTCTACCTTCTCTTCCTCCTTCAGTGGGAACTGATAGAAACCAAGCTAAAAAACGTATTACATCCTGCAGGTTAGTTATCAGTTTGGGTGACTGTGCACGAGCCACTAATGAATTCAAATCCCTCTCTCATAGTAACAATTCAACCAGAAGCAGAGGTATCCAGACCTGTTTGTCTCTCACAAAGCTGCATTATGAAGACGAAGGTCTATATCTTTGCAGTGCCAGTCAGAAGAACTGCCAGAGTCTAAATGAGGTGGTTGAGTTAGAAACAATCTAGTATTTGTGTAAGCAGGTACCTTGGGCAGAGAACACAGTTGGAGATCCTAACATCTTAACCTAAAAGCACTTTACTTTCCTGGCTCTTAGTATTGTGGCCTTTACAACCAACGTGCATCTACAGGAGAGCATTCTCAGGGGTGTTGGCCTGCTTCATCTGCATCTGCATGTTTCTTTACATATAGAATTTTAAAGAATATAAGACATCAGAAGAATATATCCTTTTGCATATAACTTGCTTGGGGTTTTTTTTGGAGCCTTTAGACCCCTGTACTTAGACATGATTTCTGATTAGAACTGATTTCTGCCATAGGAATAGACCCTGATGCTGTAATGAGAAATGATAAAGGATCAATAGCAATACCGTAAACTTACACTGATAAATACTCGTATGCTATGCCGAAAAATCTCTTCCATAGCAGTTCATTTAGCCATAATGTAACCCAGATCATTTAGGATAATATATCCTATGCCTAACATAGGCCATTTAGGATGTTGTTGGTTTTCTAGCTTTGCCTACAGGAATTCAAACATCTAATTCAATCAGCATCTTCTGAAAATCCCAGGCTAAGTTTGATACCTGTCACCTGTCAAACTCAGATGGCTGGCTGAAGTCATGTGGACTCCTAATTTTTGACATCAAGGCATCCTTCACCACTGCCTATCTTAAAAGCATCCATCTAGACCTCTTTATTGCTGAGGAGACTACAAGTGTCAGAAACAATTTGAGCAGGTTTTAAAATAAACTTGACTTTGTAGGTTAAGTGTCTATTTTTAATGATAGACTAATTATTATTCCAAAGTAATTTATTTATTTATTAGCTGTTTTTCTGCCTTGCTGCTGTGTTGAACAATTCTTTATTTTGACCCAAACAATGGAAAAATTATACATTCCTTCAGACACAAGCCTTGCAAATTCATGAAGTTGTGTTATAAACGGTAAGTAAAAATGAATGCTTTTGTGACTGTGTTAAAGGAGATTGACAAAACGAGAGTTAACTGAATACCTTGTAGGGTGCTAGGTGGAGGAAGAAAGGCATTATGTTGATTAAAATAAGGTAACCATTCAGAATACTCTTGTAGAATCATAAATACTTTATAATTGATACATATATTTCAGTAATTAGTAACTGCTGTGCTGCTGAATCTCACTAATATGATAGATGACAAAAATCAAGATGATTCACTGAGAACTAAAACTTCAGAAACTTTTCAGCACACTTTTATCTAATGTCCCTCAGTCAATTATATCTTCTTTTTTATTCACTCAACAATGTTTAACAATGCTTGGTTCTCTTTTTTTCCTCATTTTATTCCCTGACCAAGCACTTTTTCAAAAAATGAATGAGAAGATTAGCAGTCAGGAGATGAAACTGACTTTTCTACAGAAGAAGGTTGACAGCATTGCTGCTGCAATGAATGATGTGAGCAAGTTGCTTTCTTCTCTGGAAGGCAAAATCAATGAAGATAAGGGCAGAGACTTCCAGTCCTTTCTGAAAGGTAAGAAAAATAAATTAATGTAATCACTCACCCTGTTAGAGGTGCCAGGAAAAAGCAAGCTAAAAATCTTTATAGGCTGTCCTATTGTATTACTCAACATTTGTAGGGAGAACTCATTTCTAAAATTTAATTTCACAACAGAGGAATTTGTTTATTTCAACATTTACTATGGTGTCTTTCATAGTGACAAAAAATTTGTATTCTTGGGTGCTTCATCATCTATGTGGTAGCTTTAACCACTGTCAAGACCTTTTCATTTACTTAAAGCATCTGCAAATGTTTTTGTCTGTTTATGTTTATCTGGCAGCAGCTAAAGGATATAGTATTTGTTTTTCTACGAAGTCTAACTAATATTCTTTAATACATAATTCACACGCATGGAGCAAACCATAAGGAATTCTGTGTTGGTTATATTTATAATACAGCAAATATTCTGCTGACTATTTTGTCTCTGGTTGTGTTATCTTTGATAAACACCTGTACTCACAATCAGTGTATGAGAAAGACACAGGTAGAGAGAAATCAGGAGCTTGGGCAGATCCTCACCAGCAGAATTATGCAGCCATTTGTTGTGAATCTTGCCACGAGATCTGTGTGACCAGCTAAAAGTGTGCTTAACAAGCAGATTTAGACTGAAACTTTCATTTCCTCCATGTGCAATATTTTTCTCATTTTTCTGGAATATTCCCCAAACCTTATTTTACACTTAAGAATCCAGAAGACTTTTCTACTGTTTAAAATTAGAACAGAGGTTATGGAGTTTCTTACATTGAGATAAAACTGAAGGAAACAATAAGTGGTTTTGTATCTCCCTTAAATTTACCAAGTTGGGCCCCATTTCTTGTATTTTCAGTCCTCTGTCTCCTGAGCTGTTCCTGCCACATGCTAGATGGCTCTCTTGTATGTAAGCTTATTCCATCTCCTGATCAGTGACCTGCTTTCACCTCTCTGTATATTGCTAGGTGGTATTCTTGACCTTTGGGTGCACATTTAATTTGTCTTTGAATATTTTCCATTTCCCTTCTGCTTTCTCCTCATTCTTTTTTTTTTTTTATATTTTACTTGCTCCTGCTGTCATTTTTATGCCAGTCTAAGAGGTGTTTTTCAGCATCCTGTGTTTCTGCTTCTTCACTCCCTATCTGTATTTCAGGGTCTAAGTCTTAATTAAAATGTGCAGTTCAAAACCTCCACTTCTTTGAAAATGCACTTCAAGCCTTTATTGTTTTTTACCTGCAACATTTTATATTATACCTGCTCAGAAAAAAATCTCCAGCTGATGTCTCTTTTTTTTTTTTGATTTATCTTCTCAATCTGTTTCCTAATGAAGTAGCTCCAATGAAAAAGATGCTATCCAACTATATTCTTTGGATCTAATTATGAGCATTCCAACACAGGTTATTCTTGGCTTCTAGACAGGTAAACAGCAGGAATGAAGAAAGGAGGGGAAAAAGAAAAGGTCAGAGTGTCGGCTTGTGTGGGCAATGACAAATGGCAACTGCAGTTTCTGTCCAGGACAGATCAGTTAGTTGTACTTAAATGCATAAACAGTTTCTCCTAAAGTAGCAGGACCTTCCCTACTGTCCTGTAACACTGGACAAAATTGCTAAAAATTACTGAAAATTACTCTTAGATCTTACCTGAAGCAAATCACAACTTTCCCAGTACCACTGCCATCCTGAAGGAACCTGCTTTTGAAGCACAGTCAAGTCTGTAACTGCTTCATGCTGCTCAGACATTTTCCTTCTTTACCTCCTTTTTCGTTTTCCTCCTGTGGTGCCAGGTCCTTTGCTCACAGTCCATACACCACCTTTTTATTTATCACAGAAATTCTAATGTTCAGCCCAGCTTTCTATGAGGCTTTGTTAGGAGCAAGGTCTGATTTTGTGCCCAAACAATTCAACATAGTTTTAAAAGACTTTAACTCTTGGCTTCATCTATGACTTTGGTGACACAAACATGTCATCTGTTGATAGAGAGCAATGCTCACTGGAGTAACTGATATGCTCCTCTATTTTCTTAATGAAACCTGTTGTGCATTTTAAAAATTGCTTTCACTACTCAGGAAGCTGTTCCCATTTGTTACTCAGGGAAAATAATTTTGTGCTCTTTTTAATTAAAGAAACTCTGCTTACTTCCTGCTAGTCTTTTCTTCCTCCTTTAACTCCATATTTAATACACACCTTTCCTCTTGATTATTAAAATGTACACTCCTTTCAAAATGAACTCAATAACGGAGTGTTAATCACTTCCAAGTCAAAAATGTCATTTGCAGCTGCACATATAACCTCAATTCAGTCTCCTGTGTACATACATTTATTTTGCACATTATTCTTCAAATAATTGAAACTGCAGAGAGAGTATATGTTGACACAGAGTAATTACACCCTTTAGTTTTCAGCCAGGAAGCTAAAATGAAAATTTATAATCTCATAGAAAGTGCAAGAGATCTTTAATGTTCACAGGTACTTTGGACCTTTCTATTTCAAAATGAGCAACAGAGAAATTGAGTTACATCCATGAGTGCACATGTGTATTTGCAGCTCAAGTTTAACAAATGCCTGATTGTCACCAAGTTTGGGTCAGGTCTTTGTGTGGACAAGTGTACTCCCACAGCCCCTAGGTGCTTTGCTTATGAGCTACCCAGTTGTCCCCGTCAGAAGGCAGGGTAGAGAGGAACCCAAAGCTGTCTGCTTTATCAGGCTCCACATTCTCCTGGAAATGGGTACACCTGAAAGCCAGAGCTGAGCTCCATACTACACTCACTATCCAAATACATGGAGCTGAAATAGCAGCAGGTGAGGCTGGCACCTTCTTGGCTGTCACAGAAAGAAGAGGTTGGTATAGACCCTCTGGAACACCTCTGGCAGATGAATGGTCTGTTATCAAGATTTGTTGCTGAGATGAATGAATTTAATTGATTCCTCACAGAAGCTTTAGAGTAATCTTGGTTCTTTCCACAGCCATTAAATTTTTCTTCACAGCTCATTGTGTCTCCTAGAGCACAGAACAATTTTCAGCACCATAAAGTAACCTGACCAAATCATCACTTGGAATGGTTTTTCTGCATGTCAGGTTTTTTTTACTTGGTTCCTATCTTGGTTTTTTCCCTCTCAGCTGCCAGGACACCTTTATTCTCAGATATTTGTGTGCACCTACATGTGCATATTCATGTACATGCATCTGTCTAGTCACTGACTTGCTCTTTAGGTAGGTAAAAGGAAAATAATAATGGTGATCTCAGTATTATCACTGTTGTTTATTATACTTTATGTGAAATTTCTGGGACATTTGGGACCTCAGTTGACAATAATGGAGTTTAATTTTAGGAAATATCATGCTAGATTTCTGATGTGGCTCTTTCCTGGCCTAGCAAACTTGGGTCTGATTTCCTGATGTTTTACTGCATTTGCTGAGAATGTACCTTCAAATACATTTTCAAAACACGCCTCAGTGTTTTAGAGATGAAGAAATAAATTCTGGGCTTTAGAATTAGTTGAGAAGAAAAGGGAAGAACAGAACAGATAATTTCTGCCTTTATCAATACAACTTTAATCAGAGAACCTGTGATCACTGAGGCACTGTAGAGGTTGAAGAGTTTAATCATTATATCACAGTCTGGCTTCAAATGTTCATAGGGTTTATGAAAATAGTGCAAAGAATACTTCATTGTTTTAGTTGAACAGAGGAGCCACCTTTGGAGAAAAAATTAATAATATTCCTTTTAATGTCACACCAGAGCAGAACTACTACTCTGATTGAAATATGTCATGCAGAACTCTTTTATGTCACTCTTGACCTCTCTAAGGCTATATGGGAAACATATTTTCATGTTCACTGGGGCAGAATTCCCATACATTCACTTCTGCCTAATGCGTTTCAGGATTGTAATTTCCAGGACCTATTTAAGGAGGTATAGTATGCCAGGCTTAAAATTTTTCTCTTTAAAATGCCTTCATTTTGCAGCAGTTTTAGTGTTACTAACTTTAGCTGTTCTATAAGGCTTTTCTTTTTACTTTGCTTCTTTCTCACAATAGTGTGTTACATCATCAGCACATGCAATACAGTAGGAAGGTAATAATCTCTGCTTTCATTTCTTGACCATAATGTTGGAAAGCAGATTTTTTTTTTGCCTTGGTTTCCTAGTGGAGAAAGGACACATCATTTTTTATGAGCAAGCCACAAAAGCACACACATCTCCTTTCAGTGCTCAGAAACAGCCTAGGTGGGAGGTCAAAGGTGATACCACAGGTAGTGTTTGAGTTTGCCCTTTCAAAATACTAGCAAAAGTCACATTGTTTTTAGTAGAAACAGGGATGAATCCTCAAACACTATAGCTGTATATAAACTGTAAGCATGCTCTACATTCTTCAGCTACACATTTTATTCTATGTGTGAGTAAATTGGGATGTGTCTTTCACCTCTGTGCAGCACTATGTTTGCTCACATTGTGGGAAACACTTAGATGTTACTAACATAGTTGATTTGATTGTTTCTATATTTCTCCTTTCCCCCAAAGGTCTCAAATCCAGAAGTATTAATGACTTAATCAAAGACATAGTTGGAGAACACTTTCAAGTATTTCAAGGTGAAATGCAAGAGAGCATGGCTCAAATTTTCAAGACTATATCTAGTATGTCAGGTGACCTTGAAAATACCAAAGAATTAGTCAAGCATCTGAATGAAACCCAAAATAAATTTGCTCAGGAGAAAGATAGTGGGCCAACAGAGCTTGACATTCTGGAGCTGAAGAGTCATATGGTGCAGATGAGAGAGGAAATGGCCCTCTCTTGTGACAAGCCTGTGAAAGCTTTGCAAGAAAAGCAGAAGTCCTTGGAAGCTAACTTGGAGCATCAACAGACAAGAAGTGTAATTTATTATCAGTCTTTAAATAGGACCCTTACTGAAATGAGAGATGCTCATGAACAACTGTTATCAGCTGAACAGTCTTCAAGACAAAACCTCCCCTCAGCAGATAAAGTCACAGAGTACAACGTTACAGAGTACATGATAACACTGCATGAGAAAGTGAAGAGACAAGGCATGATGGTGCTGGAGATCTATGATGACTTAAGAGTCCAAGACAGCAAGATCAGCAATCTCAGCATTGCACTGGAAGTTCAGAGAGACTCTGTCCTGGGGGTCTGTGATGACATGTTGTCAGAGAGCAGGACAGATCTCCAAGCACAGCTGGCTGCAGTCCAAGAGAGTGTGATTGTTCTAAACAAGAGTCTCTCTGACATGTTCCTTCCACTGGGCAATAAGGTGGACAGAATGAATGAGCAAATTAATGACTTGTGCTATGATATGGAGATCCTGCAACCCTTGATTGAGCAAGGGGTACCTTTTAGTCTGACTTCAGAATATGAGCAGCAAATCCAAGCTAAAGAATTCAAAGAGAAACTTGAAAACCTCACTGTTGTCGTTAACAGAATGAGTTCTGCAATGAAGGAACTTTCCAGAACACAGGAAGGACTTAAAAATGCATCTCAGGCTTATCAAGAACTGTTTGAGAGTCGTGTTAATGAATGCTCCATGGAAATAGAAGATGGATTAAACAAGACCATGATAGTAGTAAACAGTGCTATCGATTCTATTCAAGATAATTATGTACTGAAAGACATGCTACATGCTCTAAGAAATGAGACTGAAGTTTGCTGTGGCAGAGCTGAGGAACTGGACAGCCTCCTGGCTTTTATTCCCCAGTTCCAACAGTTGAATGAATCCCTCCAGTTACTGCTTTATAACAAGAGATACGAAATTACTTCAAAAGTAGCGCCATCTCTTTCCGATCCTCAGTACAAGGGGTCTGAGAAAAGTATCCTCCACAATTTCAGTAGGGTTTTCTATATTTTAAATGATACATCATTGAAAGTGGAAAAGCAGCAACAAGATATCAGCCGCCTGGAAGAAAAGCTGTTTGACTCTGTGGAAGGCTCAAAGGACCATGAGGTCCGCCTTCTGAATGTAGAGTCAAAAATTTCCAAGTTTTTGGCCAACAATTGTGTCTCACTAAAAAAAACCAAAGCTGCTGCCACAGAGAAAGAACAGGTGGTCTCACTTCAGCTGCAGGCACTGAGTTCCAGGATCAAGGCCCTGGAAGCCAAGTCAATCCGTTTCTCAAATGTCATTCCACTTGTGAACAAGACTGCTCATGAGGCCTGGGGGCTGTGCCAGGATGCCAACAGCAGCATCCAGAAAGTGAACACAAGCATACCTGTGCTAATTAAATCGGCTCAGCCAGATATCCCTCTGCTGCAGACAGGCCTCAAGGAGCTCATGGAATCTGTGCTTGAAGTAAAAGCAGGAACTATTTTGACAAATTTAACCCAGCACGTTGACATATTGATGGCAGATGCAATGAACAATGTCACCAAGCTTCAGAAGCAGCTGAAACCAGTTATAAAGAAACCTTCCCCAGCAAAAAAAGTGGCAGGAAATGCCACCATGAGCCTGGCAAGCCGAAGCCAGAGAAACACAGATAATGCAATAGATCCAGGTAATGCATTTTACTCTACTGAAAATCAAGGTATGTTTTATAAAAACTTAGGTAACCATTGTGATGAACTGAGCGGTAGAACTTGATTGAGAGTAAATGAAAAGTCTAAAGACTACTGTAAAGAGTGCTTCACAGGAACCTGAGATTAGTCTCTTTCTTACAATAGAATTTATTTTACTTGTGAGATTTTGCACTCTATTCAATTTTCCTTAATAGATTCCCATCTGATCAGTTTAAGATGTATATACATGCACACACACTCAGCTGAGAGCCTGACCTTTGAAAAGTTACTGACAGTTTAGACAAAATCTGAAGAACAAGAATTTTATGCCTGCATCTCAGTTAGCGATTTCAGTAGAAAAAAATGTATGCAAGCTTGGAGAGAAATACGGAGTTGCATACGTACAGTACTTTGCAGTGTCAGTAGGGATGAAAGGTATCAAAGACCTGAAGCAAGGGAACAAAAATTACTGTAATGAGGCTTTTTCTGGCTCCTTCAGGACTTCATTGAGAAGTGCAGTTACAGCAGTGTGTTCCTGAAATACAGGAATCCAGCCAATAAAGTAAATTTGGCTCCAGTCCACCTGGAGAGCAGCTCAGCTAAGCAGGAGCTGCCATTCTTAAAAAGGAAATTTTGAGTGTGATCTGCTTCTGAACTTAAATTCAAATGCCATCATGTGAAATGAATTATGAATGAATTCACAGAAGTAGAAACTCTTGAGTTGTGACTTCTGCAATCATACTTGAGTGAAAATCCATAGCACATGAGGATGTTTTGTGGAAATACAATTTCTGGCACAATACAGAAAATGAAGAGTGGATGAGTGACTCAAAGTGTTGAGATGACTCTAATTCACATTAAAATTAGACAGGTTTCTTAATGGCAGAGATATGTCCAGATACTCTTAAAGATCCAGACCTGAATATTTTCTGTAAAATGCTCTTAAACTTATGAACATTTCTAAACCAATACTTGGTCCCTATTACAAGCAGATGTAGAGACAGTAAGAGCTATTACTCTTGCTCGTGTGCTAAGGCCATGGGCAATCTCCTTTTCCCTCTCCATGCTTTTTTACCTTGTTTCCACTTTGTCTCTTCCTGTCCAATGCATTTCTCAATGCTCAATGAAAGAATCCTTTGTAAAACCATCATCCCAAGAGTTGTTTGGTTTCTGATGAAAGCCATCCCCATTGAAGGGTTTCAGTCCTTGATTGTCTTTCCACTTAGAGAGAGGACACAGCTACTAGAGGAGGCAGTCATACTTAAAATGCACAAAGTAATTTGAATATTTTGGTATTCAAAATTGCAATTCTTCTTCAGTCATTTTTGGTTTGTGTGTTACTGGAACTGCACAGGATGGAAGTTAAAAAACTTTGTTCAAAATTGAAATTAAGAGAAAATTAGAGATGCCTTTGATCCTTCCCACACCAGGTACTTTTTTAAGAAAGTATCACTAGTGCTACCTGCCTGAAGCACAGGAAGGTGCCACCTGCTCAGGTTTTCATTCCATATTGATGAATTAATATCTTTCCCATTTATTATTTATATTCAATTTTAACAAATAACTTGCTTAATAGCATTGGATATATGATCACTTACAGAAAGTGCAGTTCTTTGCAGATGTTGAAAAGCCTTATTTTTATATGACATTTCTACTTAGCAGTGTTTATGCTGACTTTTCCATTGGTAATGAGAGTTTGTACTTAACAAATATCATGCCTAGCAAAGCCATACATTATATTTCTACAAGTTAAAGAAGCAAGACCATTACCCTAATTAACAAATATCCATCTTCTGCCTGGGTAGATTTTACTTCTCCATGAAAGCTTTTTCTTGCAAGTTCTAGGACACCACCAGAGATTTATGCTGCCTCTACTAAAATTTCCAGAAGAAACTCTAAGGCATAATTGGCTAGTTATAAAATGTATTTACTCTTAGATTGCCTTTTTCAACTAAAAAAAAAAAAAGAAAGAAATTTGAGAAAGAGATGAATGACAATTTTCATTGACTCCAGTATGTTCAATATTTGAACCTACTCTAACAGATTATGGGTTAAATTGGCTTTAATGTGTTCAGGATTTGACCCTGAAGTAATATTTTCCAAAGTAACTAGTTGAAATCAGAAGAAAGCAATGTGAGTTTGCATTGCATATGCAGGGACATAAAACTTTGCAGGTTTCCCATATTGGGGAATGAACTAAAGAAAAGTTCTACATCAAGTAGAGGCTGCAATACATGAATGAGGGATGAAAGCACCAACACTTCACCTGTAACAGCAACCCAGGGTGGATAAGAAAGTGATTATCTTAAGACAGCCTCAATATCTAAGAGGAGATGATGACACTAAAATATATATAAACTTTAATATGCATGTATACACACACAGTAATGATTAATTAGCCTTGGGTTTGGGTTATGACTGGTCCTGCTTTCCAATGCACTGTTCTGCAGAAATGTGTGATGCAGTGTGAGGGCAGTTTAGTTCAGTTCCCATTTTCCTGTTGCTATTAGTGCTGTTCTCTAAGGAATCTAGAGGCTGCTGTGCTTCCCAAATGTGACTGTACCTTCTTATTGCATGTCTTGTATTAGTTGTGAGTTCTGCTTTATTCAGATTGTCACCCTCCCATCAACATGAATAACTGAGTCAAGCTGTGTTATATTTATGTATTTAAAACAGTGCACCTGTGTGAGAGGTAATTTCACTTCATTCTCACCTTCTTTGTCTCTTATTTCTGATTTTGTTTTCATGAGATTTCGAACTCCTAACAGAAATAAAAGCTTCCATTGTTGCTTTATCATTCAAGCCTTTATTTCAAGTGAAATTAACCTATTCAAATGTTTTCCATCTTGTGCTTTAATTGCACAAATGAGATGGTTATTCGAGTTCAGCTTGGTGACATACACTTCAAATTTGCATATTTACTCTTTAGACTAATGGGTTGATGAAACTGTTGTGTTGCTTTTAATTTGGTGTGCCTAAAATCATCACACTGGAATTATAAGATACCTCTGCTTAACAGAGGAACAGCTGTTAGGGTTCAGGTAGCTGAGATTGGCCCTGACACTCCATCCCACTCAAAACTGGAGGCCACAGCCCTTTCCTCCTTGCATTTTGCCAACTGTCAGCCTGAGAGTGCTAAGACAGAAGTGATTAATAACTACAGGCTGGCAACTAGAGAAACCGTGTGCGAGCAGGGTGGTTTAGTAGATTCCCAGGCCCTTCCAGTGTCCTCTGGCTTTCTGAGAAGCAGCTACTGATAGCTGAATACTGAGAATATGTTTTTAGGTTACTTCCTGTCAGAAGAATTTCCAAACCGAACTACTGGAGTCAATACTTTCCATAAGGAGATCATTAAATTGCTGAATATTTGTTTTGCCTCTAACAACAGCCCAGTAGATACTGACAGAGCTTCATTATTTGTTTGAGAGTTGTTTGCACAGCACTGGCAGTCTATTTCCCAAAAGAGATTCTGGCTGTTTGCCCTCCCAAAGAGTAGAAAAACTGAGCATTAACTGGCTCTTCTCATTACTACCATACCAAGTGCAATTAGCAACTACACTTTATTCTCTGCTAATAATAGAGACAATTTAAGCCTTTAATTTATAGTCTCTCTCTTTTACTCATCTACTAAGTTGTGAAACATTCATTAACAACAAAATATTTGCTTTAGTAGGAGATCCTTTCCTAACTTGAACCTTCTGGCATCTTTACCCCAAGCAGTTAGTTCAGACATAGTGTCTCAGGACACTCTTCAGCAAGAAAAAAATACTGGGCAGAGGAGCAGCCTCAGCCAGAAATTACAGCAGCAAGGTGCTATTGTAGCATAGTTACATAGAGATTATTGGCACAGTGGAGATCTGCAGCATTTTCCTCTTGCTCTGAAAACCCTAATTTGACTCAAACCCCCACCCAATTTCTTCTCTTCTATCAAATGGAGGAGCTTCCCAGTTAAGCAGTGCTTTACCAGGAGAAGTGCTTCACCATCAATTTAATGTAGATAAAGCTATGTCTGAATTTGAATTAACTCCAAGGTTAAGTTTGGGCAGAACCACCCCACAGCAGACTTCCAAAATGCTAGTCTCAATCTCATTATCATTTCCTTTTAGTGATCTTTTTCCTGTTTCTTTGCTTTACTTCTTGTTTATGATAAGTAGAGGCCAATTAGCAGAGAGACTGCTGTGTTCTTACAGGAAGCTTTTGTATTTTGGGAGTATGATACAGTCAGCACAATCAGCTGTTTTCCTTCCTTTCTTGCCTTCCTTTAACACTAAGTAAATGTGAGGAAGCTAGGTAAATATCAGCAAAATGTTGTGGGTGCTTATTAAATGTGAGTGAAAAATAACTTCAATGAAGGATGTAGCAAATTATTATCTGAGAAGAAAACCATTATTTTCTCATGTCCTGTTGCCTGTGCTGTGACCCCAGTCATGACAGTCCTAAATTGCTTTATTTCAGGCATTATAGAATAGAAATTATTTTCTGTGAAAAGAATGACTGTTGTGTTTATAAATCTATGTGCTGTATCAGAGCAAATTCAAGTGTCACTGTACAATGTGCCTCAGCATTCTGCTCACTGAGCTAAAATATCACATGGAAACAGTTTGCCTTAATGCAGCACTCTGTTGGGAAAATGAAGATAACACTGGAATTACTGAATTACCTATGTGAAATCCAGGTCAGCATTTTTCTGGCAATAACTAAATGCTTTTATGCAAGATTTTTTCAGTCCTGACCTACCAACCTAGATTTACCATAACAGGACTGTGTGGTCTTCTCTCTCCAGAGTTTTGCTGGTAATTCCTGGCAAAAAAAAGGTTTGTTTTCTAAAATATCTGACTTTTGTTTGACCAAACCAAGAGAAAACAAAAATGTGTGGTTTAGCAATGCTTTATGTTCAGAATTTTTCATAACAATATTTAATTTTTAATGTGACCTGAATTTTCTCCCCCGCAAAAAACTGCTATGACAACACATTATTCAATTACAATTGGTAATTACTGTCTCAGAGCTCAGCAGCACTGGCCTGACAGATTTCTGTGTATTGGCTGAGTGTAATTTGGCTGGCTCATACCTAATTGGGAACAGAGGCTAGGACATCGTCAGTGAGGGTGCTCTTCAAAGCCACCTGTTTGGTATAATTTTGCTTGCTTGCAACCCAAAACTTCTACAACAACCTTGGTAGATATGCTGGAATTAGGAACTTCTTTATGGACAAGTACTTGAAGTGGCTAGGATAGCATACAGGACCTTTCATCACCAGGAACCTGACTCTCCTGCAATCATTGTCACATGCCTGGGTGAAAAATGTCACAGACAAAACAGTCCAACCTGTACACCAGCAGTACAGTCTCTTCTCTTCTTGAGTCTCTTCTCAAGGATAAAATGGCTCATTCCAGAAAGAGCAGCCTGATCTAACTTTGGAGGATCTTCTTTCTTACTGCATGTGCCTGACCCTCTGAGACCAGCAGAACTCACAATTTACAGGTAATCTTGAATGTCTTGGAGGATAGCTGAGGGTATGCTGTGTTCAGGTAAAAAGGGAGGCTGGACAGGATCTGAAGCTGGCCTTCATGAAGAACTTCAGCAGAAACTGGGAATTGATGGGGAGCCTTTCCAAGATACTGCATACTTGGGAAGTGTCACTGTCATGACATTACAGCTGAGGCTGTTGGTTTTCCTCTCTCTCTTTCACAGGGCAGTTTTCAGCATGTGCCAGCTCCCCGTGCCAGAACGGAGGGACCTGTGTCAATGACAGACAGAGTTTTGTCTGTGCCTGTCGCCACCCCTTTGGGGGAGCCAACTGTAGCGTGAAGCTGATGGACGACAATTCCCTGAGTGTTGGCAAGTACAGAATTTAGCAGTGCAATACAGGATCAGTCCAGTGCTCTGCCCCAGGGCTTAATTACAGAGCATTTGCTGGTCAGAGGTCTCACGTTTCACTTTAATGAGTGACAACTCAAGCAGCAGAGTCCTCTGTTTTGGTGCCGAAGACATCAATCCCCAAGGGTGACTCGTGATCTCTTTTTTTTTAATATGACCAGATGATGGGATTAAATTGGTTTGGGACCTGCCATAATAGCTGGAAAGCTCCCTGTTGAAATGTGCAGAGTGGGAGGGTGTGCAGTAGATGTATTTGAACATGATGCCATGGATTTTGAAGGGGGAGGTAAAATCACATCACTGGGAAACACTAGCTTCAATGCAGCCATAAATGTTCTCTATGTACCAGTAGCTACCAAGATGTGTGGGGCTGTGCCCTTAAGGAATCATTTTAGGCTTGCTTCTGGCTTTCATCAACAAAGGATGCAGCCCTTGAAAGATTTCAAAAGAAAAAAAAATTAAAATTATGCTTGTTCAGTGTAATAAATACAATAAATAATTTACATCCAGGCCACATGGAATGTGAATTTTATGCATCTTTTGGCAGTCATTTGGCTGATTTTTACTCATGACAGCATGTGAATAGTGAATGAAATAATTTGTACAGAAGCAGGGAATTATAGTGTAGAGGCTCAGCTTGAAGAGAAACCCATATACTTTTATCCCCTCATTTAACATCATGAGTGCTAAACCTCCTCACTGTTTGTCTAAGATTTGTGCCGAAATTCTTGGCTTCAGCTCACTCACATAAACAGTGAAAGAGATCCTGGGGTAGGAAAACTAGGAGAGGGTGTTGGTAGGAAAGAAAGCTTCCTTAATGATAATACAGTATAGACAAAGATAAAGTTCCCTTGCTGTAGCTAAATTTTTCTCTGGTGCATACACCTAGCATTAACTGTGAAGAAAATTAGGTTTTATGCAATATAAAAAGATGTGTTTATGCAGGAATACTATGTTTCAGTTTGACAGACTCAAGGTTTGTCATCCACAGGATGCTGTGACATCAGAAAATCTGCTTTTGGTTTTCTGGCTGGTCCAGGTTGCTTTTCTACAACGTAACATCACTTGAAATTGTTCTTTATTCCTTTTCAGATTTTTCAAAAGGATCATACAGATATGCACCTATGGTGGCTTTTTTTGCTTCTCATACATATGGTATGACAACTCCAGGACCCATCAGGTTTAACAATCTGGATGTGAACTACGGTGCCTCATTTGCCCCAGCAACTGGGAAGTTCCATGTTCCATACCTGGGGGTCTATGTGTTTGAATATACCATTGAATCATTTAGTCCACGTGCATCTGGCTATCTGGTCATTGATGGAATAGACAAACTCACTTTTCAGGCTGAAAATATTAATAACAACAAGTATGCTGACAGAGTAATTACTGGAAATGCTTTATTAGAGTTAAATTATGGTCAGGAAGTCTGGCTCAGACTGGCAACTGGCTCTATACCAGCCAAGTATCCACCAGTAACTACATTTAGTGGTTACTTGTTGTATCGTACCTAAGTCAGTCCTAACTGTGAGCTGTTAGGCAAATGAAGCAACCTGCATGTGAATTTAGCTTTGCATTTAAATACTTTGCTTCTTTAACAGCACTAAGCTTCCCGATGTAATGGCTTTTCTAGTGCTGATCCTCCAAGGTGTTCTTTGGTTGTAGCCATGTGCACAACCCCAAGGAGTCCACAGGTTGGAGATGGGGGAAGACAAAGCATTTTCCTTATATTAGTATGACTGGGAAGCACAGATCTAATCCTGTTCTGTTGTTACATTGCATAGAGACACAAGATTGCTGAGAATTACTTCTCAAGAGAGCTCATTTTGATAATTTCTTTACACCCCGACTGCAAATCAAAAGTGATGGAAAGATTTTGATGACTCAGATGCTGGATTACTACTTATGTCATTGTATCAATTGATAATCATGTGTATATATTCTGTTTGGAAAAATATATTTCTTTTTCATTTTGCCTACCATTATTCACTGCATACTTTGATGTGCCAGTATTTAATTGATTCATGATTTTTTAATGTAACCAGTATGACAATAAACTAGGTTTTTTGAATCTGGCAGCAAAAAACCCAAGAGGAATACATTCAGATTAGAAATAAGGCATTTTTAGCAGTTTACATAGGATTATATATTTATATAGGATAAACACCATAATGGATTTGGTAGATTCTCTGCTGCTCTCAATATTTAAATCACAGCTGGATTTTGCTTGTTATGGAAACAATGTTATAACATTGTTACATTGGCTTCACGTGGATTTTAGCATTTGGCCTATAAAGTACACAAGATTAATTTATATAACCAAAGTATTTTCTAAGTTTGAGTTCTGTAAATCTATGATTTAATTTGTTTCTGTATTACACTCACTAACTACTGAGGCAAGATGAAATTAACTTCTGTCTGCATGTGATTTTTCAAATACCAATCCAATAAAGAAATATTTTTAATTGATGGCTGACTGCCTGGAAAAACAAACCCTCAGGTTTTTATTCTTATTCTTTGCAAAGTCCCAGGCTCCTGCAATTTCTTGGTATTCTATCCACTGTCCAGGTTTGTTTCTGGTTATTGCCTTTGTTAATGATATTTGACTAGGTTTTTCTGAGTCTCTGTGTTTGTCTCACTCCCTTTTCTTAAAAGCTGGATACATCTAACTATGATCTATGCCAATCTATTGAAGCACAGAATGTTTTGGAACTCCATGAATTATTTTGTTTCCGCTATCAGGAACTTTTCTTGAAATGGGAAATCTTCAGCTCCCTACTTAGTATTACTTAATGTACCTTACAATGACTCTGAATGAGTGTGCTGCAGACCTTTCTCCTGTTGCATACCGCATTTTTTCTATAAACACTCAAATTCTTTGATATGGCACTAACTCAGATCACTGTATCACTGAATATTATCAAATATAATGAACACAAGCCACAGTCCCTCCTTGTATGACTTTGTCATTTTAATGTGTTTAGTCCTCTCTATTCCTGCTGTGGTTATGGCTAAATGGCATGAAAATTACTCTGAAGATGAAATTCAAATGACCCACTAGAGACTGCATCTCTGTTTTAATGTGACTTTCTTTGCCCTTGCTGCCCTTCCCTTTAAATCCTTCTAGCTGGGTCCTCATCTTCACAGGCACTATTTCCCCCCCAGCAATCAGATAATTTCCGTGTCATTGTACTGGTTTTCTTTCCTTTTCTCCCTCACTTTTTTTTTTCTTCTCTCACAACAGATCCATTGGGGTAATACTGATTAACACCACATATGTATGAGTAACACTTAGAAGACTAATTTCCCTAATAGAAATAGTGCTGAAACTAATTCTCATTTTTCTATTTAAAATATGAGAAAAAATAATACTTTAAAATGATAATAATTGTATGCTCTCCTTTTTATAATCTTTAAAAATCCATTCAAATCTTTCTTCAGATGCCTTCAAACTACTTATAGTTGACTGTCTATTTTTAAAAATTAAAATGCAGATTGTTCACTGTGAAGATAGTTTTGTATCAGGAACTGAAACTTATTTATGGGCTTGTGACTGTACCTGAGCTGGCTGGACTCACAATGCAAACCACTGAAAAATAAGTGAGGATCAATAAAATCAATCAGCCTACCCATTATGCAGAATAGGGAACAATCAGCCTGAAATCCCAGGAGAACTTTTTAGGCATCAACCAGGATAGGTGGTTCTTGAGGCACTTTGTCACTCCTCTGCTTTCATCTTTGTGCTCTGATTTGCATTCCCTAATGACAGCAGGCAGCAAATCTGAAAGCTCATCTCTGCCCACAGCCCTTGTGAGGGACCGCAAAGCCACCCTGAGCCTTTGTACTTCAGAGTGAACAGTGTCCTCTTTATTTGGGTGACTCAATAACCATGGCAACATTTTGTCTGGTCTGGCTCTGACAAGCCCATCCAATTTACTCCAGAGTTTGCATTATCATTTCCTCACCTATATCAAGCACATTATGGGTGAAGCCAGCCCCTCCTCATATGCTTGGAATTCACACTGAGACCAGGGGCTGGTCTAGCTGCAGAGCCAGCACTGCTCGTGCCAAGCTCCCATGCTAACTCAGGCCTGCCTGGGTCTGTCTTGTGGGTGTTGCTGTCTCTCCCTACATCTGGGATGGTTTTGTTCAATTTTTTTTTTCTCTGCGATAATAACATCAACTTTGGCAGCAAGCAGGAACAAAACCATTATTTCTGAATTCAGGCAGTGACTGAAAGCAGCTATTACGAGCAACACTGCAGCTCAATCCCTCCAAAATCAATGGGTACCTGGTGACTAAGTACCTTTGACAGTGGGATAATAAGTGCATCGAGGCAATTGCAAAACTGAATCTCCCTGGCAGCTCAATTAGGCAGGTGGGCAGGAGAGTGCAAAACAAAATAAGACAACTAACAAAGAGTTTGGACATTTCCACAGAACAAAAGTGTACACCATGGCTTTGCACGTCTGTTACTGGTGGCTGCTATCTGGCTGCAGAAAAAATTGCCTAGCAGTTCCGTGCCCTTCATAAACCCCTTCATGCCATCAGATGTATCACACAGAATTAACAACATCTAGATTTTTTCAATTGGTTTTAATTTTATTAATCCATATTTCTTCCTATCCTTACCTGACTGCTGGAAAGCCTGAGCCAAATACTCCTGTTCCTATGCTAGAGGGTTATCAACAGCAGAAGGTGAAAACCTTCTTTAATTGTTGAGGAAGAAGTTTTTGTACTTACTAAAGCATCCTGGTGTAATCATATTTTCAGCGGTTTTATAAGAAGTACAAATATTTATCACTACTTTGTTTTAAAAATGTTCAATAGTTCCATTGCAGTAACTTTCCCTTTGCGAGGCTGCCGTTCTCCCCCTTTGTATGATAACCTCGATGGCAGGAGAGCTCTCCAGGGTGAGATAAAATAAAACACTGTTCAGATGGGACTCCAGTCAAGAGTGCATGATAAGGGAGCTTCATCAACAAGCTGCTTCCTAGCTGAAGTTGCTATAGATCTGTTACAACCAAGACACTGGCTTGTAATGAACTTCCTTGCCCTGCTTCCCCACCCTCAGAGATCTGTGGTGGCTGCAAGCTGGAAAGAGTCTTCTGCACTCACATGTTACATGTAAACAAGCCAAAGTGTTTCTGAAAACACTGATTGCCGTGGCTGCTGTTGGAAATTCTCATCTTAGAAATAGCGAGTTGCAAACAAAACAGACCATGGCTGTTTACAAACAGTGAGCAAGCACTTCCAGAAAGCTTGCTATTCAAATCTGCAGGAGCTGGGAGATGCCATAAAGATGATCTGAAGCATCCAGAAGTCCTTTATAAATACTATAGCTTTCTAAATGCTTTTTGAGCCACTGGAAACCGGTACATCTCACATCCACACAGATTCAGCCTCATGAATGGCAAAGTCAAGAATGGTAGCAACTAAAACAAAATCCTAACATAGCAGACTTGTTTAGATAAAGAATTATCCTCAGAGACATTATCTGATGTCTCTGAATTCTCTGCAAATTGCCTTGGAAAGGGGAAAAAAAGGGTTCAGCCATCCATTACTAGGCTACTTATTGCTACTTACTGAAGGGAAAAACTACACGTGAGAAAATTGTGTACTATTATTTCCTTTCAAAGAAAGGGCCATTACCAGCTTACTCAAGCAAGAGACAATTTTCAGGCTCAGCATTTAGACACATTCTAAAAGAACATAGTAGACTTCAAGTGTAGTTTTCATCAATAAATGTAGGGTCTAAGTTGATCCTGTTACCTTGGCCCCAACACCTGGCATTATTACTGCTTCTTAATAGGTACACACTATCATAAAACATTTAGTGAAGACAGAGAACATATGGCAAGACAGATCTGTAAAAGGAGATTTCAATGAAGCATTTAAACACAAGGAAGGTCTTGAAGTCCACCTGAAAGCAGAAGAGTGGTACAGAATGAAGAATCATGCAACTTCTGAAACTTGGCAGGACAACCATCAACAGGAGCAGCAAAGCTGAGGCTGAGTGGGTCTGAACAGTGTGCTGGCTTTCCTGCTAGGAAGAGCGTGGTTAGGCTGGGAGCATCTGAGGCACCTTGGGCCATCTCAGCTCTTATTGTGCCACCTCCAAGTATTAGATCAAAAACTGGGTATGGGTATGTGATCAGTCTAACCCCAGCTCGTGCTTTGATGTGTATGTACAGAGCTCCCCTTGGCTTATGAGCACTGATAAAAACAAACTCATTGAGAGAAGTGTCTGTCTCATGTCAAATCATCTGGATGTCAGCTGCCTGCGATTCTGAATACTCTTGCAATAACTTACTGTGGAAAAAGATCAAATCCCTATCTGAAAGAGAACCACTCTGTCAAATTTAAGCCAAGTAATTACAAAATATTTGTTTAAGAAAATAATGAGATTACATTTTGCATTTAAAAATCCCAAGATAGGCTTGAATATTACAGCAAAAGATGTCCAATAGTTTTTCAGTATAAATTGAGGGAAGATAAAAATTTGGCGTCGGTTTTGCAGCTCTTTAGTTTTGCTAACAGTACTGAACTTGCAGAGGGTAGGAAATTCTTTCTGCATACAAAGAGCAGTGCTAGGGGTAGTATTAATGTAGCAAAATTTTTTAAATCTCAAGCTTAGGTGGTTATAGGAATGAATAAATACCAAACTGCATGTGTGTCACTCCTCCTCCTTGATGGAATAGAGCTACATGGAGAAACATGTGCACAGCAGGTAGTCTACTGCAAGGATGTGGAAAAGAGCAATGTTTGACAGAAGTAAATTAACACTTGAAACAGGCATATTAAAAGGTGAAGTAACAGAGAAGAAGTGCCTGACAGCATTAACTGGTGAAGGGCCAGGCTCCTGTTCAAGTTTTTTTGCCAGTCTCCAGTTATGTCGGTACGTTTTGGCCCTTAGGCCATTCTAAGGTGGGCTTATGAGACTCACAGCCTGCAACCAGAGCACGTTTTAAGAACAGCAAAGTTTGTTTGCCATCTCTGGAGAGTATCACCAAACCAGTGAGTGCTGGTACGGTGTCAAAGCCACTGTGAGCATTAGGGTGGGTCAGCATGAATCGATGTCTATAACCAGTTATGAAGGTCTTTGTAAATTGGCTATATCTTGCTTCACAACTACTGACTAAAGTAATGATGTCTGGTGGGAAAAGCACTTCCTTGGAGTAGTCTTTCATCACCATCTGGTTCACTACTTTTCTTTACACAATTATTTTCCAAAGTGCCAGCAACAACAACCCCGTTCCAGCTAACATCCTTAATGAGAAATTTTTGTTTGACTTTTGATCTTCCCTCAGCATGCTGGCTCTCCTCTGCAGAGTTACAGCAGCAGCCATGTGCCTGTGTGTGCTGAGAACAGCGTGCTGCAAGTGCTGATTATGTTTGGCCTGTCTCTCAAACATGACAGCATTGATCACAGCAATTCACCTCTCAAGTGGCCAATACTTCTGCAACAGTTCAATCATTCTGTAGTGAATCCCATACAGTTTCATTTTTGACTGCAGACACACTGTAGACTCACGAGGGCTTCATTTTTGCATCCATGCTGTTTTGAGTTTTCACATTTCTTTGGAGCATGCAGCATGTAACATATTTTCCACCATCACTGTTATGCTGATGATTCACTGTTTTATCTATCAAGTACTTGCTTTGGGAATTTGCATTCAAATCCGATTATTTCCATAATCCAGGAGTGTTAAAGAAATTGCCTTGGGAACAGCATCTTTCTCTCCCACCTCAGGACACCTCTGTGTTTGGTCTTAAGGAGGTGTGTTGTGTGATCTCTGATCTGCTTTGTCTTAGGAACTTTAAAAACATGGCTGGTTCCAATGCAGCACTTTAGGGTCTGGTCTGTGCACATACCACTTCAGTTGCTCCCAGAAAGCTGATTCAGGTGGGCCTTAAAAAATTAAACTCTCCCTTAGAGGTAGCTTCCCTTCAAGGCTGCACCTCAATAAATTTCCCTTCCCTGTTTCTCAGGCAGTTGTGTCTCTTTCTGTGACACAGGGGTTACAATTGAAACTTGCAGGCTTTCCTGCCTGGGGACACCTGACTTGAGAGTGAGATTTCACATGGAACAAAAAATGCCACAAACACCCACAGCTGAGAATAAATGGGTGAGTGCGGTGTCTCTCAGCGTAAAAAATTAACTTCATTTAAAACTACACTTTCTGGTAACTGCAGAGGCTCCAGCTCCTTATTTGGCATCATACATGACTTTATGCATTTTGATGGTGAAAAGTAATGTAAAATACATTGATTGATTCTGTTTTACCCTCCTCCTGGGATGACTTTCATGTCCAATACTTTCTTCTTGGAGAGGGACTATGTGTCACAGCATTTCAAACAGTTAGCTTGAAATCATGTGTTCTTTGGGAGTCCCCAAAACACTTGAAGCTAAACACTTCAGAATTCAAAGAGAATTTGCTGAAGTATGTGGATACTTTCACATAAACTGTTACAACCCTTTTAAAAAATCCCTTCTGTTTCATGCCCTGTTTCATTATGAGACAAGTCTCCTTTCAGCTGGCAGATCAAAATTGCACAGTTTGAAGTCACAAAGCTTCCCCATATTCTCCTAGGAGCTGAGAACCCAATTTCTCCACAAAACTATCCATTCTGTTGAACTGCTATAATCTTTCAAAACATAATGACATTTTGCTTTGGAAGCTTGCTCTCATTTACTTGTATGTTGTCAGTATTACATGAATTGCCAGATATTCCTCCTAATGTAGAATCCTCCGAATTAAATATCTTTATTCCTTATGTATCCTCATGATCCTTTCATCTGACCATATGGAATGAGTACTGACAGCAACTAATTTGATAATTATTGTAATGTGCAGATGCACAGAAGGCTAAAAATTCAAGTCTTAAAGACAAACCAAATGAAAACAGAAGGAAAGCATCTTGCTTTGTCTGGCCTCTCCTTCCTTTGTACCAATACCCTCTAAAACAATTTTCCCCATTAAGAATAAAACAAGCAGCTTGATTCTTAAGGATAGCAATTATTTTTGAGTGCTCTGGTGAGTATAATTACACTGTCAAGAGTTCACTTATGTTCTGCTGGTAGCCATGTGGCTCTGTTTCAGATTTCCAATTTCTCTCTCCTGCAGGATCTACGCCCCTTGAATGGTTTTAATGCTGTACCAGCCCAGTGCATTTGTGTGCATGCCGTGGTGAGTCGCACACCACCTGCCCACAGCCATAACAGCACAGAGCAGAGAAATATTATAGTCCAGTCCCCAGGGGCTCCTGTTTTCTGCTTCCCAACAAGTGGCTGCACAACAGGATCCAATCCTGGGAATGTCACCAGGAAATGAAAGTGGGAGAGGAAGAAAAGGAGGAACTGTGTTGAGAATGTGCACAGAATAACCCTGAAAAGCCTAGGTGTGAGATGAGTCCTGATGACAATGACAGGGATTATATTCCTGGAATGAGAGAAGTCAGCATTGGGGAAATACCTCACAGGGAAAGGAGACGTTCTCTGACCTGAAGGCTCATCCAAAACTGGAAAGCAGCAAGAAACAGAGGAAAAGCTGTATTTGACAAGAGAGATACAGAAACAGATGAGAAACACATAGAAAAACATCAGGATTAAGAACAAAAGAAAATACAAAGGTAAAATGATTGTAGGCACTGATTAATTAGTTAACATTCATGGGGTCTATGTGATTTCCAGAGAGATAAAGCTGTGCTCAAGGTATTCCTCAGAATAGATTCAGGTCTTCTCAAGGAAGGCAGAATAAATCCATCTGGTGAGCAAGATAAAACAAAGAGCAGGAGAGACATGAAAAAGTATTTTTGTCTTACTGCTGATTTTCTTTCTCCGTGACTCAAGCTGCACTTCAGGTAGGCAGCACCATTGTACCCAGTCAGCACACCCCTTTGACCAAAATTAATCATTTATATAAGGTTTGGTGGTTTAAATGCAAATTCCATATGGGGAAGAACAGAAAGATTTTTATGATGAGCAGAGCACATTTTCATATGCTGCTGATTCTTTCAAGCTGGATCAATTTGTGTTTGTGCTATTCTGCAGAAATGTTACAAATTGCTACTGCTTGGTTTCTTCCCCACCAATATATTTTATCATAGCTTGTGTTACATGAAATAGGAGTGGGAGAGACAGAGTAAATTTTGGGGGACTCAGAGTGGAAAAAGGATGAGCTTTCTTTAGACGTAAAGCTTGAAAAGAGATGAAACACCTTGGAGCCCACGACAGTTGTTCTGAAAGTGTCTTGACTCAAATGGGAAAACTTGGTAAGTTTTGTCTGCTTTGTCCCCTCCAGTTTGCCACTGCTAAGGAAAGAACATCCCTCTGCTTGGGAGATGTGGGAGAGACTGATTCTTCACAAGGAAGCAACAACACTTTCTCTTGGTGTTTTGAAAGGAAAAGGTGATATCCCTTCTGGAGCTCAGAATTGTCTGATCTCTCTCCACCTCCGCTGTAAAATGCAAATCTGTCTGAGAAACCCTGAGACCAGCAAAGAAAATAGGAAGACCTAGTTAGAGCATGTCCTACTCCCTGCTCCAAAGGGACAGGAAAGTCCCTACACAGGAGGTTTGGGAGTGTTTGGCCTGGGAAAGAGCCAGTGACTGACATGCCCTGGGAAAGCACCTGCTGTTAGTGTGTTAGTGTTGAGAGACCCATGGAGCCACAATTACTTGGCTATGGGTGTGTTGACTTCAATTATTAAAGACATGGAAGGAATAGACAGGGCACAAGGATGAACAGAAAATGTGTTTTGGACCATTTCTTTCATTTTGGTTTTTACCTCTTTCATGGGTGGTCACTGTTGCTGCCACCTTCAATTTGTGGCCTAATCTTTTCCTGCGTGCAATTTTCTCTTTGTGCTCTGATTTAATTTTGTAATTAGTATTTTTATTGATGCTACAATTGTCAACTATATAATGAATCCTTTTCTCCTGTTTTTCCCAAAAACTCAAGAAACCATCAGATGGTCTGAGTCGGCACTGTTCCACTGAATTCTAAACAGGTGAAGCAAAGCTGGCTTAAAGGGCTGATATTACACAGTGCAGTAAAGGGAAGAGAAATTTCCCCCTAACATTACCCCACAAAATTAAGAGTGATAGATGTGATTCTGTTTCTCATTTTTTTGACCAGTGCTGTAGAATGAGAATAGACATTATAAAAGCTTTCCATTTTGCATTCTCCTGTGATATGGCACTTTGTTGACAGAAAGGTAATTTATTTGCTTTTCAAGTATCTCTGCACAGCTCATGCTTGTCACATGGTGACAAGCCTTCCCGATTCATTGGGTCTCTGTAGAAATAGGCATCTCCTTTTCTTGCTTTTTATAAGATCAATACATGGGTTCCTTCCAATTTGAGGTATTTTATGATTCTATGATTCTATTCCTTCCCTCCACTCCAGTGCAAGTGATACAGGATAAGCATGGGATTAAGGATTAAAACAAACAAGTGGAAACACATGTTTATTGATTGTCTGGTTGTGGTGTCAAAAATCTTCTCAGACTCATTGTAAAGTGCAGAGATTGCAGCAAGGTGCATCCTCTGTGGGTTTGGCTTGTCATGGGCAGCACAAGTAAGTATCATCTGATTTGATCAGAGGATGATGCAAAAGTCAGTGTGAAATTAAGGCCACATATGAATGCTTTTCTTTGTTAATAGTTGATTTAAAGCTGACAAACCAGTTCCTGCTTGTGCTTTGACTCAATTCAGGAAATTACTTTCACATTCAGGTGAGAATTGTCAGGGGTTAGAAAATGCATTGCTCTTGCATAAAAATCGTTAACTTGCTTTTTTTTTCTATTGGGATTTTATTTGCCTGATTTTCTAACTCCCAGTTCTTTTGGCCGAAAAATCCGAGATAGAAAAGCATATGGAGTGGATTGGTGGGAAATGTCAGTTTTGAGTAAATGTTAAGGTTTTCATGTAAACACTTGTTTTATGATCTGGATCTTCAAAAAGGGTCCTGTGAGACTGCAGGAAGCTTACCAGTATGTTTACTTTTACTGGATGTCAGGTTCATGTTTCACATCTGGTGAGTTGTGATCTATATAACCCATGTCTCAAACAGGCTTTGCTATGCTTCTTTTCTTCTGACACAGCATTCATGATTGTCCCATTGCTATTTAGTATGAGTGCAGCAATTATCTGTTATGAAATTCAGGGATACAGCAACAATAAACCATCAGAAGAATCAGTAAGTGTGCATGTGCAAATAATCATATGCCACCTTTTTTACTGGAATTTAAGTACTCAAAGCTCAGTGCTGTAACCCACCCAGCTAACACTTTACATTTAAATGTAATTCACAGTTAGTGACAGATGCAGAAATAAATATACAAATAGGGAGGTGAGGGTATTAGTTTATATACAGTCATTTATCTTCTGATAGCATGAGCAAAGCTGAAGTCAGATACAGTTAAATGAACTGAAGCTTTAACAGTGCCTCTTGAACTGCTTGAATTAACAAAATCAATCCTCATAAATTAAACTATCATTGATCTATGATACAATTAAGTTCTATAATCAAAATACACTATTGGTGCATGCAGCGTAACCATACTTGTTCCAACGCTGAATTTTAACCACTGCTGGCTAACTGCTCCTGCCATGTTCTGTAAGGCTCCCATCTGGCATGGGAGATGCTAACATTATGATACAGTATTTCTTTCCCATTTTTCAATTTAGGCTGACATCTGCTGGTCTCCGCAAATGGCAGGCAACCCTGCTGAATGCAAACCAATTTGAGGCTGCAGCTTCTCGTGTTTTCCCTTTGTCATTTTTCCAGAGCTGGGAATGGCAACCAAGCCACTTAATTAGAAAGGAAATTCATGCAGAATAATAACTCTGTGGAAGAAGAAAGGCAGAAACAATACCATGTGGAAGAAAATGAGTTTGACATGATAAATCACATCCATCCACACCCAGTGCACGGTGCAAGCACTCAGAGGAGCCAATGGCAGCCACTGTATATTGGCCAATTAGACTTACACAAAAAAAGGTGTTATTTAAGGGCACCAATCTGTGGGTTGTAATGAGGAGGCTGTGGATGGGAGTTCTCTCTTTTACGCTCTTAATGAGGTTAAAGAGAGGGAGAGTGGTGCAACGTTGGGCAATCAGCACTTGATGTCTGCCCAGGCAGACGGCAGTGGTCACAAGGAGCCGGGCATTGGGCGTGAGGCATTCCAACAGGAGCTAGCAGTGCACCAGGTGATGTGCTGCACACACCTGGCCAGAAGCAGCAAGAAATAAGAGGCTGCTCTGTGATTAAATAAAACAAGAGGCACTTCCACATTCCCTGCTGGCTGTATATATCATAGCTCTGTTTTTTAGGAAAACCAGTCATTTGGCATCTTACACTGACTGCAGCACTCCTCACCCTGGCAGCTAGCTGCAAGACCGTTCAGGGATATTTCCAGTGATTCAGCTTCCAAATGCATGAACTTTCAGTTCAGTTGTTACCCAGTTGTTATTTTGGACAGGAATGCACTCACAACCACTGCTTTTCCACTGAGATTTTGAAACCCTGAGTAAAACCAGTCACCTCTGAATGAGCTGTGAATCTGTGGGGGTACTGATGCTTGAGCTACAATGCAGATTTGGATAAGCAGCATTTACTGCCTCCCTTGTGGTGGCTTCTCGTGCAGTTGGAAGTCCAAACAGTCTGTAAAATTTTTGCTCTTGTCACTTTTCATTTCCTTTTGGTCCAGCTCATTGTTTGAAACAGCTGGTGTGCTTGCTTATCTCAGCAACAGTATTTCCCACTTCAGCTGATTCACTTTGTCTTTCCCAAGATATTTTGTAAGCAAATGGAAGAGAGAAGGCAAGCATTAATTATGTGATGGCAGAGGTGCTCCTCTAACTCCAGGGTGTTTCAAGCCTAGGTTGCTGGCAATGGGTGTTGTCCATGCCTCCTACAGTCTGGTGCCCTTCAGCATGATGCATGAGATCTGGAGCATTATCCTGCTCTTCCCTGCTTTTCCCATGGTGGCTAACCCTGCTTTTCAGCAGGGTGATGACATTGTGTTGGCTGTCTGAGCTGACATCCTGAGACATTTCAACACTTAAGTCATTGCACAGGGCAGATTCACTTTAAATCCTGCACTGCAGATCCCTGAGATGGTTTTTTGGAGGATGTTGAAAATACTCGAAGCTAGTTGTGATAACTCATGACAGTGACATTTATCCCTGGAAACTGAGTTGAAGTTTCTGCTGTAGTTTGGAGGAACTACAAAAGCCTGAGCCAGTGATAAAGGAGAGCACTTACAAAGTTGCCACCTCTATGAGCTGCCATGGCTGGTGCTGAGGTGCAGCTTTACTGCACACAAAGAAAGAGAGAAAGGATGGATAAGATCTAGGTCCTTACATGTCATGAGCACTAAGGATTCTCCAGCTGATCTTGCCCAGAAAAGCAGAAAGTCTCACTGTCTGGGGAGAAAGGAGTAGTGAAATGCATGCAGTTTATACATGCTGCTAGTATTTCAGCCAGGAATCTGAAGACAAATTGGGGTTTAGCACAGATTTAGAGATGGTTACCAATTACAATTAACTGTTATTATCTGTTAAGTGCTGACACGTATAAAAAGAGGCAGTGCCATCCCCAGGCTTGATAACAATCAAATGAATCAGCAGTTGTTACCAATAATCCTCATCCCTGTGTTGCTAAAGTGCAGCTGAGTTACAGATTTGGGCTTGATGAAGATTCTGCAGAGAGTACGTGGTTAGTGTTGATGGGATGTAGGAGTCAGGAGAGTCCCTCATGCTTCTTTTGGCAATACTACTACTAGTACTAATAATATTCCTTCAACACCTATAGGAATAAAATACCATTTCAAAGTGTCAGCCCATTGGATCCTCGCTAAAAATGTGTTCAGGAAGATAGGCGAGCCAGCTAGCCAGGTGAGTTTTTCCTCTTAGTGCTTCAAATCATACCAGTTGTGTAAAATACAAAACTACCATACTGAAGCTGACACAAAAGTTTGACTTGATATTTCTAACATAAATCATACAGGGGTTTATCTGGTTGTTTGCATTTGATTTGGGGGGGGGGGGGGGTTTGCATTTAGGTGATTGTTTGGAATTTTAAATCTTTTTTATAAATATTGTATAAAAATAGCAAACTGTAAAGCAAGTGTCATGCAACATCAGCATAACTATCAAGAAAATCCTTAAACTACCTTAAACCTTTAAATGACTTGTTACAAAGCAGTTTGGACTGTTATGTAAGTAACTGTAGTGGCATTTGATGCTTCTTCAGGTTAAAGCCCTCTGAATGCTCCCAACAGCCCTGAATTGCAGTTTGGATTGCTCTGTGTAGCTGCTTCCCAGTGAAAACACAGGCATTGACCACTGAATTGTTTTTTGACTGCTGGTGCTCATTTCTCTCACTCTCTCATTCTGCAGACACCCTGTTTCCCTCAGGTGTTTAATAGTGACATTAATATCCTGACAGATACACCCAGCCATGTTGCAATTTACTGGAGCTGATGGGGAAATGTTCTCAGGGCTACACTTGCAAAATGGAGCTGTTTTATAACTTTCGTGATTGCTATTCTTGAAAACTTCACCTCTCTGAGAGTGCTGATAGACAATTTTCCCTTCCATTCATTCCTCTGCTTATCGTAATAGATAGTTTAAGCACAGACCAGTGAACTGTAAATCTGAACAGACTCCTCAGCATTTCATTCAGTAGGAGAGAAGCACCAGAGAATTCACATTTGTTACAAAGCTAAAATAAATTATCGCACAGATATCTTGCTAAGACGGATTTCAAGTTCCAGATCTTCAACATCAGAGCCAAAAAAAATTAAGGCCAAGTTTTCTATCTGCCTGCTGCTATGCTTTGTGTAATAGACTTTAAATGCAGTGATGCACTGGATGGCTGAATGGACCTGTGAAAGTCTGATTTAAATGAATTTCTGTAAATGCAGAGTGATGTTTACTGGGTTGTGTATCCTGAATTCAGAGAATGACAGAGGATAAAATTACTCTGTGTGTACAAACAGAACATTTGTGTAGGTACAAGGCCGATCAGACTAATGGTGTGCCTAGAAATGTGTTCAGAATTTAGCCAAAAGCCAAATCAGCCATTCCCCAGCCATGTTGCATCTTAGATCATTAATGGAAAACTTTATTGTGGCTTTGACTTTGCTGCAGTTTCAACCCACAGAGCAAGGTACACTTAAGAAAGGGCTATGGTGAGTGCTCTTCTACTGTTAGTTCATTGCTTTTTTTATACTAACCACTTTTGCAATTTAATGATATGGCAGCAATGGCTTTTATTGTGAAAGCAAAGGTAAGTAATTTCATATTTGTGAAAACTGTATAGTACTGCCTAAGTGTTTAGGATATGTTGTGATAACATTTAATTTTGTGTCATTGCAAGAATTCAACTTGCATATGTGTTGCCCCCCTTACACGATTTCTTTGGCAGTGGCATCACTGCTAATGAACAAGGCCTGTAGATGATAATTTTCCTGAACTTTTTGTGTAATCGGGTCTGGAGGATGTCAGTTCATCAGGTTCTCATTTGACCTGCCAGGTACTTTTTTACTCTCGAGTCTTACAGAAATGAGCACAGACGTGATCCAGAACTGCAGCAGTTCAGATATGTTGAGCTTTTATTTTCAAGTATTCAGTTTACAAGAAGAATCATCTTTGTCATTTTAGTATTTCCTTATGAGACAATAATTTTTGTTGTTGTTGGAGCTCATTGGAGCAAAAACCTTCACTGGTCTGAATTGAAGATTGTAGTATCTGAAGGCGTCTCAAATTGCTGAGGCAAGTAGAGTTGGTAACCCCTGAACCTGAAAAAAGACAGATTGGAATTCCTGGACCTAACCACCTAGGTGACCTTTCAGTCAAGTCAGAGAAAACTCTTGGAACAGTTTGGGGAGAGGAAGGGAAAGTTCATATTTCACAGCAGTGAAAATAGAAGAGGTTCCAAAGCGGTAGTGTGATTTCCTGCCTCTGAGTCCTTTTTACAGACAATATAACCCTCTGGAGCAGCTTCTAGCCACTTTAACACTCCTGATCTAATTTCCCGCTGCCTTCTGCTTTGTTCCAGTAGAAGCAGTTGTGAGATGTTTTAGAAGAGCTCACATGGTCACACTTCATTGCCAGTTTGCCTCTGGTGGAATTTAATGTAGAGGCAAAGGGTACAAACCATCAGAGATTCAAATACTTACCTGGCAGAGGGATTCCAGAGAGGCAGCTGCAGCAGAGAGCAAGATGAGGACCTCTTTGCACAACAGAGCTCAGGGCAGCACAGGCCACGTGAAGCCACTCCTGAGGCATCCAGCCGTGAGACAAGAGCAGGATGTGAATTTGTGGAGCTGCTCCCAGTCATGCTGCGATAGCTGATCACAGACTGACTAGCTCAGGGGATTTGGGGGCTACAGGGTGCCTGCAAATCCTCTGTAAGACTCAGCAGTGAAGAGCTCAGACCAAAAAGCTTCAGGGCTGCTGTATCGTCTTTACCTCTGTCCTCACTCAGCTCCCACAAGAATGCTTAAGCAGCAAAGCTTAAGCTTAATCAAGTTATGTGAGCCAATAAACTTCACTGCATTTCTTATTTCCCTACCACAGTTATATGCTTCTAAAATATTTTGCTTAAAATCAAGGCAAAATTTTTACAGATTTCTTCTAGCACAATCTCTCTGCTTTACCTCCTGAATTTGCTGCTCTGCAGCTCAGGTGGACTCAGGACTGGTGGTGTGCATGTCTGTGAGGAATGTTATGAACTGCACAGCTTTCACTTGACCTCAGGCTTCAGAAGAAACGTCAGGATCAGACTCTGAATATCTGAATTAAAGGCTTAACTTTGAAAAGCGCACCGTCCAAGTGGTCAGAAGGTCTGTGGGGTGCACAAAGCAGGCGATTGTGCACTTAGACCCCTGTGTCAGCCTTCCATCTGTTGCCAGCAAGCAAGGCTGAAAAAAAAAAGTGCTTGTGTTGCAGGTAATGGCATGAAAAATAATCATTCTTGTTAAAGTTCAGTTTTGTGTAAGCTGGCCTTTCTACCTCATCCACCCAGCCTCACAGTAATGAGGGAAACAGCGGGCTCTTCCTCTCGTGATAGCTGAGCTCACCCAGTTTCCTCCCTGTTGCAGTGTCTGCAGTCTTTGCTATATTTTTAAAGCAGAACTTGAAACAACTACAAAGTCCTAAGAGAGGCAGGGCTTCAGTTCTGTGGACACCAGTGACATTCTCAGGGGTGCATCTCTCTTGATCCTAGCCCGTGCTTCCCACCTCCTGGCGAGCACAGGAGGAATGGCTCGTGTCTCAAGGCGATGCAGCTCCCAGGCATCTTTCTTCATGATTCACAGAGAAACTTTTAATTTACAGAACTGACATATTAACTCCTGTGGCCGAAAAGAATAAATGAGTAATACTGTGGGGTCTTTCATTCAACAACAGGAGTGTTTTCCCCGAGATCTCCTTTTAATTGAAGCCATTTGTCATTTTGAACGTAGAATGTGTTCATTAGAAAGCAGCACCTTGGAGGGGACGACAGAGCTCAGGAGATTAGTAACAGGGTACAAAGCCTTTTGCCTCCAGGTTGCCAGTTTCAAATCTGGCCATGTCACTATTGATCAGAAGAAGCCATTACAGGCTGACAGATGTTTGGCTGCATATATGGAAGTGACCTTGTCAGATCAGTAAAATTCTTTGTTAAGAGATATGTCCCTACTCACACACACACACACACACACACACACACAAATCCTCATTAGCACCTTGTTGGTAGTGCTCACAGCATCAGTAAGGACAGGGCATGCTTGTTTATGCAAAATCAGAACAGAAGGATTTTTGAGCTATGTGAGGGCTGATTGAAGCATTTTCAAAGCATCTCATGATGCACTTTGAAATTTCCAAGTTGATCCTCTGCTGCATAATTTAAAATGAATCCTTCTTAGAATATTTACAGTGCTTTGATCAATATAATTTTTTTTTTAGGAATCTGAGAACTGAGTTTTTCTATAGCATCAGCAATATGTGTATTAGCAGTAAAGCATATTCTTAGAAAAAAAAAGGGGTGGGCATATGAAATACGTGAATTAAAAGAATGGTAATACTGCTTACATTTTATTCAGTAACTTTCAGACTAAGGCTGAAAATACTCTTAGTCCTGTGATGTATTTCACAGACTGATACTTAGGGAACAGAAGAATCCTACAAAATCACCCCAGACAATTCAGTCAGCCTGCATAACTCATATCTTTAGTTGGAATTAAAGTCTTGCTCCATGAACCAGAATGGCCACCTATGGTGACATCAGACATCTCCCTTCACAAGGCTCTGCTACTTCTTGAGCACAACTCATGGCTTTCAAAATCACCTAGGACAGGCACTTGAGAGAGCGTACATGCAAATTTTAAAACACAGGCTCTTGAAGTGGTCCCTTTCCTGTGTCCCTTTGAAGACCCTATGAGGAAGATAATTCAGCTTGGGATGAGGCTTCCTCCATGGACCCCCAGCTGGGAAATTTATCCAAGTGAAGGGGCTCTGACAGAGATGAAAATCCCTACACAAATAATCTGTATGGGACACCCCAATGCTTCTCTGAAACAGGGGAAAGAAAACACCAGAAATCCACTGGGAGCTCAATTTGCCATGGGGAAAAAAAGATTAGTTTTTTGTCAGCTTTGCAGCCCATGTTGCAAATTGAGTTTGAGAAGAAAAAAATGCTTTGGGGTGTTCATATTTTTTTACATCACCAACCATAAATATCAAGGCTGGGCTGATAATGTTCGTGTGAGAAGTGCAGGTGACTTTGTTCTCTGTTGTGAACAGAACAGGTAAAGTGTGTCTTGATTAGCGAGGTTGGTAAGCGACAGTTTGTAATGTGTTCTTGACTCCAGTCCAAATTCTGCTTTTAGAAAACTAAATCAAATTTTTACCTGAGCTGAACTTGCCTCTAACACAGGAATTTTGAACAAGGTCTTTTAAAAAACAATTATAATCTCTCTGCAAAAGGAGGGTTGAGGGATTATAGGGTGTGAAAGCAATAAATTATAGCTTTGGGCTGGTCTGAGTTGTTCTGAGAAATGCCAGATGACTGGCACACCTTATAATATCTTTTAAGCAATCACAGCACGTGACTCCAGATCTTTCTATGTCAAGAACATTTGTTAAATGCCGCAAGGATAAGGGAAGGTGTGCCAAGGCTTCTGTGCACCTTCAGCTGTTCTCAAGGTGATGACTTTAAAATGGCAATTTAGCCTTTGCAGAGCACAGAACAGCACATGCCATTTAAGTCTTGGGCACAAAGATAAGATAACATGCTGTATTTTAGAGCTGAGGATTATGAATTGGATCTCTGGGGGGGTGGGTGATTGGGGGAAAGGGTGAACACTTCATCTACCAAACTTGGCTGATTCGATTTTTCTTATCAGTGAGGAGATTTAACCTGCCTGATACACCATTTCTTTAAGGTCTAAGTAATATCAGTTCTGCAAGAAGTAATATTTCCGTATGTGTAGCTTAAAACCTTGCTTGCCTTAAGGTCACATCAGCCATAAGTAATACACACTGAGTACTTAGGATCTCACAAATGTGGCCTTCCACTTGTGTCCCAGCAATGCAGAAGGCACCAGGACAGAGCAGGTCTTTGGATTTCATGGGCATCTAATAGGAAAAATAAAAAGATGTTTCTATGTATTGTAAGGGTGGGGGGAGGAAAGGCAGAATCATCAAGAAGCTCTAAATTAGTTATTGTGATGATGAATGCTGTGTTATGGACCTGCATGTGTGCCTCAGGCTTTTATGGGCTTGTAATGATATTAGGAGATACTGCTTTGACCTAGACATAGCTGTACAGGTTATTTACTATTATTTTTTGCTTGAGTGAAATAAAACCCAATACAAACTCTTTCAAGTACTGTATGTCACACATACGTATGACAACATATAGAATAGATTCCCTGATGAGAAAAGGAACTAAGATGGCAGTAGAAATCCATTTCGGGGTGGATCAGTGAGTGGGAATATTGATGGTTTCATGGAGGTAATTTGACTTGTCTTTCTGTGATGGTGTAGCTAAACAGAAGTCTGCTCTACTGCTCTCTGTCACCACTCTTCCCAGAGGCAGCATGTTCTGATGGACTAGGGGAACTTTGCCTATTTCAAGATAATGGGACAAAGGAAGTTGTATCACCACTGAAGGCATTTTGGAGCAACCTGGCTAACTTTTCTGGGTGGCCTTAAAGCCTTCACACACAGCCTAGACAAGCTGCTTAGCTGGGAGGTTGCAATAAAGCATTGTTCTAAAATAATTGTGACTGTTCATAAAGCAGATGAAAGCTTCCAAGTAGTACAGCCAAGCTGTATCAAAGGCTAAAGTAACAAGACACATGATTTGTTTAAGATTTTCCCTCTATTTGCATTATTTTTTTTTCTTTCTTGCATAAAAAAATGAAAAGAACAGCTTTAAAACAAAAGGCTAAGAATTTTCCAAGGTCAAAATTAAGGACTTTAAATGTCTTGCAAAAGTATAATATTACTGTTAGAAAATACACATAGAAACAAAGGATATCAGGATAAAAATTTCAAAACGTAAGGAGTTAACGATATATCCTTTTTAATATTGTTTCAGCAAAGGTAGCCATGCAGCAAATTAAAAAACAGTGGATATGAAGGATTCCAATTTCAAGGAAGAAAAGGAGAAACCTGTAAGACAGCCTGGAAAGCACAGCTATTAAAGCAAAGAGACTTTCTGAAGCTACAGGTAGATGCTATGCTTCAGGAGATACTGACACACAGAAGGGAAAACTAAGCTTAAAAAAAAAAAAATTGGGGGGAGGGGGTGGAACCCCCAAAACAAATTGAGAATTTATGTAGTGGGTGGCCTTACTTGCATTTCTTATTTGTTTCCCACCAGGTTTCTTTTTAACATCAATATGTACTCTCCATATCCAAAGTGTAAAGGTTGAATTCTTTTCTTGGTGGTTTCTTTGTATTGCTGAAAGGCTTCCAAGCAACAAGAAAGATGTAAAGTCTCTGTAGCATGAACTGCAAGTTCTTGAGGTGATGAAAGCTGTCAGTATGGCAAAGATGGACTTGGCAGGGCAAGCAAAGAGAGAGGAAAAGAAAGCAATTATCGTGCCACTGCCATAGTAGTTGCTGCGTATTGCTGCTTTGAGCAGTGCTGGTTTAGGCTGTTTCCACTCCAGCTGCTCCCAAGAGTCTGTAGTGTCCCAGGAAAGCTGCCCCCTTTGTCACCTGCTGATCCTACTCCTTCACCCTTCCCAGGAGGAAGTCCATAAAAAAGCTTGTGCTGGTTGTCTCCAGGACCTGAATGGTGAAGTGCTCTCTGCACACACAAACACTTTCTTGAACCGTGGCTGCAAACAACTAATCACTCTTTAATCCTACTAACCTCTTTGTCTCAGCCATATGCTGGGGTTAAAATTCCTGCTGATAAGATTAAGTGCTGTCTTGGATTGGGGCCTACATCAATAATAATGCTGTTTCCACAGTCGCACTCATTAGAGTGAAATGTAAAAAAAGGATGTCTGTCTTCCTGCCGTGGGATGTCAGCCAGCTGCTAATTGTTTGTGACCAGAAAAAGGTTCTCTTCTTGTCATCCTTCAGGGATCTGTGTGTGTTGATACACTTCCATTTTACACTTGCACTGAACTCAAGTGCATTCATCCACAGTGTTTGAACTAGATTTTTACCTTTAGAACACTGCATGTAAATCTGGGTTGTATTAACCACAGGTTTTGTCTTTAGTTTTCTTATAAGGTTGTGCTTTTAATCTGAGTGGTACCTACAGTAAAATCCTTTTTAATGGCCAAGACAGTCACACCTCAGATTTAACCCCCTTGTAATGAAGCTGACATCCTTTCCCCGTTGTCAGACCCGTTGTGACTCACTTCTCCTTTCTGCTAACAAGAAATCCATTATATTAATGTGAGTTTGAGAACTAAAATGAAATGATTCCAGCAATCTTTTTATTTTAAAAATTCATCAGCAAACACCACAGAAACAGAGAGGCTAAGTCGGTTATTTTACTGAACAATCTAAAAAGAAACAGATGTTAGACATTGAACAATGAATTTGTGGCTTTAATCTTTAGAGGTGCTCTGTGCCCTGTCAACAGCTTAGGCACAAAAAATATGAAGCACAAGCCTAATTTTAGGCACACCTGCAGTTCTTCTGGAGTGACTAAATGCTTTGGTTACTTCAGCTGTATGTTGACAGACCAAGGAGACTTTTGGATACAACTAGTGAAGTCTGGAAAACCTCCTAAACCAAATCATGTGTCAAGATAAAACAATCACTCATGCAGCATTTTAAAACCAAATGTTGAAACAAACCCATCTGTTTTCCCTTGAAAAAGTAAGGGACACAAAAGAGACCAAAGAGTAGCTTTCCACCTAACAGGCATCTCATGTAGAATAATACGGGTGTGGCTGAAACTACTCTTGACATGAAGTATACGATAACATGTGTGATGGAGATGCATTGACATTCCCAGCACTTTTTGTCTGAATGCTTATTTCAAAAAAAAAAAATCTCTTTCATGGCAAATTTCTCTGCTGGGGGGTGGGAAAAGGGTGGAGGGTAGGAGCACTGATATCTCCCATTTTGCTAGAGGTGTGCAGAGACAGCTTTGAAAATGTGAGCTGTTATCACGAGAGGGATCTGGCTGGCTGGGGAGCAGTGCTTTGCCACAGGAGCTGTGTAGGGCGCGCCCGCAGATGTGTCAGATATCGCTGGCCTGTGATGCTGTTCCCTGCCGTGTGTGTCAGGAGCTATCTTCACTGCTCCTCAGCCTCGCACTGTTAAGAGGGAAATGCAAATTTCCCGATGTCTTCTGGAGGGCTGTGGAGGGAAGAAAGTGAGGAAGGGAATCAAAGGGAATATATTATTGGTGACAGCAAGTATAGTAAGTGAGAGATGGAAGCAGAAACTGAAGATGTGGTTAATGAGGGCGTGTGAGGGAAAGCAGCCCTCCACGCACACTAAACCCACAGCAGGGGGAGGTGGGGGCAGACACGGAGGGAAAAGGACAAAACAGAGCTCGTCTGCTGATATTTCTGATACTGCAACCCTGCCCTTCCAAGACAGCAGCACCCATCTGATGGCATAGTCAGAAGCCCTCTAATGCTTTTTATTCCTCTTGATATGTTCCTCATCTAGAGCAGAGGTTCTCTCCCTTTCTCAAACCTCTGCTACCCTCCTGCTCTCCAATACTGATACTAAGAAGAGCAAAGCTTGCTGCCATTTCAACATTGCAAAATGAATTGCTTATAGCTGCAATGACTTCTTTCAGTTTTCAGTTCTTTATTATTGTGTCTTTTAATATTTTCAGAATGAAATGCCTTTGGTTTT
>VZSR01000931.1:3250977-3432457 GCA_013398615.1 Brachypodius melanocephalos | reverse complement strand
AAAAAAAAAAAAAAAAAAAAAAAAAAAAAAAAGAACTTCTAAGTAAAATAATTGTCTTCCCAGAATGTTTCCTAGGGATTTCAAAACCACCATGTTTCATTGTTACTCATCTCGAAGCCAAGCCAGATTTTGAGTTATTTTAAGCCTTTGCCAAATAATATTTTCATCCTTTTGCCAGATCTGGCTTAGACTTGAAGCAAGACAGCAGCAGGACAGCCCTTGCATTATACATTTATCCCCATCACTCTTACGCAAGACTTGTAAACATGAGAGTGTGTCCTCATCTTAGCCTATATCTTCATTTTGCTGATGGTTTAGTTTATTGTTGTTGCACTATTATACCAGCCCTGCTTTTTCTCTTTCCCTAGAAGCACAAAAAGCACACAGAAGCAGCATAATACCACAATTCTGCAATCCTTATGATAGGTACCTTTGGAAATGTTTGATCCCACTGCTCTGCAATTATTATCACACTAATGCAAAATTTCCAGACCTCTTGATGTATATATTTATGCAATATATATATAAGCACACACATAACCCAAATCATTCTTTGTATTTAACTAATATTGGCATTCTTTCATCTATGATTAAGATGATCTTTCATGATCAATACAGTCTCTAGTGAACATTTTACACACACTGTCTTATTAGCGTCTCTCCTCAGAGGTCATGCCTTTGTATTCTCTACTCCATCACATTTAGGTCTCCTTCTGAAATTGTAAGATGTCCAACCAAGACTGCCAAAATCATTTCCATAAGAATTATTATCATGATGAAGATGGAAAACTAGATGTATAGCACATAGTATATTTTTTAAGTATTAGGAATATTGCTTTAAATTTTGTGCTCTTTACAGAAATTTTGATGTGTGAATATACTGACTGTGTTGCAAAGGAGGACTCAAATATTTTAGAATTGGGACAGGAGCAATGCCTAGATGTAGGGACTTTCTAAAACATAAATGGAGGTTCTCGAGGATGCATTCAATGTGCTATATTCAGGGATGTTTTAGTTATTGTTGAGTGGCATTTTGCATGGTGTTAAGGCCTTTTCTGCTCCTTGTACCAGTGAGGGGTGGGGATGTACAAGGAGCTGGCAGGGGACACAGACAGCTGACCCCAACTGACCCAAGGGATGTTCCATCCCATATGGTGTCATTCCACTATATACAGCTGGGGGAAGAAGGAGGAAAGGGGGATGTTTGGAGTGATGACTTTTGTCTTCCCAAGTCACCATTGGATGTGATAGGGCCCTGCCTTCCAGGAATGAACACCTGCCCATGGGAAGTGGTGACCAAATGCCTTGTTTCACTTTGCCTTTGCACACGGCTTTTTGCTTTACCTATTTAATTGTCTTTATGTCAACCCACAGGTTGTCTCACTTTTGCAGTTGTTTCTCCCATCCCACCAGTGGGACAGTGACCAAGTGTCCCAGTGCTGTCTGGTGCTCAGTTGCCATCTGGAGTTAAACCACAACAGTGTTGAGAAGAGTCTAATACATAAATCCTCTTTAAATTTTATTTTAAAAATGTCTAGTGACATTTTGCTTTCAGATCAGGTAGCCTGAAAGCTCTTTTTTCCCTCCTCTAGTAAAAAAGTAATTTCTAAGATTGTGTTTGACAGCACTTCTGACAAAAAAAGCAGATAGGTCAGTTGAAATGAGTTAGTATTTCAACAGAGAAACAATACAATCATTTTATCAGGAGACTGTTTGAAAAATAAAAGGCATGTTGGGAAAGAGGGAATAACTCCTTAGATGAACAGATTTTTGAAGAGCAGTCATTCATTTGAAATATTACAGATTTAATGAGCACACTTCTTAGTCTGATAAGAAATGAGTTTCTGCTTTGTAAAATTTTTAACACACATAATGAAATTATTAGATTATTTTTTAAAGACTCAAAAATAAATATATAAAAATATATTTTGTTTTGAGCCTTTTTAGGAAAAGGCTTTTTAAAAAAAGAAACATATAAAAAGAAATTATATAATTTTTATCCATTTGTCTGATCCCAGAAAGTTCATATTTCACGTAAAGCTATGATTAAACTAACCTGAGACTTCTAGGAGGATGAAATCTGTTTTCATAAGCACCTCCTGAATTACAGGAAAATCCACACTTTAGGAAAAGCCAAAATCCAAAGACAAACCACCCTCCAGTTCTAGCCACCTTACCCTGCTGGGGACACATGGTACCTACATACACTTTCTTTTCTGTAAACACATAACTGGATTAGAAGGACCATGAGAGTGATGATTTGATTTGCCTCTTGTCAACAGCAGAATGTCTTGCTGCCTTATTTTTAATAAAGTTTATAAAAGAAAAAGCATTTATACAAATAATTTTCCAGGCAGTGCATAGAAGTCTTTTAAATCTAAATATTGAGATACTAGGGAATATGATTGCTAACTGAAACATAAAAAAGTTAATATTTTTTAATCCTCTTTTAATGTGGAAATACATGTATTTGAATAGAAATGTGTTCCTAGCTAAGGAATTGTCCCCTTTCTAATTAGCAATCACAAATCTGTCTATCAATTCCACATGTAAGTATCAAGCGAGAAAGAAGTCTTGTTATTCCCACTTTCATTTGTGCATTTCTAATTTCAATGCAGAAAACCATTTGTGTGAAAATCCCTAAAACCAGCATCAACATATTTTCTTTTTTACACAGTATAAACCTATGCTCACAAAAATGGCAGTTTTGGAATTCAGTGCTGATGTCTGTCAAGAACTGCAGCTGTTTTGCAGAGTATTACTAAAAGAAACTATTACCAGTCACTTTCTACTTATTTTACTGTGTTTTACCTTGATCAGAAGTTAATGGCTTCCACTGCGGACACAGAGGAGGATAAATCCTCTTCAAAACAAATAACACTCATTTTAATTCTTCTGTTGTAACAATGTATTTATGGATCTAGTTAATTCCTTCCCTTTTGGGAAATGTATGTTGCAAAACACGGCAGCTCCTGTGCATTGAGTACCAGCAAATTCCATCTACAGACCTTGGGAAGGCGGAAACACCAAATTCAGAGGCAGTCAGTCCTACAAACTGCAGAGTGATACAGTCCAGGCTGAGCAAAGCACGTGCTTAACTATGAGCAACTTCAGAATCACGTGGCAGATAAGAGAGCAACCTCTGTACTTTATTTTACTACCCATTGAAGTGATTTTTTTGACAAAGTCTAGAGTGTCTCCACTTTGCAGGACTGAGCATCCCACATGACCTGTTCAGGTCTGAATCCAAGCGCACTAAAGGCAGGGAAACAGTGTCTGAGTGTGCATGGACACTTACCTGCATCAGCCCTTGAATTGGGCCCTGTCATGGCAGCAATTTTTTTAGCTATACTGAAAATTTTGTAGCTCAAATTTGAACAATTATGGAGATTTCAACACACTTTTATTATTCCCATCACTTTAACTAAAATGTCTTCCTAAAGTTTCCACAATAATGCTTGTCAACTTGTTTCTTCCCCCTTATCTAGGTCCTCATACTCCTAGTCTCTCATACTTCTTCATCATTTTCCTCTTCTGGGTGACTGATATAAGACAACAGGTCATCAACCCCACCATTATAAAATTCTTCTCAATTTGCTCATCCCACTCATTTTTCAGTGGTCCTACTTTTCCCTGGTTCTTCTTTTATGCCTGCTCCATTAAACAGGGGTTTATTATCACCCTTAACTTTGTTAGCTAGCAATAGCTCATTGCCTTCCTCCAACTTGTCTTCTTCACTGCTGGTTATTTCCTGCTCTGATCTTGTTTTCCCTCCCATTTCAGGGCTTTCTCTTCCTTGCAGCTCTCTGTGAAGCAACGGCATGTGGATGTTTTTAAACATCCACCTATGGTATGGTGTTTTTTTCCCTTTCTTTAGTGGCTCTGAAAGTATGGAGAAAAGATGAGGTGTGCCCTGGGCACATTCCTCTGCAGTCCTCCCTCACTCTTCCACCTGTCTCCCCTTGGAGAGATCCAGAGCACTTTAGGTTCAGGACTAAGTTATTTCTACTATTGACAAAATATGAACTCAATTCATTATTTCTGCTGAAAATGAGTTCATGTTATAAATCAACCACTGCAAAGATGAGATTTCAGATGAGGTGCATTTGTGCTGGAAGGAGGAAAGAAGAAATTCCTGTCAGTGTCCTGTCACTACTTTTGGCACATCATGTCTGGTGGCATATTTCATGCTGCTGCACAAGTTTCTTCTACAAAACACCTGCTTCTCATTCAAGTTAAATTGCAAAACTGCCATTAATTTCAACAGGACAGGAAGGCCTTGTGAGCTTTGCTGCTGGCGGAGTCACCACTGTGCTCTTCGTGAAGCCCTGCCACCACACCATCAAACAGGTACAAGGTTCTGTCTTCCCGCACCCTGTAATTTCACACACTTCTCTTGTAAGTGCATGTTGGAATTTTCGCCTTCCAATATGTTTTAACTGAGTACCAGTGACAGGTGCTGCATAACACCCTTGGTGCAGAACTGCAGCTGCCAAATCTCCTTGGAAGATTGGTCCTTTCAGTGCTGCTAATTCTTTGCTGTTAACCTGAGTGATCAGACTGAAATTTCTGGAAAAGGAGCCCAGCCTATATCACTCAAAAGAAATCTCCTTTGCCCTCCCCTGATCTCCTGCATCTGAAAGATTTCCAGCCAAGGTGCTGCCATCTGCGCTCACAAGAGGGAGGAGATTCTGTAGCTTACCATCTTTTGTATTCTTTTATGTAATCTCTATTTACATGACCAAAACACTAGGATTAGAAGAAATACACAAAAGTATTCCCAAAAGAATTGGCATAAGCAATTCAGCTGCTTATTTCCCAGGAGCTCTCATCATGTTAAAACCTCCCAATCTCTAAAATTAGTAGCTGGGGCAGACCAGATCATAAAAGAGCGAACTAAGAAAAAAACCCACAAAAACCCCAAAAAGCCCACAATAGAAATGGAAGAAAACCCCACAATTGTACAGCTGTATCAGCTGGATTTGTGCTTTGGATCAGCTTCTGCTACTTAAATATGTATTACTGGCAAAGATTTCTTAGTATTGTGTTTATTCAGAGAGTTACTCTCAGTCAAATTACTGGCTAAAATCCAAGTAGTTAAATTCTGCTTCCTTTAACTCTTGAATGTACCCATTTCAAAGCACTTACTCCACTTTCTGCTGTATTTTTCATTATTAATTAATACCTTTCTATGACAAGACCCTGAAAATCCAAAATGTGCTGTACAATTAAATAAGAAAACACAGCTTGCAGTCCTTGGCTCCAACCCATTCCATCTCATCCCTCCCTACAGATCCAGACAGGTACAGGCATCCACCTTCACACACGTTGGGTTTGTAGCCTAAACCGAGGAAAGGTTGCAAGAGGGTTTGACAAATGAGATAAAAATGTAACTTGGAGCTTGGGATTAATGATAAATATACAAAGATTGGATGCCTAAACTGAAGCAAGGATGCTACATGGATTTGTATCTGGCATCTCATGCCAGAAGCCCGCTTCAGAAAGGTGTTGCCAAACACAGATTTACCTGATCTGTGGGTATGTGGATTGCAGACAACAAGGGGTCACCCAGTGTTTCTCTGTAGATCTGTACACCTGGAAGAAGACATAGGAAACAGGCAATGATCTCCCAGCCATACTCTGTTCTTCTAAATGTTTCCATGCTGATGGCTGCAAACACAGACCAATGACACTTAAATACACCTGGGCTTTTCTTTACTGCAACAATGTCACATTTGCCTCCACCAGTTCAACCATGCTGCAATGAAACATGCATAAAATAAAGAATACCCTCTCCCAAAACTTGAAAACACCATGAAATTGATGTTTCTGTAATATTTGTGTTCATCATTTACAGAGTACCATTATCAGCAGGGTAACCTGGAATACGCAGACAGCTCGTTAGCACATTAGTTGTCATGGGGAACATAATCCTAGCTTCCATTTCTGGCAAATTAAATTTTATAATTAGTTATGTTCTTCAACACATTATGTCCATCAGAATCAGATAATAATTTTGTTTTGCATAGTCTTGTCAGTAGACCTCAACCACATAGACAAAATCTCTGTAGAGAAAAAATTAGAGAAAATATACTCCATAGAACACTGAACAATTTTGGAGAAACTGTCCATATGAAAGATTTTGACCCAGAGCTCTCATGGTCTGTCTCTTATCAGAAATACGTCCTGCTCTTTTAATTTTTCTGGAGAGTACCATAAACTAGGACATGGCCGCTTATAACAGGATTATTATTTGCTTAATCCTCTCACCATGAATTTGTTTCCTGTTTCATTCTTTTTTTTTTCTTTTTTTTTTTTTAAGGGAGATTTATTTCCAAATAGGTTTCCTCTCAGACCTATTAACTACTCCCACATTGCTGCTTGTCTTCCTGTCTCAGCATGGGTCTTCATCTGCCCTTAGATACCGTATCTTGCCAGTGTACATAGGTGGCTAATAAGCTATAACAACCTAGATATTTTAAGAGTTATGTATTGCTTCTGAACAGATGTGACAAGATAATATTTAATCACTGTAGCATTCTTGACATCCACTGGGCTAAATGTCTAAAACCCACCACTCGTATCAGAAATGCATGATTGCAAAAGAAAAAGGGAAATAAAAAAAAGTTTATTTGCCTTTTTCTTTGTCTGCTGTGGAAACAGACACGCAGCTGTTCTTTTTCATTATTGTGTAGCTGACTGAGCACAGTATTCATTGTTGAGTAAAATAATTGCAGGAAAAAAGGAGAGATGAAGAGAGAAGAAAGATTTGCTTAATGAAGATAATTTGTTTGGAACTGAGGAATCTCTAATCCTTCCATCCATGCCTATTGTTCACTTGCACTATATTTGCTTCCCCAAAGCTGAGAATAATTTTACAAGCTTTTTTTTTTTTTTTTTTTTTTTTACCAGAGAAAACTGGAATTTTTCTTTATTTTGCATTTGTGCTTTGTATTCTTCTGTGCTTCCTCTTAGATGGCATTGGCATGTTACTTGACTACTAAGAAGCAATATCTGACACAGGAATGGAATGGGGTGGGGGCAGGGCAGGGAACTGACTTTTTCAATCCCTGCCCACGCAACCACATCTGGAATTGTGGGATGTCTACAATAAATCCCATCTTCTTATGCTGCATATGAAATATAGCTCAACTAATGACCATATGGAGCAGAATAAAGCAAGCAGTCTAATTTACTAAAGGCAGGGGGGAAAAAGGGAAATTTCTTGCTTAATTAACAAGGGCAGAAATACAGCAACAGACATTATAACAGGAGGACCATATTTAAGGCACTTCCAATCAAATGTTTTAATGGCATATAAGACCCAAGGGAGCTCTGAAAATGCCTGGCACTGCTAACATGCTTGTAATATGGTTTTGCTTTTAAAAGCATTTTGGGTAACAGTCTTGAAAATGACCAGTTATTAGGAATATCTTGATTTTTCTGCCTGTCCAACTTGCAATGCCTACAAAGGCGATGGTGTTTATTACTCTGTGCAGTACTTACATAACTGTGGCAAGGCAGGCCAAGATACACTCTCGAAAAATCAAGGCACCCTGGCCTTGATTGGAGGAAGGTATCGCATGAGCCAAAGGACAAGGCAAATCCAGTGTCTGCTTTTTCCCGAGTGATACTCAAGAAATATCAGCTCACCTGGGACAGCAGCCTGTCATCATCTTAGCAGCTGTAAAAGCAACTTTCAAACATCATCCTTGGCCTGTGTGGGCAGTGCTCCATCTTGTACTGTGTGTCCTTGCTTTTGATTCCCTATCCAACCCAGGCAATTCCTTTGATTGCTACCACAGCCCTCAGAAGCCTTTTGTTTTCTCATATATTCAAATTAGTCCTGTGGGTGACTACTGCATGAAAGGCTATGGGAGTGTGTTTTTCCTGTTAAAGCAATAATTTTTAACTGATTCTTTTTCCACAGCTGCTGTGAACCTTGTGAAGTATGCTGCACAAACCGATAGGTAAAGGCATTTCTTTTTCAGGGAAAGCTTTCTGTCTGAGAATCAAAACAGGAGAAAAGTGTTTTTTATAAAGCTAGAAAGACAGTGAATATAATTTAAAGAATTTAAGAAATTTAAAATTTGCTGCTTTTTTTCTTTATCAAGATAATGTAACAATGGGAAATTAGTGAAACCTGAAGCATTTCAGATTTTTTTATTTTGTTCTTACCTATGACCCTCGAATCTTTCAAAATGTGGGAAAAAACACACTGTATTTCTTTGTATTCCTGACAGCCTTACTTCAGCCTCACTGCTATCCCAGCTTCGAAACCATTTTCTGTGTTGTCATATATATGACACTGGATGGCTTGGATTATGTACAGCAAAATGTAATTAAAGACATATTGCATGGGAGAGGCAGAGTCACCAAGGAAAAGAAGATTTGCCAACCCTGAAATGAGGATTAAGGAAGAAGGAGGTTTGCAGAGACTTGAATACATTAATTTTCCTAACAGCTTACATAGCAATTCCGTGACTTCTATTGTGCAGAGTGTAGTTAGCACCTTCCCTGACCTGAAATCAAGAAGAAAGGGTGTACCTGTGTGTAGAAGAGTCAGAGTGAGTCAGATGAAAGAATATGTTATTGCAGAGTCAAAGAACAAATATCCTAGTCTTGAAAAGAAAAGCTGATAGATTGTAGCCAAGGATTAAAGTGGCTATGTCCCTGAGGATAAAACCATTCCCTCTATCCTTTGGGACTGTAGTTAAGTGACAATTACATGGTCAATGAGATTATTTTCCCAAATCGTATTGTTTTGCAGTGCTTGTTGGACTTTTCTTGCCTTGGACTCATGATGAGCTAGATCCAGAAATAAGACAGAAATACCACTCCAGTGTTATCTCTGATTATCTGTTCAGTCTCAACTCTGAAACCAGCCTCAGTGGTTGCACAAAGAACAAAAACTTTCTGTATGAACATCTGTAACAGAAGAAAATTATGATTTAGGAGCTGTGTTGGAATAGGAAGGTATGTTCTTTGTTATTCTCCATTGTATGTGTCTGCCCATCAATTTACATATTTTATACATCTTTTGAACTTCTGTGTTTGTGTTATACTATAGATTTTTCCAGTAGGGTAATGAAATACATGCAGAGGCACAGAGGGAAAAATCACATCACTACAATGTGATGATTTAAATTATTTTAATGATTAATTTTTTAAATCTCTGTTGCTTTACTCGCAGTTATATTAGACCTGTGAGCAAACAAAAGCAGAGATGATGTACTGATCAGAAGATTGTGTGGCAGTACAAACATTTACCCCAGCCCAGAAGCTACTGAGGAGATGACATATTACTGAGCAGCAAATACACAGAACAAGGCACAGACCACCATAAAACTTTGATATCTGCAATAGGGAACAATGTATTTCCCTCTGGGGCCACAAAGACATTGCTCTTATCAAATAAATGCATAATCTGTGCTGCAGCACAAAAAGGACTCCAAAAGACAACTGAGCTACGGTAGAACTTCAGGAACTTGAAACATTGATGTGGTTCACTGGGATCAGTTTCGTTTAATTTTAATACTAAAGGATTATTTCTTTGCAGCACCATTTCTCCAGACAGGCACAGGTCTGCTTCTAGCTCTGGCAGGAGGCTCTGCATACCCTGGCTGATCAGCCTGGAGGGCTGATTATTCCTGAAGCCTTTCTTGTGCTGCCTTCCCAAGAGCTGCCCAGTCCTCTCCCCAGCTGCTTTTGATTAGTGGGGAATAACTGTCCCAGTGGGGTGGGTACAAAATTTCCTGCCAGTCACACAGAACCGTCCACAGTGGTTGTTCATGTGTTAAACACAAGCAATTTTGTGTTGCATTGCTCAAGTGCCTCAATCACAGGCTGGGTGTGTTTTCTATGCTGAAAATCCTTGCCTTGATTTCATAGGAACCTGCATGATATAACACCTTTCTTCCTGGATATGTTGAAGTTTATTTGTAGAGCCTAAGGAATGGAAAAGAAATAAGCAAGGCAGACTGAAGTTCAATGAAACTTGCATTTTGTCCTGTCAATTGTGCATGCATAAGTGATTGTCTTTTGAATAGTGATTAAGGGTTTTTCAAATTCAGTGATTATTATGAGGGCTGAGCTTTCTTTCAACACAGTTTGTTGGGAAAGGGAGAGCAATTCCCTCCAAACTTTGCACCCTGCTGTACAGTCCACATGGGCTCATTTAATCTGATTCCACAAATAGGTCAGTGGGAGAGAGTAGGAGATTTCTTCTTTTCCTTTTTTTTTCTTTTTTTTTTTTTTTTTTTTTCTTTTGCCTGCAGTTTGTAGTAGTGCTGGTGGGACAGTAATGTGTGAATCTATGGAAGGAAAAGCAAGTGGTTTAGCCAGAATTTCTGGTGTGGCCTGTGAGATATGTCCCCCTCAGCTTTGGCCCTCTCCCAAGAAACTGCACAGCACCTGAAGTTTGGTCCAGCTGCTGGTTCATCCTCTGGGGTTCTGCAGGCTCTGGGGAGTTTGGTGGTGCTCTCCAGACCTCGTACACTGACACTGGACTTTTTTGCAGCGAGGGCTGAGGCTACTCTGCTCTACCACTCAAAACTCCAGCCTTACAGAGCAAAAAGTTCCTGTCTAGAACCAAGAAACTTGGATCCTCCTGCTTTTGCCTGTCTAATAGGAGAGTTATCCAGGGCAGCCTTGCATGCGGCAAACCTTTCCAACACCTTTCTTTTCCCCATTGGCAGTTTTATCCTGGCACACAGTCCAGTGGTCAAGCAGTTTAGAATGGGTAGCTTTAACCTATGAAACAGGTTTGAACAGCCTAAGTATGTTTATATATACTGGAAAATGCAATGAGTCTTTGCTGAACTGAAGAGCCTGAGTGTCTTGATAGTACAGGAGATCATTATGCCTGGTTTATCAGAATAATTACACTATCAATGACCTTGACTAAGAAGGTCAGATCCTTTCTGCTTATCTCCCAATTTAGTGTTATCTTTTTCATGCACCTTACACTGGCACTTAAGTAATCCATGCAATGCAATTAGCAGGGAATGGCCATGAGTTTTACCTTCAGAAGTAGGGAAAAAGATAGGATTTCTCTAGTACACTCTTGACTATTCACCAATTAGCTCCTGTTGTATCATTAACATCAGATATGGGTCTCAGGAAATGAAGGGTAGCTGATACTGAAAACAGACCACTCAACATTAATTCCCACACAGTCAATGCTATCTGCAAAAGTTTCTGTCTGTTCTTATAATGATTTAACTTATAAAGTGCTAATCACCTCAGGTGTTACAAAAACTATGAGGAGATTCTTCAAGCATTATTATTATTGTTATTGGGGGTTTTTAACCCTCTACTATTAATTGATTCACAATTTGTACTCTAGAATGAGAATGCTAAGAACATACTGTTTCAAAGAGCTGATTGATCATGTGGTACTTATTGTTTTTTTACAGAAATCATGTGGAAATGCTGGACTTTAATCATACCAAGTGCTGTGTAACACTGTGTGCTCTAAAACATCATATACCGCATTGACCAAAGCAGATCCCCACGATGAAGGTGTCTGTGTTTCAGTTCCTTTTTGTATAACAGAGATACCATCATCCTCTCAACTCACAAAAAGTGCAACGAAAATGGATTCATTTTTTCAATGCACCCAGGCATTAGAGTAATGGGACTCTAGGCCTCACCCCCCCACCCCAATTTGCTGTAATATCTGATTCTTTTTCCTTTTACTTGTTTGTATTTTCATTGTAGAATTCACCCCTTTACAAAAAGCACTTGTTCAAAAGTCCTTACAAAAATTGAGAATAAAAGTGTTGTCCAATATCAAACAATTCTTTTATGCAGAATAAAGATTTTCACTTTCAGTTTAGTTAACCATCTTTTGTGAATGTAATGAACATGTTATATTAAATGGCCTGAAAACTTCCATGTTTTCTAAAAATCTTCTCCTTTTCTATTTTACAGGAAACTGTGTTAAGCTCAGCTTCAGGAGAAAAAAAAAACATGCCTGAAACATGCTGAAAATGGTCACAGCTGAGTAGGCAACCCTACCTAATAATAAAAATAAAGCCCTTGTGAATCAGTTCACCTGGGAGATTTTAACAGGGTCCTGCTTCAGGTGAGAAGAAGCCTCTGGGGCTTGCTTTTGGACATCGAAGAGGGTTTTTTTTACCATTTCAGGACTGCTGAGGCCTGACCAAAGGACAAGAAAAGGCTTGTTATTTTCTTCTTTCTCTTTCTCTGCAGGTCCAGTTGTACTATTTTTTTTGCATTTAAACTGTGGAGAAAAGGTCTGCCTAAGTAGAACAGCTCTGGCATTTATTGTCCTGTGCTTGTTAAGGGCTGTAACAAATCCTAAGTGGAATGAAACAGAATGATCAGTCTTGGGAGAAATACATCACCTATTTTCAGCTTGAGATGCCTGGAAAAAGTCAGGAGATCAGTTTGTTTTCAACTTATAATGAGATTAACTTTTAATTTGTTTTCTGTTGTTTTTAATGAAAATTGAGTTTTAGGTTTGTTTCTTTAGGGGTTCTAATGTTTTGATTATTGTCTTTATCAGCAACACATGGCTACATCATGAGTGTTTAATTAACAATACATGCCAGCTGAAAGCAATCTTCGCTTTTTCATTACCTCATATCCTGTGCAGGAGAGGTGCCTTCTGTGAGCTATGTAGTGAGTAGTCGGGGCAGGTGCTTCTGGTCATATGTGTTTGTTCTCCCTGCAAGTGAGGTTCAAGGGGAAGACGTGAGAGAACTGGGAAGAGGCTCCCTATGACTGCTCTCAGCATCCAGAAACACCGACTCCAAGCAGCCAAGTGCTTTCTCTCCCTGCTCTCAAAGGCTAAAGCAGCAGTGCGCAGGTAAGAGTGATGAAGAGAAAGTAGCTTCCTTAGCTGAGCAGAAAGGGAATAAGGGAAAGATGCTGAGTTTCCCTGTTTTGCCTGGACTGGGTTGTAACTCCAGCAAAATGACTACAAAATTACTATAGTCAGCCTTTCTGAAAGACAATTTTGCATATATTTATCTGTATAAAATTGTTTTTTGTTTGGAGCATTTGCACAGTTGTCATGTAGGCTTGTGCTTATTTTCTGACTTGTCATTAAATTGGTAGACTGGGGAGATGTGAAATTTCATGCTAAATTCTCAACTTGATCCAAAACATTCTGGTTATCATCACATCTAATTAGGAAAATGCAAAATTAAAATCTATTCTTATCTAGGAGGACTGTAACAAGAATACAAAAGCAAACTAGAGAAGAACCAGTGGGAAGTGTTGTCCTTTAATATCCTAGCTCTACAAACTGCTTTTGAAGTACAAGAGATAAATCTAGGTATTGGAAAGTCAGCTTAGTCAGCTGTTCAGCTGTGCATTAAGAGATGTCTAAGCTCCTTTTTCTGCAGAAGCAATTAGAAGCCTTCCCCATGAAGTTAATACTATTAATATAGCTATAGTAGATTTCGAAGTCTAGCTCTAGAAAAAGAAGTGTTTTGTGCCTATGCAACCACGTGTTGATCAAACAAATATTCCCAAGACAAAGTAGGGGAGGGATTCATGTGTTTTGCATCACAGGTATTTTATCTATTCTCATACCCTATAATGCAAAGAAATGAGAATATGACTATTCTTTGATTCAGTTGTGTACCTACACAAAATATGCTTGCTATGGAGAATGTATATACGTATAGATTCTCATATTTATTTGTATGCATCAATAGACACAATATTCAAGCAAGGGTCTTTGCCCCAGGGTCTCCTTACCTAGCTTGTCACTCCTTCCAGCAGAAGAGCTCTCCCGGCACTCAGGGGTTTGATGGATTCCTTTTCCCTTCCATGCTTCGTTTGTTCTCCTTCCCTAGGGTGTATGCAGCGGGTGATGAAGTCTAAAATGAAGGATGTGCATGGCTTTCTGATCATGCTTGGGCAGAAAACTGACAGTGAGTGGATGCTTGCTAGCTCTGTCTAAACTTCCTCCTTAATGTTCTGTTTTTCAGATGTGCAGTGCTATCACCTATTAAGCTTTGTTTTAAAAATAGATTGTTTGGGGTAATGAAGCATCCTATTCCTCAAAATAAAGTGAATGCACATATCATACGTAGGGTTAAAAGGGGTATTTTCTGCTGAGTTATAGGAATTGTATGATAGTGATGCAAATTCTTGTTTAGCAGATTTCATTTCTAGTAATGAAGGGCTCACTATTATCTTTTATGCCTTTTTGGGAAGTTATTGCTCTCTTCCAAGATTATTTCTGCAGAGATATTGTGAAATATATCTTACTGCCAAAGCAAAAACTGAACTTACAACACACATGAAAACAGTTCCTCTGTGTTAGTGTTTACTGGAAGGTGCCACCTTTTTTCTTTCTAAGGATGGATGAGGTCCAAGAAGTCAGCAAATGAAGTGTCCCAGTGCATATCTTCCCATGTTCTGCCAAGGAGTCCTCAGATCCCAGAACTACTGTATTGCTGTGCTGATATTGCTCAAAGGCATGGTTGCACTAGACCCTACCAGGCAGGGAAGCTGGATTTTTTTTTTCCCCTAGTGGTTTAAATTTTAGCCTATGAGCTGCTGCAGAAAATACTAACTCATCTAAAAATTCTATGTATTGTGTATTCATTGCACTGGTTGTGCTACAGTCTACTTTCCACAAAAGAGTTTCTTCAGCCTTAACAGATCGATGATTGACAATTAAATATGTACATGTGGATATAATTATTTGGTCTTACTATTTAAGGTGACTTCCATGAGATGACAACTTCATTGGAAAGAAAAGATAGAGTTAAAAAAAAGACCAGTTGTTTTATTGTCTTTGTTTGAAACCTGTGGATGCACAGTCAGAATCAAAAAAACCAATATGTCATGAGAGAGGTACTGAGGGAGTGATTAATTCAGCATCCCTGAAAATTGAGGGCTTGGCACAGGAATCCAAGGGGTTACTGATGTCAACAAACTTGCCTCTCAGCCCCTTCAGAGCACAGGCAATGTAAGTTGAGGACAGATATTGCCACTGCTACCAAGTTGCCCTTTTGGAGGCTGAAAGCGAATTTAGGTAGGAGCTAAGCAGCAGATGTGAAATTTTCCTACCAGGTGGCTGGGCATTTTGATGACACTGACTCTAAAAATCAAACTCCTTGTTTCAGGTGATAAACAGTTCATAAAATTGAGTAGCAAATATCTGTCTGTGACAGTGATCTGTTAGGGTAATATGTGAGAAGATCTTCTCTGTAGCCACAGGAAAGGAGGAAATAAAGTGTTAGAAAATGCTAGACTTGAATTACAGCAGTGAATGTATTTTGTGTATTCTGTATATTAAGAGCAAGAGTCTTTTGCCAATCTTAATATAAAATTCTGACCTGGAGTGAATGTAAGCAATTCTTGGGAGACCCTCTCTGCAATCTATGAAACTATCACTGGAATAGGTTAAAGCTTTCCTTTAGACTCTGCTTAGATATTTTGCCCTTTGACTTGATAAATCAGCATAGAAAGATTTAAGCATTAAAAATAAGATCTTGTTATCAACTAGACTTAATTGGTACAATTAATGAGCTCAGTGGAGTTCTCTAGGTTTTTACATTGTGAATTTTTTCCATTTGGTGATGGATCTATGTTTTCCTAGGGTTTTCTCACTTCCATCTCCTTTCTCCTGCAGATTGCTTTCCCCCTCTAGCCCCCTGCCTATTGCATATTAAATGCAGCTTGAAAAATGAATAACATAAAGGTTGAAGTATTCTGAGTAATCAAGAAAGCTAATTATGAATTTTAGTATTTACTTTTAAGAGCAATTAGTCATTAGAACAAAAAATGCCTGGAGAAAAAAAGAAATGGATTTTCCTTCATTTGACATCTTTAGATCTGGATATATGTTTTACTGTTCAAGCAAAAGCTAATTTTAATGCAGACATTTCTAGATTAGATTTTAATCTAGTCTGGTAAAGTAAGTGAGCTCACACAAGGCATTTATAAAAACACCTGTTAGTTAGACCTGTCAGTGGTAACATTTTGCTTTTTGATCAGTGAAGGTAACCACCAGATTGCACTCTTGGAGAAGGATTAAATGCTGTTTCCCGTTCTGATGAAAATAGTTGTCAGAAATGTGCAGGCATCTACTGTGGTCAGTAAAAATACATGAAAACCAATTATCTGTACTCAAGATTCAACAGGGAGAAGTATCACACAAGATGGCTTTGGCTAACACAGGAGGCTTTCCTGAGCTTGGGAACTAAAGGCTTTGTAATAAACTCTGAATTTTGTCTGTGGTTCAGAAAGGATGATTTAACTGTGTTGCCTAGTTGTAATATTTTATTATTCCTGGCCCTTATCTGGGCAATTTTTTTTTATTGTTATGAAATCCTGTTCATCAGTGAGTATCTGATGGCTAGGACAGGGTGATGAGCATTTTAAAGATACTTGGTGTTTGCCCCTGTGCAATGAGATGCAAAATCCCCTTTGTGTTATGTCAGCACTGCCATGTGTCACGTTGTCACTTCACTATTTCATGTGCTGTTGACCTCTCTGAGAGCAGGCAGAGGAGATTCAGTGTTGAAATTCCCCACATCCTTCAGTCTGTGCCAGTGCTGTGACAGCTTTGTGGAGAGGGAGGACTTGGGGAGTAGATCTTGAGCTACAGGATGTGAAAATTATTTAGAGTTTTCTTTTGTGTAGCCAAAATGTGCAATTTCTCTGCACATTTCTATCCAGCAATGCAGCCAGACTCAGGGTGATCATTTTTGTTCTTCTTTCCTATACTGAATATCATCTGCTACTGAATGAACTGTGTTAAGGAAATCCTTGGTTTATCACATGTTTAGCTGATAGCATCTATAGTTAGAGCTGACATGGTTCTTAATTGACTGGTAGACTAATTTCTGAATGTATCAGGTGAACTAAATCTAAGCCATGTAAATGTGTATTCATTGAGAGCTGGAAGAAAGTGCCTACTCCTGTATGATAGGCTGGAGCAGACTTGGGAAGATGCTGAGTGTACTTTGGCAGAAGGGATGGCAGTGCCTAGGGCACTTCTTCCTTTTTGGTAGGGTTCCCTGCAGCAGAGAATTATCTCAAGCACAACACGGGTTCCCACTGACAAAGCATCTTGCCACGGCAATTCTTACAAACCCAGTTCTTCCCTGTCATATGCATCTAAGTTGCAGACATAAAGCACCATCCAAAACCAATCCTCCAGGCTTTGGTCTCTAATACAAACATGATTTCTGTAAAGCAAACAAAAACTTATGCTTCTGTAAACATTGCTAATGGATGTTATCACAATTCCCTATGTGCGGGGACAGTGATTACAGGAAGAAGCAAGAAATGCTGTAGACTTGCATCTTCTGTGTCCAACCTCCTCCCTTGCAGCCTCCCAGCACCTTGTGCTGACAGTCTGTCTGCCAGTGTCTGTCTGTGTCTCTTTCAAGGTGCCTGGTGCTGCTGGGGATCTGAGGGACAGCCGCTGGCTATGCCAGGGGTCATGCTTGAGGCAGAGCTGTTGTACAGTCTCCAAGTTTGGTCTCTGGGAGAGCCCTGGGGAAGTCTGATGTGATAAAGATGCGGTTTTAATTTTATTTTTTTAACCTCCTTGGAGAGTGCTGGGAGACAGCTTGCTCTGGAAAGTCCATGAATGACTGACATGGCTAAAGAGGAGACTTCTGTTCAAAATTTTAGGTTTTCTAAAATGTTCCCAGGCTGCTCCTGGGTAAGTCCAGAGTCAGGCAGCTCAGGCTGGCTTACCCTGAGCTTGCTCTTGTGGGTCAGTATTTTATCCAGCTCTCTGCATCTGACAGTACAGTTCTTCACTTTGGTTTTCCCTATCAAACTGCCTTGCAGTGGTCTCATAGCAAAAGTGGAGTAAGCACACCCAGAATTTTCTATCATTAGTGGGCACAGGGACTTCCAGACCTCTTACATCTTGTTTTGATAGACAAAGTTGAAACTGCTCAGTAGTTTTCAATAAATAAAAACGAACTGGGGAAAAAACCAAATTAGACTCAATTTCTAACCTTCCAGCTCCTGGTAACACTTTCAAAGTGTTTTTGTACCATTACTTGAACTTGTCCAGTCTGTATGGTGGGATATTTCCAATGCATGAGCGCGTGGGACTTCCTGAGTTAGTAACATGGTGATCTAAACCTTGGCTGATTTTCTTTTATTTCCTACCCAAAAAGAGTTAAACCAGGGGAATTTAACTTTTTACTGCTACTCTAATTTACTCACTGCAAAATTGCCTGTCACAGAAGTATTTTTAAAGGTGAGGCAGTATCTTTGCCCAGCTATAAACAGAGGTGTGAGTATCCCCCAGTCCAGGAAAACCACTGCCATTCCAGACCTCTGGACCCTTTTTTTATGCCTGTAACCCTGCAGCCATCTGCACCCACCAGCTCATTTTTATAAGTATAACATGGAGCGTAAATGGGTTAAGTGAGATACAGGCCCATCTTCTTATATGCTTGAAATAACAATAGAAGCAGTTGACTGCATTTTCTGTGGATACACTTGGTCTCATTTATGTATGTTCTCTATTGACAACTGCTTCTCTGCTTTGCTATAAAGATGAAATACAAAATTGCTCTGTCAAGTGTCATCTGATTTACAATGGATAGTTCGTGAACAAAGACAAACTGTGAGTTTTATGAAAAGAAGAATATTGAGTAGAATGAATCCCAAGGATAAGCATTCATTTGTTTTGTGAATTTTATATCTCAACCATAAATAGGGCATAACAATTTAAATCTCCCTTCTGAATTAATCTGATATGGCTCTGAAACAGTATTGATAGTTATGATCTTTTTCTTTCCCTTCAGTGCCTACATGAGCACTGTCTTTATTGCCCTTTGTGCTGTGCAATTATCTGTGGCATTAATTGCTACACTTTTGAAATGGGTTACCATGAATTCACTTGTCCTGTGATTCGCTTATGTGGTAAATCCAAACACGGCTACTAGAAATATCTGAGCCTGTTTATGAGCCCTTAAGTGCATACAGCTATTGGCAGTGTATTTTAATGCAGATATTACTATTGCTGTTTATTCTATTACATTGTAATTAGGCTCCACAATTAATTTTAATTATTACTACCCTTACATTAATTTTCTAAAAACCTCAGATATTCGCAATAAATACATACGGATGGATAACGATCTGGAAAAAAAAATTAAGGCTTGAGCTTTTAGCAAGGTGACTTGAGAGGAATTATGGGAACATCCCCCCCCCCTTCCTTTTTTAAAAATGTGTGTGCAACATTTTATTATTTAAGAGATATGCAGATTGAAAAGAAAATCCTGGCACAAGGTACAGCCTTGCTCATCACGAGCTGGTACCTGCATGACTTTTTTTAAAGTGTGGACAAAACAGTACGTAGAAGCAGCTGCTGTTTTAAGATTATTTGAAGTTAGCTGAGCAATAAAATTTCCACAGGGAAAGGAGTGACGTTAAGTGCTAAGGAAAATAAGGCTGGTACTTAAACTTTGCTAATGAGGCAATTGTCTAAAGTGTGGAGGCCAACACTAAAGCAGCAGAAAATTGGCAAAAATATGGAAACAAAACCCAAGGCATTTAGCACAGCCTCTGTGTTTTTAAGTCAGAATACAAAGCAGCTCCTACTTTGTTCAGAAATGGGAGGAGATACCAGGGCTTTGTTTTTTCTGCAGTTATTCCTGCCAGTTCCAGGCGGGCATAAAGGATGTTTCAGAGGACTGGGCTGAAGGGGAGTTGATAAGGGTAAAAATTGTGCAGACTGTGAAACAACCATCACCTCCTGGGACCTGCAGTAGAAGCCAAGGGCAGGTTTGTCTCTGAGAACCTCAAATGTCAGGAAAACTGAAGGAAGGATGTCATCTCTCTTGCTCCTTCTAAGCACCAGCTGAGTCAGTCCAAACGGTACAGCACTAAAGGCACTGAGAATAATCTCAGTTAAGTTATACTTGTATAGACCGAGGAAGCCTATGTATAATGTAATTATGCTGATGATTTAAAAAAAAAAGATGAAACACCATTCTGAGATTCTTCTTGCATCTACCTGAGCACTCTTCTTAAAAAAAAAAATCTGTGGTATCTTTCTTCTTAATTTCCTCATGCTTGTTAATTTGCATGGCAAATAAAACCTCTCTGATTGATTTTGATGACACTACAAGCGTTTAGCTCCAAATATAATCAGTGTAAATTGTCACACGTGTATCAGATAACCACTGAGAAACTACCTCACCATGTGCTTCACAGCCTAATGTGTAATGATTTTTCTCATGAAATTAAGAAAAATCGAGATCACTACAAATCTGTGTCTTTTGTTTGGGAACATATTATGTGCAGCACTGGAAAATGAGTCAGGTCAGGGAACGCGACTGAGCTTCCTTTTCCCTCTGCCCCCAAGGCCTATTTAGCCTTGAGACATTTACCATATGCCACAGATTATTTTAACCATGAGTGCTCCATATCTTTATGGATATGGAGCTACCACTGGGCTTTCACTGTTACTGGACTTTCAAGGTTACTTTTCTGAACCAGACAAAGAATTATGCTGATATTGCAGACATGTCAATCCTGATCTTAGCATTGTTTTTCTTTTTTTTTTTTTTTCCTCCATGAATAAATTTAAGTATGTGTGATCAGCCATTTGTTGCCTTGCAGTGTGAACTTGGGGCAGAGAGAGCAGCATGTGTCTGGCAATATATATATATATATATTGCCTGGCAGGGGGTATGTCTTCCTTTAAACTATGGGAAATGCAGATATTGCATTTTCATATTAAGCACATTGAGCTTTAGAGCTTAGTTTCCAGTCAGTTATCCTGTTTGGTGAGGTGAAGCGATCCTTACTAAAGGAATTTTTCAGCAATATCATCGCAAATGTCATAGAAACCACGTCTTTATTGTTGGCAATTATTTTTCCCAGTGAAATGACACCTTGGTTCTATATGACAAAACAATAGGAAGGTGCAAAATCGGTCTTGTCAGCTCTGATAGACTTGATTGAATGCACAGCAACAAAGAACAACTAAATATATATGCTTTCTTTTCCTAGGATATTTTTTGTTTGTATCATAAGACATAATTTCACTTTTTTCTATATTGTGGTTAGCAGAACGAGGGAAATATCTCAGATGTACAATGCTGTTATTAGATACCTATAAACATGGGTTTGCATTAGTTTGATGTGCTGAGATAGCACTTGTTAGAAATTTCTTTTCTCCTAAGAAAGGCATGGTTAGAAAGAACTTGTTTTTCATAAATGGGATTTGTGGGTGCCTGTTATATACCATTTAACAAGAAATGAGAAGATGAAAGGTCATGTACAAGTTTTACCTCATTTGAAAGGTAAGCTTGAACTGCTTAAGTTTTGGTAACAAAAAACCTACCAGAGCGAGAGCTTTTTCTCTGGCTCGTTCCCAGGATTTTCTGAAGGGCCTCCTTGTCTTGCTTGTCACTTGTCTGAGTGTGGGGTCACTTCCCCTTGGCTGGAGGGCTCATGGAGAGCCCATCACATGGGACAGGAGTGTACCTCACCCACCCATCTTTAGTACTCAGAGGGCCTTGTGATCTTTATCCCTTAGCAAAGGGGCCAGGGAACTACTGGAAAATAATGTAAAATGTTTGCCAACACACTGCTGTCGTTGTGTGAGTAGAATGCTGGGGTTTGTGTTGCACGTACACCTCTTCTCCCTGTTGATAGATGAGAAATTGTTTGGGTGCTAGTAACTTGCTGGCTGACTGGTGTGAGAGCACTGCTTAACAGCTCCTACCCACCGATGTTGGAGTTTTGCCTTTTGTTTGGATGCAAATACACTTGAAATACTGCGGGGGACCACCGTGAAATTTTGAGGGCTTGCCTCAGGTGCTGCCTTCAACCTCTGCCTCAGGGTGAAGGAAGAAGCGAGGACAGTGAGAAACTCTGCTCGGACAGCCTGTATCAGATGGGTGCTTAGAGGAGGGACAAGCACTGAGAGCCCATCATGGCAAAGCAGCCCTCCAGCCCCTGCCCTGGGTGGGACCCTCCTCTCCCTCTCCTCTCCCCTAGATCCTGGCCTCTCCCACAGGGATGGGAGGTGCTCCTGTCAGAGGGATGGTGATGTTCACTTTCCCAGCAGGTGGACAAACCTGAATGTCTGGTTCTGCCCTGGTTCACCCGGTCTGTTCACTAAAGAGATCAAAGCAGATTTATTTCTGGCACAAGACTTGATACAGATTCCTGTGGCTGTGTGTAAGCAGGGCATGGATGGACTCTGTGACCATTGCAATAACCCCAGATCCACCAAAATGTCAACAGCCCCCACCAGACCTTTTGGGAAAACAGTTTTTCTTTTATCTAGCTGACCAACTTTCTCTACCAATTACTTTACAATGGTCAAAGACATAAACTTCTCTTGAATGTTAGGGTTTTTCTGAGGTTTTATGGATTAAGTAATCTCAGATTTTCAGGCATCCATGGGAAATCGTTGTGAAACAAGATGACCAACTGACTCATTTAATGTTATGCCACAAAGCATGGCTTGATTCAGTTTGAGTTTCAGCTGTGTCTAGCTTTAGTTATAACTGAATGGTGAATCACTACCCCTTTGTCCCTGACCCTTTTGGTGTTGCTTGGGATCTGTGACCAAAAAAAAAATGGTTTGTCAAAGCTAGAAATTTTCTGCTGCTTGATCCTAACCCATTGTAGTTAATTATCTGTGTACCTACCATTCTGATGTTAAAATAGTTTTATTTGTCCATTTTTCTTACTTTCCTAAGAATTTTTGCCAGCTTGTGAAGAGGCTGGTTAGTTTACAGCCTATCCCCCACAGCTCTCTACCACATCACAAGTTCTGTCATGTGTTAGGGTGACTGGCACTGAGTCATACTTTTTTACTATACCTGTACTGTATTTTTTCTTCCATAATCAACTTTACTCATATTCTTTCCTGCCTTTTCTTTATTCAAGTAATAATTCACATGCTAATGGGATTTTGTTTGAGCCTGTTTCTAGAAAAGTAGCCCTTAGCTGAAGTTTGCCTATACTTTTCATGGTAAAGATCTGCTTAGATTTGGGATTTTTTTTCCCCCAATATTTGACATGAATAATCAGCAAGCAGTGTATGTCTTAAAGTCCCTTGTGAAAAACTGAGTAGGACACCTGTACTATTTGCAGTAGTTTACCAGAGATAAAAGCTATGTTAGAGCTCTCATGCTAGAGCCATTGTTCTCTCCTTTGCCTCATGATTTTATCTGGCAATGCCCCTTTGACAGGGCCTGATTTGACATCTTAGAGGGTCCACAGACAAATGTCTGTCATGGTAAAGATGCTGCAGAGTGCTGCAGGGCTTGCAGAATAGCCAGGTTGTCCAGCACCATCATCTCAGAATTTCCACCCGTGTCTGAACACTCACTGTGCATTCTGCATTCAAGCCTCAGTTGGGCATCCAGGCTGCTTTGAAAAAAGGTTAACAAAGTCGGAGAAAGGGATTCGCTCAAACCAGGAAAACCCATATTGGTTTTGCAGCTAGGAAGTGAATATTAAAAGAAAGAACTGGAGTTTATGTATGTGTCACCCTCTTCCTTCTTTGGGGTCCAAAGTGTGACCCTTTTCTGGGGGTTTATTCCAAAATGTGGCATTAGCCATCTTTGAAGAGCCTTGCTTTGAGCAGGGTTTGTACCGGGTGTCTTTCTGAGATCACTTCTGACCTAAATAATTCCTGCCTAGGGTGAACTGGGTGGAGGGACATAGAACAACATTGCCCTGTTTCCAGTGGCTTGTGATTAAAGCAGCATCATGTGAGACGCAGGTTCACGTTCCTGTCCTGCCTGTTTCACAAAAACATGAATCTGTTCTACTTCTCAAGGGGCTATCCTGACAAACAGGTTAATAGATACTCTGGAGAGCTCAGGTCTCCTTCAGTTTCTTTGTCTGGAGGAGTTTCCCTTCAGAAAGAGAAAACTGGCTGTTGGTTCCATAGGTTACTGCAATTCCCTGCAGATGCAAAAGACTGGGTCAATAAATGTGAAGTTATTCATGAAGTGTAGTGTACACAGGGAAGAACAGAAAATAGCTTTCCAGTTAGTGTGGTTACCTGAATCAGACAGCTGGGCTGAGGGGGATCTGAATGTGGTTCTCCGGCTTCACCGTACTAGTAGATGTTTTGGTATTTGCTATGCCTTCAAAACTTTTCTAGCTCTTTGGGGAACATCCTTATATATGCTGTAAACTGCATATCAGTGTCAAAACCATGTTTGCAAACCATGGTAGCAGCCAGCCCAGCACTGAGGGATAGCAGCAATCCCTGAATGAAGCTAAAAGATTTCCTCCTTTTTCCTGGCAAATCTCACCACTGGTGTGACCTCCGTGAGGTCCAGGAGGCTTTCTGCCTGTTTTTATTTTGTTTTGGTTTGCTTTTTTAAAGAAAGAAAGTCCGACTGTATAGTATCAGGAGACTTCCTTCTATAAATACTGCAATCATGGACACAAATGTATTTTACAACCAGTGCTGAACACAGTCTTTTCTTTACCTGCTGGGTAAATACTAGAATCTGAGTTTCTAGAAATATATGCTGCAGTAGGTGAGAGAATATCCCCACAATATGGTAAATTGATCCAAGTAATTCAATGTAAAACTCTAAACTTGTAGACACATGCATACATAAAATTCTGTTGATGTAATGGGTTTTCTACTGCAAAGGAAAATGTTTGGTTTGGATTTTTTTTCCCTCTGGTTTGCAGGAGTAAAATATTTCAGTATGCATTAAGAAATATGCACTTTAATAGTAAATCAATTGACTACTTTATATGAAATGTAAACCCAGTACTTTCAGGCATTTCATTAGAATAAAAAGAACTCTTCTGCAAGAACAGTTTCAGCCCTCAGCCCAGCTCCACATGCTTAGCTAGATTAATATGAGTGGAATTAAAATAAGTGAGTGTGGATCAAGTCCAAGTCAAAATTAGACTGCAGCAAACCCAACATGGAAGTCAAAGGTAATTTTCCAATTGATTTTGGTAGACACTGAATATTAGAACGAAGAAAGATGCTGAAAAACCTGATATTTCTGTTCATAGTGCTGTGCTGAGGATATACCTGCTTCAGATTTTGCCACCTGTTTTCTGTGCAGGTGAAGGGAAAGGTGCAGGCAGCAGGCTGGGAGAAAGAGCTTCAGCCCTTAAATCCTGGGTTCAAAGGCAGCATCCTCTTAGTAGGCTAGTTATGAAAATTCGAGACTGTAGAGGCAAACTGGCTGTTCTGGGTACACATGTTAAATAGCTGATCGCTCTTCTGATGGAGCAACCTAGGTATTTCCACACTAGGGCACATCCAGTGGCATTATTTCCCTCACTGTGAAGAGAACCTGCGAGGTCCTTTTAGATAATTGGGTTGCCGGGCTTTTTCACACTAATTAAACAGAAAATGTTTTGAAGTGAAGTCAGTCACTCTGCCTGGCACGTTGCCATGTGGAATGTGCAGGGGCAGACGCACTCACAGCTCTCTTCACTGGCTACAGCGTGCAGAAATCGGTAGGAAAAAGAGTCAGTGGAAAATGGCCTGTTCTGTGGAGATATAAATAATAGCAACATTAGGCCAATAAAATTCAACAGCGTGATTTTTATGTGCAGCTGTAATTATTTTCCACTAAAGGAGGCGCGGGAGAAGTACAAAGCTGGCGATTCCCATTGCTAGCAGCCTGCCTAGCAGAGCGCCTGCCTCCTCCTCACTGCCTCTCACAGACACACATCAAACAATTGCATTAGCACTTCTGCTGCCTTTCTTCTCCCACCCTCTTTTTTCACACTATTTAAGAGCTAAAGCAGAGTGGTGTTGATAGTTGAGCCTGACAGTGAGTTGTGTTTGAACACAGCTTATCCTATCAATGATAATTCAGAAATTTCTGCACGCATTTTGAAGGCAAGTTTAAGTAATTTTTAGCAAATAGTAAATTGTTTGTTCTGTTTAGTGCTTCTGAAAGCGTGTCTTTGTGGAAAAGCTTGCTGTGGGAAGTTAGAATGGTATGAAATTCTGCCTCTAATCACAGAGATGAGCTCTATGTGCTTGTGGATTTAGAATATGTAGAGTTCTTAAAGACATTTTTATATCATTTTTGCCTTTTCTAAAATTAAAAGGCCAACATTACAGAAGAACAAATTTTAATACTTCATCTTTATTGCCACTTTTACTATGGTGGCAGCAATTTTAAGGAATGCCAATTCTGTAACTCTAGGTGCTTTCTGGAGACAACTGCATTTTTTTTTTCCCTTGATATGTTTTCAACAGTTTTTGGATCAGGCCCCAAATATGTGTAATTAGCTTTTTATAAAAGCTATTAGACTGTAATCGTCCTCCCATCTGGATTTTATGTTCTGGCTATTAATGCTACAGATGCTTTAAAATATACAGCTCCAAGCCCTACTCTGATCCTATTAGCTAAGGCCTAAATTCCACTTTATTTTCAAAGAGGCATGCAGAAATATTTGGGATTTTAAAAATATACTCACCTTACATAGGGGGATGTGTTTAGTACTGTGGTTATAGATAATTCACCTAGTGTTATGACTCCAGTCCTGCTCCTACTAAAATTGCTAAGACCTTTGCCATCAAGTTCAGCATATACAAGTTTGTGCTCTTCACTTATGTATGAGCAAAATACGTGCACATTTCCTTATTAGCTTCCAAGCAAATGTTCTCTTTGACTGAGAGAGTGTATCTTCTACAAGGGTTCAAGTGTCATGGTCTTACATAATCAGATGATGATCATAATTTTTTAATAAAATATGTGGACATAATTTGGTATTTTGAGCGGTCCCACTTCTGCAAGAGGAAATACAGACTCAAACAAAAGTGTAGGCTTGAAAAGAACATTCATTTCCAATGGAATATTTGTAGAAGTCTGTGGGACTTAGTATCCAATTTCTGGTATTTTAATAGGATTTAGGTCCCTAGCTCCTACATGCGCTCCAGAATCTCTGATTTACTTATTCCCCAAGATTTGCAATGAAGACCAGAGTCCTGCTGGGCTAAACCACAGACCCAGTTACAATTTCTGCCTGAAAGAATCCTCTATATATTACTTCAAACAAAAGATCCGGTCAAAGCACAGAAACCACAGGTTTGTGTAAAAATGTCCTATACCTACGTTATAGGGCAAAAATTGTCCTTTTATAGTGTTTTTTTAAAATAATCATTTAATCAGTAGAATCATCTAATACCATTATTTTTTTTCAAAGATTAATTCAGTATCTTGGAATTAACTAAAGAACATATGATTCCTCAGATTCCATGGCAGGTATACAAATGTTTATTGAAGAGAGAAGCATTTAGGGACATAAATCCATGCTGCTTGTTGAGGCATAACTTACTGTTGCCCTTGGGAGGGAAAAACACACTGCACTTCTCTGTGTGTGTGTTAATGAGCAGATACTAAATATACTGGCACGTTTTACTTGCTGCAGCGCTCAGGTTTTCGTTTTCCATTTTTATTTAATGTCAGCTCCAAGGGCACTAAGATGTCTATGGTCTAGGTACAGATGTGTTAATGTAATCTGAAAAATCGAACACTAAATAGAGCTAGTAAGAAATATCTGTGTTTATTTCATAACTATTCTCTACATGTATCTCAGAAGGATCCTATTTATTGTTTGTATATGGTTCGAAGATTGTCATGATAAATACAAAAGCAATACACGGAAGAGTAAATAGAGACAAGAAAGTCAGAAAACGTTGTGATGTGTGAATTATTGTCACCATATATTAGTGAAAGAACTTGTGTGTTTAAAACAGTTTTTCTTAATTATTTGCTTGTGAAGGGTATCTACTTGGTAATGTTTGGGCACTACTGAACTCCACCAATTTCTGGTACCTTTCTACACACGTCCTCAATGCTTCTGCATTTGCTAAAGCTTTTGAAATCCATGCTACTGAAAATGTCTTTTAATGGCAGTTATCACATTAATGTGACTATAAATAGCATAAATTAAGAAATTACCCAGGGCGATGTTAACAGACCTTTCTGGTGTCATCCTTCAGGTCATTTAAACTGATCACCAACCAAATAGAAAATTCCACAGGGGAAGTGCAGTAGGGAGCTGGTGCCTTTTGCTGAACACCAGACTTGTCCTGTTAACATAGATCCTCTTTTCCAGATGCATGTTTCCTAGGAAGGGATATGTGCTTTAGGGACTTGAGCCAAAATACAAGCCTGCTCACATATTCAGTGCATGAGGCAACACTCAGCGTTTCTATATTTGGGGAAGTGTGCTGGTTTTTTTCTCATACTGACTATGGTAGAGCTATACATCATGGGTGCTTGGGATGTTCATAAAAATAATACTGTGTAATAATAGAGTATGCAATAGAGTAATAAATATCCTTTAGGATGTAAGACAAAGCCTAATAAATTCATTAAGCAGACTAGATTTCCAGCCCCTAGCAGCAGACCCTGTACTTAAATCAAAATCACAACATGCATTTGTCTGTCTTTGATAGAGACTTGGAAACAGACTTTAAAATGAGATGTCTGAATAAAGAAACTGCCCTTGCTTTCATAAATACTAAGTATGAAGCTAGGTATAATAGACATGAATGTGGAAATGGAGGCATCTTAGCATGTCTTTGTGTGTCGGTTTGATTGCACATTGTGAGGCCTGGTGGCTCAATGCCCTCTCTCCTCGAGCCTTGTGATCATAAGAGCCAGTGCAGTGGCTGATGAAGCAAACCCATCCCTGCTGTAATAGAAACCTGAAGTGAAATGCAAGGCACTAACCTCTTTTAGGCTTTGGTGCCAATTTGGAAATTTCCATGCAAATGCTGCTCTGTAAAAATGCAATCTCATGTTTACGTAGACCTGACTGAGACTGCATCGTGATGGCAGCAAATACCAAGCAAGGGTGGTGCTGTGGAAAGGGCACTGAGGTCAGGCTGAGAAAGTGTTTTTGTCTGGGTTTTCTGGGGTTGGTTTGTTTGTTTTTCTCCAACCCCGGTTCAGCAAGGGACTGCTAATGCAATACTCTCAGTTCTTTTAGTTCCATAACTCCATTCTCTAGCTGCAGCTTCAGACAGGGCACAGGAATGTGCACATTGATTATTCAGACACACCATAGTGCAATAGTTCATAAACAATCTGCCTCCTGGATAAAAAAATTCAAAGTTTTGGTTCAGTCTAAAATGCTTTAATTTTAACTTGGGCATATCTTTACTGTTGTATTGCCATTTGAGGTCTGCCACAGGCTGCTTTGTGCAACTACTAAAGATATAAAAGCTGTGTTTTTTCCTCTGCTTGGGGAAATACGTAGCTAGTGTTTTATGCAAAGACCAAATCCTTTGTCTCCCTGAAAAAGCAATGGTGATCATCCAAGTTCAGTTTTACAAATTCTTGCCAGTGTGATGACTGCATGGTAGACATAGAGATAATGTATGCTAGAACCCAGAAGTTATTGTGTATTTATTTCTAGTCTGTTTTATAGGTAGATTCCTATTCCTGAACACTGAGCTGAAAAGCTGTGTGGAAGAACATCAGTAACTGAATGAGCTTACAAATTTTTCTGGGTGTTGCCAAGATGCTGGTCATTGATCATAAAAGCCAATTGAATAATATAGAACTTGTGACATATTCTTCTGATTTCAGCATTGATCCTTATTCTTTGACCACTGTTTGAATGCAATCTAGATGTTCTTACTAAGAGACAATTTTATTTTTAATTTACCAAGCTAAAGGAGTAAATAAACAAATGTTTACTCTTCCGTGAAGTCTGTATCAGTTGATAGGCACACGAAAAATAATGGGCATTTCAGGGGAGAAGTTAAAAGTACAGCAGTAGAAGTGAAAAGGAGAATTCAGGAAGGTAGAGCTGGAAAGCTGGCTTTGCTCTGCATGGGTGAATGGTACTGAGCAAATCCTGTGGTATAGAGTGTCTGCAACAATACTAAGGGCCCTGAAGCCCATTTGTGCTGAAAGCCTTTCCAGTAACTGGTCTTTTAAGTGCTATTCTATGTAATATATGTGTGCACCTTACATGTTCTGGTGTATAAATATTTACAGCTGGATATTCTACATTCCTCCGCATAATCTCAGATGATGTCTACCTCTTTTTTTTTGTCTTCTCTGTGGTCTTTCGCCTGCAAACAGAGAAGCTGCTGCTCATATGAGGGAAACTTTAATAATTCCTTGCAAACTGAACAACTTGAGGTGCTATTTTAGCCCAAGGCAAACCTTTGGAATTAATGAGACTTAAATGCAGAATTTGCTCAGTCCCCTCAGGTTCACTGGTATTGAAGAAAGCTCCTGCTGTGATGATGTATTGGAGTCACAGATACCATAAAATGCAGCACATATTATTCTTTTTTAATCCTCTATTTTCTGGTACAGAGTACCACCCTCAGACTATATTTTCAATGCTAGCACTCTATTAGAAACAGAAATACAGTTTTCCCTTTCAGTAGATTTCCTTCCTTTTCCTATTTTGTACAATGGATAAATAACAAGGCTGGAAAGAATGCTTGTCAACTTCAATTCTGCCAAACATGTAAATGTTATAAAAAATAGTCAGTAAAAAAAATCCCTAGACAAACCAGAATACTTGCACAATTTAAATAAGATTACAAAGATGAACAGATAATTTACAAATAAACCCTGGCAGTTGGCAGAACCAAAATATTTTGTCATGGGGATCCTCCAAGTGGAAGAGTTCAGAATGAAAAGTACAACTGCACTCAGACTTCCGTTGTTCAAATAAAAAGGCACAGAAACACACAAGGCAGCCATTGGAGGCTTTTATTAGCTGCTGTTTGTGCAAATACAATGCTCAAGTCCTTTGGAGTCCTTCAGGTTTATGTATCCATGCTGAGCTTTGGGGATTATAGTGGAGAACCAGAAGTTTCCTCACCTACTTCAGGATTAGATTCTCAGGCAGCATGCACAGGTTTTACTGGGGGAATATGCCTCTGAGTTAGAAGCATTATTTTCTTCACCCAGTTTTGCCAGTGAAACACTGAACTAAATGAACAAAACTTCATTCTCCAGTTATGTCATGTTTTTCTATAGACATGTAAACAAACTTTACCACTAATCTAATGGTGGTAAAGTTTTTTTATATGAATATAAATCTTATATTTCTATGAATATCAGCCCTGATAAGATTTTTATGCTTTTGATTATACTGATAACAGTAGAGCAAGAAACTTGCATATTGACAGTGCTTGAAATCAGATTAACTAGAAAAATATATTCACAAAGCTGGTTTGTTAAAAAGCAATCTTTTTGCTGCTCTTCTGTGCTAGTTATACATTCATTGGCATCACAGTTTCCAGCAATGAGCAATGATAATATCTGCATTAACTCTTTGAAAGGAATTTGTAAGGCCAAGATAGAGGAGCTGTTATAACAGACTAAACAAGGAGAAAAATACAGGTATGGGGATTGATCCTTTTTTAGTGCCAAACTGGAGATTTTTCATCAAAGATAAATCCATGTCATTTATCTCACCACTGGGAGTCAAATAACCTTTCTTTGTTCAATTTACTAAACTGAATTTTGAAGTGTAAGGAACATTTATCTTTTTGAATTAATAGAAATTCTATATTTCTAGTTGTAATTGTTCTTTCCGGCTTCAGTAGTGAAGGTGGTTATAGTTCCAGAAAGTGGTGTCATTTTTGAGGGAGCCAAGAGAGTGAGTATAAAACAATTTACAGCCTGTTTAAAAGCAGGGAACAAAATGCATGAACCTTAACTCAAAAACTGCTTCAGATTATTATTTTATGATTAACTAAAGTGGACTTCAACCTCCTTTGAGGTTTCAGTGTTAGCATGATAAAATCCATAGCTTCTAACAAATTGACTGGTTTCAGTATTTATTCAGTGCATTGCACACACACAGAACAATACAGCAAGGGGAAGGTCACTTGATTAATTCTTGATCCAAAGGTGTAAGTGGATATGATCATATGCAATACAAAACCAATACATATTGATTAGTGTGACAATGCTTCACTGTACAGATGTCTCTTGAAAGGAGAGTGGAAGCAGTCTAGTACAGGAGATCTCATTTGTCCTCTCCTCTGATGGTAAGGTACACCAGGATGTGTCCAGAGTGCTCCACGCTCACTACGGTATGACAACACCCCTAATGCCAACCTGGCTCAAACAGTACTGTAAGGGAAAAACATTTAGTGAAGTCCATACATCCCCTGGACCTCCCAAGATGTCTCAGTGTAGCCCAGTGCCAAGGTGAGGTTGCTCTCCCAGTCTGTGGTCATGAGTCACTGCTTGGCATACTTAGCTGTCCTCCAAAACTGGTTCCTTTCAGGGTCATAAAATGCTCCTATGAAACAGAAATTAATCTGTTTTACCTGCAAGGACTGTTTATATCTCTGGCCAGACCCCAAATTAATGCAGTTAGGATCACTTATCCAGTTGACCCAAGATGTGGTGGTTGTCTGCCTAAGACAGACTACTGCTTATCTCTGCCCCAAGACTTTTCTCAAAAATTAAGAGATGCTTGTTTGGTCAAGGACTGAGACCTTGAAGAAGGTCACACAGGGATACATGCTCAACCCTGATGGACATAGATTTGAAATTGATTTGATCTCATATGTGTCAGCTTCTCCTATGCCTGCTTATGCTGGATCCATACATGTAGAAACAAAACCACAAAGGGATAAAAGTGTGAAAATCATGACTCCCTTTTATTTTTTGGAAGGAGACAGCATGAAGCATGGGGATAATGTGAAATCCTTGGTCAGGCAACAAGGAATGAATACGAACAGAGAAAATACAAAGAGCAGACAGATGATGCAAGGGAATCAGATATATCAGTTGTAATGACTTTAATGACACCTATCTCAGTCAATGAGAATATCTTGATCCTGGTTAATCTGAACATCTGAGTCTGAAATTTCCTTTTAAGACTTCATTGTGCTAGCAAAACCTAAGGGACATTTTGGTGAAACACCCTGTTATAGCTTCAAAGTGAGGCTTTCTGCTGAAGTCACCAGGGTCACACCAGTAGGAAACTGGAGGGAAAAGAGAATTAGTTTACATTTGGTTGGGGAGATCTGGGGTGTGGCGACCACAAATGTTCCTCCTCCAGTAACTCCCATAGCTATCTGCTGGGCCTTCAGGTAGCAAACCTACTTCAGCACAGGTATTGCTCAATGGTTAAGCTTACAACCATGTTTAGGCCTCTTCTTGCCCCTCCTAGTCCCTAAAATTTGGAAAAGGTGACATTGTTCCATACAACTTCTAGCGGCTGTCTCTGTTGTTTGTTTGTCTGTGTCACAGGATTGATCAAAGCCTTGACAGCTTCACTGTAAGCATCACTTGTGAGTGTATCTGGAAATTCTGGTTAATCACAGGGGCTTTTTTGTCCTTTCAGGGCAATGGAGAGAGGAAAGAGAAAAACAGAAAAATACCTGATAGAAACTGGAGAGCCAGAGTTAACCATTAGGAGGCTCTGTGAATCTTCTGCTGAATACAAGGATGAAGGAGGGGAGGGTAGGGAGATGGAGTTCAAAAATCATGCAAGACTCTTAGGAGATGCCTGATTCAGCAAAACACAGATTCCTCTGCCTCTACAATGAAGGCTGACTCAGCTTAACAAAGTGGCTAAGTAGGCCCATAATTTTACTTGTGACAAATGCCCTCATCTTCATTGAGACGATTCATGCCCATGCAGTTGCTTAAATACTTTGTAGGTTGTGAACCACCTCTCAGTAAAGTCATCTGGTTACTGCATACTCATGTTTGAAACTTTCAGACTGTGAAGGTAGGCACTTTCAATAATGAACACTCCTGGGGCTGTGTCACATGAGTTCTTTTGCCTTTTAAATGCAGATGACAGGTTACTAAAAATGTTTCTCTCCACATAGCATTTTTTGCGGTGCTGCTATGTGCTGCATATGCCAAACTTTCCTCTGGGATTATAAAATATTTTACGTGGTTTAGGTTTATTATCTGGCCCAAGAAGAAACAGAAATACCTTCAGATTTGGTTATCACATTTCACTGAGCATGTTGAACAGATTGACAGTTATATTTGAAGATAATTAGGTATGGTGAACTCACTTGTTGGAAAGTTTAGATTTGTAAAGACATATTTATAAACATTCAGTTTCTTGATACTTTCATACCAAGCATGACACTGACTTCTGCACTCTCACACAATTATTCAGTGTTTCAGTGGAACCTCATTGTTGCTGTTGTTAGCTATATTTTGTCAAAATCTATTTTACTCAAAATTCTTCAAAACTTTGTCCCCATTCTGGATCTGCATTTTTCTGTAGTCTAATAGGTGAGACTTCTTCGGGTTGCAGTTGCAGCATGAGCACTGATATTACAGAATGAACACACTTTATTTCTGTTCAGACAAAGTCTGCAAAGTGTTTCTTCAGTGCCAGGGGCTCTATGCATGTTATTTTTCTGTATGAGAGGATAGGCCACGTATGTGCAGTCTGTCACTTTTGAGTCATCACTAATTTTACTCAATTGTTTTTAATGAGGCAAGGTAGCTCACTTTGGTGGGTGATACAAGAGAGATCCTGTATAAATTGGCAAAAACAAAACCCCAAAAAACAGGGTATGAAAACTCAGTCATATCCTTTAAGTATTAGTCACAGAGGACACGGCTATTTCTCTGCTTTACCTTATCCTTCTGAACTTAATTCATTACATCTAAACGCCATGTAATTGACCTCTGCCTCACCCAGTATTCCAGGGGAAATCATTCCTGCTCCTAGACCAGTGCAGCCGAGACTCGTCCAATGGTCTGGAGCTGCTTCTTAAACGTTGTTTCCTTATTCCCTCCTTAGGACCAGTAATGCACCGGGATATAGCCATGGAGCAACTGAGAAATGATTGCAAAACACATCCCTGGAAAAGAGGACGAGGAAGTGAAATCAGAGGACTCCGCCGCCCTTCGGGAAAGGGAAAAATACGTTCAAATCCCTGAGCAGATGGTGAGTGTAAGCACACCGGAGCGGAGCTGAGTTCCTCCCGCGGGGAATTCGGACTTTCTCCTCTCCGCTGCTCGCCTCTCGCCCGAGGAGGCGGGGGAACTGCTCCGCCCGGGGACACACGGGGAAGCCCACCCGCACAGGGGGCACACGCTCATCATCCCTTGCACACACAGAGAGCGCGGCTGCCCCGCTCCGCGCCGCGGGAACACGCGCCCCGCACCGGCACACGCGCGAAGCACCGCCCCGGACCGCCCCCGCATCCCTCCCTGCTCTCCTGCCGCCCTCCCTCCTCCCGCCCGCCGCGCACACACACACACACGCACACACCGGCCGCAACATGACGGGCGGGCGGAGGGACTGACAGACCGGGGCACCGCCGCTCCGCACGGATTATTCTCCCCGCGCCGGGGCGACACAGCGAGACAGCGACCCAGCGGGGCGGGGGCGGTGCCGCGCCGCGCTGCCAAGAGGGTCCCGGCCCCCGCCGGCAAACGGCGAGCGAGTCGGGCGCTGGAGGAGCCCGGCCAGGTAACGCGTCCCTCCCCGGTGGCATCGCCGGGCCAGGCCGCGGGTCACCGCGAGTCCCCGGCGTGCGGGTGCCCCGGGGCGGCGGGGCCGCGTCGCCCCGCTCGGCAGGTGCCGAGGTGATCCGGCGGGTGTCGCCCCGGGGCGCGGGCGGCCCCCCTGCTTTGGCCTCGCCTTCCCCGCCCGCGGGGCGGCGGCCGCCGGGCGCCCTGCGCCGACCCGCGGCGCGGCTGCGGCGGTGGGGGCGGCGGAGGATCGGGGCTGCCGGTGCCGCAGCTCCGCGCTGATCTCCGGCAGCCGCGCTCCGGTAGCGCCGAGGATTTGCGAGGGCGGGCGGGCGGCGCGGGGACAGCGGCACTGGCGTCTTTGTGGCGGGGCGGCCGGCGCTCGGCGCCCGCAGGTGTCACCCGGGGGCCGGCCCAGCCCGGGGCAGAGACAGCGCCGGCGGGGCCGCGGTGGCCTGAGGGCATCGCGGGACTCGTCGGGCCCGGCCTGCGGGGGCACGGCTCAGGTAGCCGGTGCCCGGCGGCTGAACCTCGCTCGCCGTCGCTCCGGCCTCGCTGCTGCAGGTGACGGGAAAGAAATCGCATCCTTTTTTTGTTTATTTTTGGCGTTTCTTTCAGTTTCTCCCCCTTTCCCTCCTTGTGTGTTAGGCAATCTGCAATTAACCTGTGAAAACGACAAGAAGTGGTTTCAGAAATGAGAATGGGTAGGGCCTGGCCGCTGGCGGTCATGTGTGACCCTTGCCATGGATTTGGAGGCAGGAGCTGGAGGACGCTGCACATGCTTTCCAAAATCGCATGGCAAGCTTAAAAAGTGGAGCAGATGGTGATGGTAGCGCTTATTGTGGAAGAGGTTCGTGGGAATCCTTTATTTCCTCTAGATAGTTTTCGTGTTGCTTTTCCTAGCTAAAGAGGTTGTTTTTGGCTTTCGGGAAGGAAAGGGTGTTGCTGTAAGTTGTCCTGCAAAGGGACGGGGTTATTTTGCTTTTCCTCAGAGAAGGGATTCCTCCCCCTTCCCAGCTTTATGTCTCTGTCTCTCCTTTGGGATTGACAGCAGTAAGCGTCTTGGCATAGACAAACTGCAGTATGCTTTATTTTCTTATTGCACACCTTTATAGTTGAATGTAAGTAGAAAGGAGACTCAGAGTATTCTCTTATCTCTCTCTATGCCAGATGTGTTTTTCTGTCTAGTATATATTGCACTTGAAGTGTTAAACTCTCAGGGGGCATGGAGGTGGGGGTGTGAGGCAAGGTCTACTAGTTACTTCAAACAATTCTCCCTGCTCATACTTAAGAAGGAGAGAAAGGAACATGTTGTAAAAGCAGCTGAGGAATATATAAAAGTGAAATATTAATGAACTGAAAAAGCTCAGATAGCAAAGACATTGTGCCTAATCATTCAGGGAGGTTCTTGTCCTCTTTACAGCTCTTCATTGTATGTGTGCTTGTACTACAAATGCAATTGGTTAAAGGATGGTAACGTTTGTATTTAGCTGGAAGTAGTAGTAGTACATTTTGCGGCTTTTTGGCATTAGTGATGATCTCTGGAATAGCCTCCTTTAGCTGTGTTTTTTGAGGCTGCTGTAAGAAAGGGAATTATTACAGAAACAGTAAAAAAAATTTCAAGAGTATTTTCTTGGAAATGTAAATGGGAAGGGCTGACTCAGACCTGGAATAGCCCAGAGGAACAACTAGTCTTGGAAAGTCCTCTTAGAGACATCATGATGATGACTGAGATATTATTCATCTCTTGCATCCCAGAGAGCAACATCCTATAAATAGGCAGCACTGTCTCAGGAAAAGGTAATAATACACAGCTGTCCAGGGTCTGCTGAAAGTGAGAGAGAAGCAAGGGATATTTTCTGCAGACTGAGGTTCCTTTACCTCTGAGTCTGGAGTGCAGTGATCCCTGTAGTTTGATTTACTTCCCCAGTTTGGCTTGGAAGAAAACTAAGTGCAGCAGCTTTCTGCCATAGTTTGGTGAGGGAATTTAGTTCAGTGAGAAAGTCAGCCCACAGGGCGAAGCCTTGTAACCCTGGCTTTAATCCTTGGCAGGACTTTTTGGAGTAGCTGGAGGCTTGAGTCAGACCTGCCTTCTGGAGAGCTCGGTGCAGGCCTGAGTGGGGCAGCAGATACAGAGAGCTGTACCAGAAGGATGATCTGGAACAGTACATAGGGCATGTACCATGTCTGACTTAGACCAGTTAATGTTGGGGTTTTAAGTCTGTTAGTAACAGAAGATGCTGAAAAAGCATCTTGTACCCTCAGGTCTGTGCATGTGGTTGTGTGAGAGCACAATCTCCTGTGCTGTGTAAGCTGTGCATGGTTGGATTTCCCCTTTTTTATTCAAATGTAATGTCACGTGAGCCTTTGAAGTTGACATTGAAGAAGTTAGATTTGGCAGCGTTTTGGAGATTTTTTTGCTAGAGTGTTTCATAAACTGAAAGAGATATAGAGAAGTTGCTTCATTGGGAAAAATTCCTGCTCTTCCATGAAAGTTCATGGAAGATACTATAGCTTTGTTGGATTAGCCCATCTGGAGTTCTAGAAAGAAAAATGGCAGCTGTATGTTTCGTATGATGTTGGGAATTATACAGATACAAATAAGTTACTGAGAAGAATATTTTGTAAAATTAAACTCAGTGATAGCTTTAAAAAAATCATAAATCTATCTACATACCATGACACTTTGATAGTCTTTAATTGGCTTGTTTTCCACTGTACTTTTGGAGGCCTCCTAGTAAAAGGAGGGTGTGTGTTTACTTTCCCTTAAGAGAATGGAAGAATTGAATGTTGAATTGTGGTTTGAGGTTGAATGATACTAGTAAAGTGTGACATGAAATAACATTCATGTGTCAGTGAACATATCAATGGAAAAGAAACCTTGTGAACACTTAGTCAAATTAAATAGCTACTAGCTTGTTGTCGTGAAGAACTGAGCTATATCTTCTGTCTTGTAGAAGTTACTCTTTGTTGTAAGATTTAGTGCCTCAGGTTTTCCCCTTGAGAATAGTTTTGCTGCAATTGGAGGGGCTCATCACCAGGTGGGAGAGAGGGAAACAAAAGGAAATACACACATAAATAATGGCAAGTAGAAGCTGGGTTTGTTTCCTGAAAAATGACTGCCATTTCCTCAGATTTTTCTTTCAATATTGCCTTTATTTGGCAGTTTTGTTCAGTGACAGTAAACTGGCTTGCCTTGATAAAGTAAATATGCTTTTGTGTTAGACTTTAGCTATTGAGTGTACTGGCTGTGTGAGATGGCATGTGAAATAACAGAACTTGCAAGTACCTAAAACGTGTATTGTCTTTGTACTGGTAAGATTTTGTATATTCCTGTGCTTTAGCAAGGGCCTGTAGCTTTAAGAATATGGAAGATGCAGCTGTGTATTTTACAGGAATGAGTATTAAACCTTTATAGCTGTTTGCTAGTTAAATATGTAGTTACTTACTGCTTCTTGACTTGTTCTCAGGGCACTACATCATGGGGTATGTTGCTTAGGTAATATGAACTCATTCCATGACTGAAGGCTCTAGTATGATTTGTCTATTGTATGGCAGTGAAATGATAATAATAGTAATAGCAATAATAGTAGTAGTAGTAATAATGCTTTCTATGAAGTCTGCTGCCTTTACATGAAATGTGACTTTCCTGTACAGGGCAGTTGGTTTATAGTAAGGGATAAGAAGCTACAAGCAGGCAATAAGTGAAAGTAGTAAAGTCCTAGATCTGAAAGAAGCAAGATTTTTGTTAAATGTGCACTCTGGTCTTATTGCGTGTGTTTTGTAATTCTGCAAAAAAACTAAACCCTAAAAATTAAAAACACACTGTTGAGAGGGATTATCAGATCTGAGTGATGATGTATCCAAACACTGTATGTTGCTTATACATGGTGCTATGTTTTTGCCCTGATCGTTTCTGCGAAGGCCCACATGAGTGTTGAGGTATGGACGTGTAGTTCTTTGCTCATACATGGGACGTTGAAGCAGTGATGTGTGAAAGTCCCACACAGCTGATTTTGGTAAAGACAGTTGAACTGGAATATGCATGCCGAGTCCCACAGTCTTATCTTAATAGATTAACTGTGTTTATATAGTTTGTTTGGTAACTTGGCATAGATGTGGAAACTTCTTACAGATCCAATTACAGGATTGTGTGTAAAGTTATGCAGCATTTTCTCAATAAAGACTATTTACTGTCAGATGATTTTTTTCAGTCTAGACAAAAGAGCTTTCCCTGGATTTCACTGTGTTACTAGGTTTGAGAGAAAACAGTTCTGCACTCGTAGAATGTAATGATGCTTTTACATTATTTAAGGAAATGCCACTTAATTTTTCATAATGCTCTAGCATATCAGGAATTTGAGATCCAGCTCAGTCAGTAATGCTTCTGAGGATCACAGCTGTTTTCCAGTGTGAAGACCCAGTTATGACAGACTGGTAGGAAGCTTTTAAAAACACTCCTTTATAAATTTTGGTAGTGAAAATCATTGCTTCTGAAAGTGTATTGTTTGGTTCTAGTGCATATCCAGCTCTGACTTTTTTTGCTTATTTTATGCTTGTTTTGGGCTCCTTTACTGATCCTAGTTTGATGTGCCATCTTTGTGATCTCTTTAAACATTTTAATGAGAAAATAACAGCTCTAAGTGATGTACTGATTTTGTATAGTACAGTAGGATTTAGATTTGGGTGAGAGTAAGGAAGTATTCAACAGGTTTCTCATCTGTGTGTGTTGCTTGTGGCATAATCCAAACCTTGTCATTTACCGAAAAAGCAATGACATTTGTTCACGTGTCACCTGATGATGTTAAACTGTCACTGTGTGCAGTGCCAGCCAGTCTCACACTTAGAGAAAGATGGAGTCACCCAGTATATCCAAAATGTGGTCAGAGAGAGGTATGCTGTGCTCAGGTGGCAGTCTCTGCCTACTCTGCCAATATCCAAATACACCAGCAGTTTGTGCTTTGTATTTCGTCCTGTATGCTAGGTACTCATTCCAAATTCTACAGTGTCTTCTAGTTTTAATTTAGTGCAGTGCTAGTTTGTGGGGCTATATTTTAGAACTACCCTGGCTCATTTATTTATTAATTTAAAGTGTTTTGTCTTCATTTTTTAACTAAGTGACTGGCGAGGAGAGAGGAGAAGAGTGAAGTTTTACCGCCTATTCTTGAAGAAGTTTTGGCCAGTGGCAGAATGCTACTGATTTGAATAGGAGCCTTGGTAACTGTTTTGTCAGCTTTTATGACTTTAAAATACAGTGGCTAGGTTCTTGATGGCCAACTGAACGTGTTGTGGCACAGAGGCAATGGAAATGGAGTAACAGCCCTGCCAAGAATAGATTGCCTGTAATTTTTTTTTTATTAGTTGTCCCCACACTTATTACTTTATTCTGTGCAGGGATATTTCTTTCTTTGTTAACACTGAAGATTTAAATAAGAATATAGTGTATATATTAGAAGCATGAAAATGCTAAGAAGCTAATTTTATTTGGAGTATTAAGAAATATTAATAAACCGCCTTGGAAACCAAATTCTGCAATAATATATTCATGTTTTGTTCTCTTGATTTTGCTGAAGGGGGGTGAGTGGGAGAAAATGGCAATAGAAAAAATGATGTGGAATTCTCCATATTTATTTCTAGTAAAGGGAAGCTGCAAGATGATGTACATCCTTTCACATTCATTGAGACCTCTCAAATACCTTAAGTGCAGATTGTGCCTTTAGCTGTGAGTGTAAGGTATGAATTATGCTTAAAGTGACATGTTAAGGTTTTAATATTCCTTGATATGAAAAATATACTTGAAAACTAAGTATGTTATAAGTTGGGCCACCCAGCATCTATGGGAAATGGCATGTCCAACTTGATATCATGTAGCATACATTAGTTTCAATTTGCAAGTGGAATGCACAAACATTGTGGTATAATAGAATCATAGGATCGTTAAGGTTGGAAATGACCTCCAAGATCGAGTCCAGCCTTTTATAAAATACCAATATGCCCACTAAACCATATCACAAAATGCTGTGTCTCATTTTTGTAATACTTCCAGGGACTGTGATTCCACCACTTTCCTGGGCAGACTATTCCAATGCTTAACCACTCTTCCAGTGAAGAAGTTTTTCCTAATATCCAGTCTGAGCTTCCCTTGGTGCAACTTCAGGCTGTGTGCCTTTGTCCTGCCGCCAGTTGCCTGGGAGAAGAGGCTGATCCACAGCCTTGGGGTGCCTCAGCCACAGCCTCATTTCAGGTGATTGTGGAGAGGGAGCAGGCCTTCCTTGAGACTCATTTTCTCCAGCCTATAGAACCCTCAGCCTCTCCTCATAGGGTTTATGTTCCAGATGATTTACTTGTTGCATGACAGCTTGGCTATTTGGAAAACAACCCAGCCACCATGTGAAGGCACACCTGCATGTCTTCCAGAGGCAGCCTTTGAAGGCATTCCAGTTGGTTTCTTCTGTTAGAGGTTAATGAGCTTTCAGCAATACTTGGCTGGGAGAGCCATGTAGGTATCTCCTATTCTCTTCTGGCTTTGGTGTTTCCCTATGTAAAAGTAGAAGTGGTACAAGGAAGGTGATAGCTGGTTCTGCACTCTCTCTGAATAGCAAAATAAGATGGTTTTGTTTTGCATTAATTTAAATTTTGAATTATGTGAATATGCAGTGTTTTGTAGCTAGCTAGTACAGAGGTTATACTGTGAGTAGGACACTCAAGCATCCTAATTTGTTATGACTTTGAACACATTTTTTCAGTGTAGTGGCTGTGAGCTCAGAGAGAAATGTTGGCCCCATAGGCCAGCGGCAATACTGCTACTGGTTTTAATGAGGCCTTGATTATACCCTTAAGTAATATTTCAGTGTCTGTCTGTTTGCTGTGTACAACATTTATTTTTTTTCAAGGACTGATTTTCAAAAGTTACTGAGCTTGTACTGTTGATGGTTTTGGTTATATCATTAAATTTTTAGTACTTCTAAAAATTAGGTTATAAAAATGCTTCTTACAATAAGTAAGTCCAAAAGAATAGGAATTTTTGGATGTTTAAGACTGCAAATACAATTGATGTGAGTAAGTTCAGTGTGTGAAAATAAACTGTTTTGTACCTGTAGGTACCTATACTATACGAATGCTGATTATGCAAGGGGATAACACAAGGCATTGAGAGTTTTTATGAAGTCCAGCTGGAGCAGAGATTCAAAAGACCAGGGTAGTTAAAATGATTGTCTAGATTTAAAATTTTCAGAAATAGATGAATAATGGGGAAGTAGAAGGAAGAATATAAGATTTGGGAAAACTCTTTCAAAATAATACTGGCTGGAGAGTTGGGAAAAATATTCATATGGAGTAGATGAGGAGGAAATAAAAGAAATGTGAAGAAATTAGTTTGTCAGGTGATAAGAGCTGACACCACAAATGGCTTCTTTTTATCTACTAATCTTTATTTTATAGCTAGCAAACTCTGGGGCATTTGCTGAGATGGGGAAGGAAAAAGACACAGAGGCGAGGTGGTGGGGAAAGGAAAATCAGCAGTTCTGCTCACCCAGTGCTCTGTCTTTGTTCTACTCAACCACTAAAAACATGTTAGAAGAAGTTTAGGGATTAGTCACATGAGCTGGAAGGTAATCTCTATTGTCTTTAAATCCTCATCCCAGTATCCTGATCTTGGTCAATTATGGTTTTGGTGTCTGTCTGTGGCAGCATCTCAGCAAATTTCACACCAGTCTCTAGTACTTGCCCATGGCCCTTAATAAGGGAGTAAGGTACAATTGTCTGTTAATGATAGGTTTTGTTACAGATTAAACTTCTAACAGGCAGAAATCAGAACCAGAAGCTACAAAGCTGTTTTATACTGTCTGATCTGCAGCTTTGCAACACTTGTGTCTATTTTTAATAGTTTTGCTAGTTAGCTCTTCTTATTTAGTATTTAGCATGAGCTAAGTACAAATAACCACCTTACATGGCTTAGCTGAAGGCCTAATAACTTATGCATCTGAATCCTGTCAAGAGATGCATATAATTTTTACCTGTAATAGTTTCAATTTCAGGGTGTTAGCAGGTAAAGACTAGGATGTGAATATGACTCGAATGAAGTTTTTAGCTAACCCATCCTGTGAGTTGCTTACAGGGATGCATAATATTCCTGAGACAGTGTGGGGAGAAATTTTCTGGGGTAAATACTGCATGCTTGTGTACGTGTGTGTGTGAGTATATATAAAATACAAATGCTTTCAGTGAAAGGAGGTCAGCAGTGGTGGTTTCAGTTGAAAGCTATGCTGTTTTTAATATGGAATAGTGAATGCTTCAGGGGAAAAAAAAAGATTTCTTTCATTTATTGCTTTAACAACAGTAAAATTAAAACAGAAATCCAGTCTCAGATATCCAGGTAGTTAATAACTGGGGGCAGGGGTAGGCAGAGAATAACAAAAACAAAAAAAAAGCTTCTTATCCTGGTTTTAAGGAATTTATTTTGTTGTGGGCAAGATGCTTCTCAAAGCTGTATATTGCAATACACACATTACTTGTAGCCTTCATTTGAGAGTGCCTTAGGATTATACTGTTTATTGAAGAAGGTGAGCAAAAAGTTACTGTTGGAAAAGGGTGTGAAAAATTTAGGTATTTTTCTATTTTCTCATGCTTTCATTTGAATTTTACTGACATTTTGCATTATAAATGTTTCATTGTGATTCTATGTTTTGAAAATAGTTAAGTGGGTGAAAATGTATGTATAAAAGAAGCAATTCCCTAATCACAGTAATGATTCTTATAGTTTGCATAGGACAATGCGTGTGACTTCCAAACTGCTGAACACCAGAGAAGCTGTAAAACACTTACACAGCACTGTATCTTCTGCAGCATTTTCTAAATATAGACTAAATCCTTGTCATAAAGGGTTTGTATAGTTAAAACAAGACTTGACATGACACAGAACAGCTTGAGAGAGGTATGTGAGCTATGGGTGAGGAACTGTGAGAAATTAAACAACTGTTTCAAGTGAAGGATTTTTGGAAGGACAGTGAAGATGCTCGCCCCCTTCAGCAAAAAAAAAAGGGGGGGGCAAAGGGAGTTTAAACTCCTTTTGTTGCTTATTTTTTTATTAGTAGGTTTTTAGAAACCACTATTTCTTTCTAATTCAGATAATAAAAACAGTAACTAAATGAAACCTACAGAAAGGGTTTTTTGTTTTTTTTTTTTTTTGTAATAAATAAGAAAGGAATTTAAAGGTGTTGTCAAATGTACAGTTGTGGGTCTAGATCCTCAGCTACTGCTTCCTTCAATGTACAGCACTTTTCCTTCAGTGGAGCTTAACACATGTATTGCTTGTAGCTCCTATTTGTATTTATTAGGCTGAGCAGTGGCAGCTGATGGCAGTGAAAGAAGGATGGTGTAGGCAGAAAATGCAATAGCTTTTGATCTACAGTGCCTCTAGCACCCCTTCCTTGGGATGTTGTTGGTTCTCTTCTGTTCCTCTTCAAACTGGTTTTCTGTCCTAGCAGTTAAAAATGAAGCTTGCAAACCTTTGTAAACTATGCTGCTTGGACAAAAAAATGAAAACCCATTGCATAGAAAATAACTTTCTATGGAAACAATACTTGCTTATCCTACCATCTGAGGATCTTGCTGCACCAGATGTTTTTGAACTTCTTGGTTGCTTTCAGTGTTATTTAAGAAAAGATTCAAAGTCTTGTAAATTAATGAAAATTTTATTAAGTTTTGAGAAATTGGAGGAGAGACACTCATGTAAACTCTCTGGCTGAGAGAAAGGCTGGATTTTATGATCAGTATCAAAGAGTCTGTGTAGGAGAGGTGTCTTGTATGTGTCCTGGCTGCTCTGTGTTTCTTAGACATTGAAATGAACCAAGCACAACATGCAAATGTGTAGGTAACTAGGCCTTGTTAGGTCTGGCATTCATAATGGCATATGAGGAAAAGAGAACCTGAGTGCTTTTCTTAAATTGTTGTTTGTTTGGGGCTTGGTGGTGTGGGTTTTTTTTTTTTTTTTTTTTTTTTTTTTTTAAATATGGTCTTCCTTCCTTCCCCTGGGTTATTTTATATCACCTCTTTTGAAAGTGTGGGGTTGAGCACTTATTCAGGGCGGTGGACTGACGCCTCCTTGATGAGAATTGATTTGTTTAAGCCCTTATGTTGTATCTGTTTACAATACATCTGAAGATTTTTACTTTTTTTTTTTTTTATTATTACTTGAAGTCCTCAAGCAAGCATATTGCAGCCATGAACCTTTAATTTAACTCAGCTTTTGACTGGAAAGATAGCACATATTGTGTTTTTTAATTGGTCCGTTCACATTAACACTCAGCACATCTATCAGCAAAAGCAAAGAAGGCCAGACTTCTTTTTGTTCTGTGGTGTCAGAACAGAATGGAAAGCCCAAACAAACTTTGCTGTGCAGAAGGCACAGTTGAATTGGTTTTGCTTTGAACTAACCTGAGTGTTTGAAAAAACAGACAGAAACTGTGCCTACTTAGTGGAGTGTGTTGGACTGGTTGGCCATAATGTAATAACTGAGGGAAAGATCCCAGTTACAGATACTCATTTGAAGATGGGAAACAAGTAATTTATTCTCTGTTGCCATTCAGCTTTCCTCTGGTACCTCTGGTTTGAGAAGTTTTGTTAAAAGTAGAGAAGTAGGAGAAATCTTCAGAGGCATCTATTTTGCAATAGCAAAACACTTAGGAATTAGTAGTGAATGCAAAATCCAAATATTTGTATTCAAATAAAGTGCATTCCTACTGAAGCATTTTAAGTGGTTTGTTGCTCTAGTAGAAAATGAGCTTAGAAATAAAGCAAAGCAGTCTTTGTGTCAAGAGAAACTTAATGGAACGTTATGTTTCAGTATTTCAGTCTTTATGCTAAGATTTGGAAAGCATATTACTTTTCTGAACTGTACCTGAGCACAAATGATGGTGAAGAATGTACAGAAAAAATGTTGAAGAGAGTGACTGTGAAAAATAATGATATTGTGTAAGTGTTTGGCACAGTAACAACATCAAAACCCTCCTTACGTGTTTGTTTATTTTGGAAAACAGTTTGGGCAGGGCAGTACTGTGATTATTCAAGTCATGTTTGGCTGTAAAATGAGCTTGGTTTGCTCTGTCAGGCAGGTGTTGCTGCATTCCAGTAAAAAACATCAGCTGAGCTTGTGTGCAAAAAATGCACCTGTTTATGGGAATGACAGTTTCAGCTGAGATAAACTGTTATGCAGGGTACAGCAAAGTGGCTTAAGGATCAGCCATCCTTTTTAAGGTGGGATTCTTGCTTTGACACTGTGGTAGTTTTGCCTTTGCTCCTGTTAGTTGTGCTTCAGTCAATGCTGGTTGTACTTCAGTTGAGCTCTGGTTACTGTATGTGTTAAAAAGGTCTTTTGTGTTTTATCTATTATGCATGATGATTATTGGGGAAAGTTATTTCATGGGCTACTTTATTATCTTGAATACAGCAGTTTGTAATACTTACGGGTTTACCAGAGGGGTTTAATGAATCTGTGACAATAGAAACAATTACATGGGTGGTAGAAAGAATCCTTGAATGTATTATTTTTATTTCCCTGGAGTTAATCTTCACATATCAAAGTAAATTAACCAGAATATGCTGTGTGGATATCTTCTGGATTCCCAAGTCAAAAGCTATTATGAACAAAATGTGATTCTCTTTATTCCCTCTCCGACAGTCCTTTCTCAAAGTATGCTCCTAGTGAACAAAGTAATATTCTGCATACGTTCATGGTATTAAGGGAAAGATGCTAGTCACTGGGATATGTACAGATGAAATTATTTCGAGAGATATTTTTCCCTTTCTTCCTGTATCCTTGGCTCCTGCCACCCTCTGTCTCCATCCAGCTGGCTGGTGTCACCCATTGTCATGCTCTTTGTTATCCCAGGGGTTGGCAGTTCACGGCGTCTCGTCGGGATTTCCAGCCAGAGCTCAATCTGCATTTCAATCTGCAGTTTGCAAGCCGAGCTACCTGCACCAGGTGTATTTCTCAGCACTACAAGGGAGTGTCTGCTTGCCTCACTTTGTCCCTTTAATGCCCTGAGGGATTGCCAGTGCAGTGGCATTTACTGAAGAGGTCAAGTTTGATGGAAACTCAAATTGTAACCTGACTGGAAATTAAACAGAATATATTTCACATTTGTTTATTCGCCTAGGAGCAGATACATGCAGAGATGAATTGCAGTGTAATCCCCAAACTGTGTACTATGTTGTGCTAATCTCTACAGCTACATCTGATTACAAAAGGAAAAAAGGCCACTGATAGACTTTAAAAGTTTCTGCCATCTGTCCTGATGCTTACCCTTCATTCACCTTAAGGTTGTATTGTCAGAGGCTAGGCCCCCTCGTAGGCTGTTTTTTACCTTCTGTTTCTCTTTTGGACTCTGTTCAGATAGAGCAGCATATGGATCTTCTGTTTTACCAGAACAATGCAGATCCTCATATCCTATGCTTCAGTTGTTTAACCTAGCAGCTTTGGATTTGGGACCCTCTTTTTCCTGTGTACCTCTTCACAGCAGCTTGCAGTCGAGTTATCACAATGAAGAGAGGAATGGTGTGCTTTTCTGCACCTTTATCTTTGAGATTTTGGTGCTTGTGGAATGGTTTCACATTGCATAGCCTTGTTAGTTAGCTGAGTGCTTCTCCAGATCCTGGCCATGTAGATGACTGTACCCTTTGGGTGCGCTCTGGATCAGGCTCTTCCTTTGTCCTCATCTGACACTTCACTGTTTCTGTCCGCTGGGGAGATCTGCCTAGGTTTGAAACCACAAAAAGAGGCGGATAGCATGTACTTCTAGCAGAATAATAGCTTTCCTGCAGCTCCTTACCTGCTTTCTGGTGTGCAGGAGTTAGTGTAGTCGGAAAGAATATGATTGCTTGTGATTGTGTGGAGGAACAGGCACATGTCTTTGGGAGAGCTGAGGAGGGTGCGCAATTTACAGCAATGTTGTTCATGCTGAAGTACTTGATTCATCTAAATCACATTTTGTCTGTCTGCCGAGTATAATAAACACTATGTTATTAAAGCTAGTAACAACCACCATGGCTTTTGAGAAAATACTATCATCACTGAAAAGCTGGGTTAAGCTCTACCTAAATCCAAAAGTAATTCAGGCTGCTAATGGGGTTTCAGGACTCTTCCCTAGAAAGCGCAGACCAGGCAAGTGATGGAGATCAAGAAAATAAATACAGATACCAAGTTTGAGAGCTAATCTCTGTATTTTTAAACATTCAATGAATAATTCAGCAAAATATTTTAAATATTTAAAGTGTATTTAAACCACCATTTCAGCAATTCCTGCATCTTTCTTTCTAATCTTTTTGGTTCATGATAGAGATTTCAGGTATGCTGTTATTTCCACCCCTTAGGCTATAATGAAATGAAGTATTAGTTCAAGATATGAAATTGTTGATGTCACTGCTAGGGCACAGTTAGGTATGGAAACCTAAAAGATTTTAATTTTATGATGGAAATCCATTATAATAAAGTTAGTGGCTTTCAGAGAAAAGGCTGGACTTGGAGTTATTCGCACAAATTGATGGGAGGAAAGAGTGCTCTTAGAAAAAAATAACGATTGAGTTTTAAAGATTTTTGGCTTAAAGAATTTTTGCCTCCACAATGTATACATTGTCTAGATCAGTTGTGTTGTGAATAATTGTATTGGTAAGGGTTTTTTTACACTTAAAAAAAAATATATATATTTGTTTATTGTTTGTCACTGGCTGTGGCAAATAAAAGTAGCTGTAGCCTGTATAAAAAAATGAATTTAACATGCTTTTCATGTAGCAGGTGTGTAAACTTGAAGCTTCATGCCAAGATGTGTTTTGATGGTTAATAGCCTGTGTGTTCTAAGGGAATGTCTAAAGGACATGTTGAAGTCCAATGAATGTTACCAAGTATGTAGAAATACTGGCATGAAAATGGTAGGAGGAATATTTTGAGGGAGTTGGTATGTTATGTTTTTCCTGAGGATAAGATTTTGTGTGTGCATGAGATGGGTGCGTGGCCTGGCTGCGTTGTAGGAATGGCTGTACCAGATCCAAGTTCTGCCTTCACAACACGTGCTGGAAAATATTTAAAATTGTAGAAATTAAGAACTGAAACTCTCCGTGAGAGCTGGTTATGTTTGCAGTGCCCAAGGTAATGCAAATTGCATGAGCTGACAATCTTACTCTGTGAGCTCAGGGAATGCTGCTGATCTTCTTTTTGTTTTTTGAACTTTGATAATCCACTGTCCCATGTGGCTAAACAAGGGAGAGAGATCTTGTTTTCTACGTATCTAATGATGGCAGCAATTTCTTGGCAGCTGAATTAATTTCAGATTCTGTTACACGACTTCAGAATAACATTACATTTCTCATAGATAATGGTATTTTAGCCTCTCAACTCTATTCACAGGAAGAAAAAAAATCCTCTCTCCAGAAGTATTGGTGTTTTACATCTGATCTGCCCTACTTTTTTATGTAGCGTGTCTCACAGTTTGACCCTTTAATAGATAGAGGTGTGAAAAGCACCGTGGTCATGACTAGCATCACTTCTTTAAAAAAATTAGTTCATAAACTTCGAGATTCCACATGAACAAAAAGGTTGTTGGTGTATACATAATAAGAGGAATTCAATTTCAGAGTGATCTGTGCTGCATCATAGGATGAACTGACTTGTACTGGATTCATTTAATAAGCTAAATGAAACATTGAATGAATAGGAAGCAAAGATTTAGGTCACTCTTAAACTACATTAGAAAATGTAATGGGTCACCAGTCCCCTTGTTGTACAGGGGATGAGGCTACAGTGTGTTGGGGAATTACTGAGCAGAAATAAAGGAGGTGTTTTTTGTGCTGTATGTTTTATTAGTGAGGCTTGCTGGAACAAGTCAGTTTGATGTCTTACATTAAAAAAATAGGATGTCCTTTCGTGGAGGATTTAAAGAAAATGAGGGAAGCTTATTCGAAAAACAAAAAATGTTTTACCATGAGGAGTTAAAAAAGGTTGGCTTGTTTGATTTAACAGGAAAAAAAAGAAGCTGATGAATACAAATGTGCAAATGCAGGTGAGAGGAAGGCTCTTGAAAGAGAATGGTGCTTAGTAGTTGGAAGTACAAAAAGTGCTTCTAAAAGACTTGGAATCTGAACATGAAGGAACTAATGCGTGTAGGCTGTTATATAGGAGACTGGAAGCAGTGCTCATTTCGGTTACTCCATCACTAAAATCTGAGATTAATGGAACAGTTCTGGGATGCACACAATCACATGGTAAATTTTTTTTAAGACTTTGCAATGGATAGATTAAAAAAAGTAATTATTTTAGGAGAGCACAGGTATTTTTCTATTTCATATTTAAAATATGGAAATATGTAAAATATTAAAATATTTAAATACAAAAATATTTTTAAAATGGAAGCAGTTTTCACTGTACGTGCTTATTACTCCGGTAATTTATTTTTTTTACAGCTTAGAAGAGGGAAATGATCTAGCCTCTTCCATCTTCATGTTCTTACACATGAAGACAGACTTAATAGAAAAGTTGATGGAGAGAGGTTAATGAATTTAATTGGTTTCTGTGGGACTTATAAAAATAAATATGGATACAGCTCATTTTCTCATAGAAGGCTGTTTTCTATAAACCTAGTAGAGTGAGTTTAATTTGGCTTAAAATCTGTTTGGAGGAACTTACTTTGATGTGGCCTAAGGGATATGATGGCTCATATTTTTGGGGTAAAGAGGGATCCAGGACCTGAAAAGTGCTTTCCTCCATCCCCTAGACCACTGCAGAAGTGGCACCTGTGTTGTGTGCCAGACTGTGCTCGAGAGGAGTGTTCAGCTGCTGTGTGTGTGATCACTGAGCAGCTGTTCTGCATCTCCTGCAGGTGACCAGCCAGATGGATGTGTGTCCTGTGCCTGGTGGTGCCCACAGGCTGTCCTCTGGATGGCTGGCCAGGGCTCATGGTACCTTCTCCTGCTGGTATGAGTGGGTTTTCTAAAAGCTTGCAATGCTGTTGGGTGTGAGTATGCTTGAGAGCCTTGCTGTGCTGAGAATACTGATTGAAAAAGATCAGGTGTCTTTGTAACTCAGAAACTGACTGATTATGGATTTTTCTAACCAGAAACTTGGGTTTCTTTTCCTCCACTCATGACTGCAACTTCTTTCCATGTTATCTGCTGGATTTTTGCTGTTTACATCTGTGAATGCATGCAGTTAGTCAGTCCCTATCCTGAATTAGCATTCTGTGCTGGGAGGAGCTCTTGGAGACCATGGCTTAGCTCTGCTTAGGCTTTGCTGTACAAGCCTGTTGTTAGACAAAGCTTCACATTGAATTCACATTTTCGTTATAAAAATGTGCATCTAATTGGTTCTTTCAGCTAACTGAAATGAAAGATGGGTGGCATCTGTTTAATAAGTCGATTATCATCTGGAGAATGGAGAGGGAAATATTTATACTTTGCTGTATCTTAGTGTATCAACTCTGTGTTTCCGTAGGGGATTCAGTACTGACCTGGAGTTTTATAAGAAACTTCATGCAGTCAGTACATATCTTGAAACAGTTATGAACATGTGATCATATTGATATTTTCTTGGACTCTAGTGGATATTTAAATACAGTACCCACAGAAAATGAAAGTATGCATTACCAGTCTTTTATCTGAGCTATTCCATATACACACCCTGATTTAACTAGATCTCTCATTTACTTCCACCATGATTCTCTGCATTTTTAGGAACTTAGCGTGTGATATTTTTTCTTTCTTTATTTCTTCATATTTTGAAAGAAATCTTTGTGCTGAGAGTTATAGCTGACACAAACTGGAAAAGTATGTAGGTACTTGAGGGATACCGTATATTGTCCTCAACTTTGCTGCAGCTATATATTTCAGAAGCTTGTCATGGAAGCATTTCATGGGATGAAGTTTATGGAGGACATATGGCATGTTTGCTGGCAGACTATGGACTTATGTTCTTGTGTATAAGTAAAGACATAATGCTTTCTTTATATAGGTATTGTGTGTTTGTGTGGGTGAATATTGAGTATATATATGTATATGAGAGTTGACTTTATGATACACTATTGCAGAGTGTGTTGTAAGGTATAATTAGACAAGCTGTCATTAAACTACTACTGAGTTATGTAGTTTAGGATTAATTCATTTTGGATTGAGGCCATTTCTCTCATGTGGTTTCCATGTCTGTGATTTCTTGTTCTTCAAAATACAATTAAAGACTCAGCAGACATATACAGCTAATGACATAGAGAGAAATTAAAAGTTTTAATGACTTGAAGTCTAAAGCCCTATCCATTTATTTCTTTATTAAAATATTATTTAATACTTAATCTGTGCTCATGAAATATGATAAAGATGAAACCACAAAATACAGCATCTGTGGCAAAGCTGAGCCTGAGGTGTTTAGGATATTGTAAGTGAAGGGTGTGTTTAAAGGCTGCCCTTTGTGCATCAGCTAAAACTGCTGTTATGCCTTGTCATAGCAAGAGACTGTAGTGGGAGCACTACTTTCTGGTAGAGGGGTTGCTTGTAATTGTTTTGGTGATGGAGGGATTTTGGTTGGGTTCCCGTGCTCCAAGGGAAACCTCTGGCATTGTTTCTGCCCTGTCAACTGTGGACTGGTTTGAATCATCCTCTTCAACACCATAGCTCATGTTATAGCAGAAGAGGAGTTCTCGGAACGTTGGCGGTGCCTGTGAGAGAAATGGAAATATGCCCTTATGGACTAGTGTGGACAATGAGTGATCTAACTAGAGAGGGACAGCATTATAGGGCCTGTGAGGAGGAAATTGAGAAATTTGGCCTCAAGGGTAGAGAGATGTTTTGGGTATATATGTACAGTTTGTCTGCTGGGAGGTTGATATTGTCTTTAGGGGATGAGAATAGAACTTCTGATGTTGAATGATGCTCCTTTTGCCATATCACAGCTGGACAGCTGTAGCTCTTTGGAATTAACAGGTTCAGCTGGGCACCAGCAGAGGCTTTCAGAGAAAAGGCATTATCAGATGGATAGCTGACAGTGAGCGTTGCTTCTCTTCTCTTTTTATCAGGAAAAAATTCCGAACAAACATAACTCACACAATGTTTGTGCATATATGCTGTGCAAAATGTACATATTTACATAAGCTTCAATCCTTTTGCATGCATGATTTCTATGATAAAGGTATTTATTACTGACTGGTGAAAACTGTGTGTTCAGTTTGAATAAATGTTTTTGTCAGGATTTCTGCAGTAGTAATCTTAGAAATGGGGGTTTTTAAAAATTTACTCTGTGAACTGTGGTTTAGTTAAAGGTGGCTTAAAACTTAGGAACAAATACCTGTTCTGCTATAAGAATAAATAATGCTTTATTAAAACAAAGAGCATGTATTTCTCAGCTACTTAAAACCTTTCCCATCGCCTTACGATAGCAATAACTTTTTAGTGCTTACACAGTGCTTGAATTTTCCAGAAGCACTTTACAAGTATTAATTGTTTTCCTGAGCTGGAAAAGCTGCACTGTGCTAACATGTGGGTGGGAGCAGCTGGGGACAGCCAGGCCAGCAGAGCAGTGTGTCTTACTATACCTCATTATTTCTTGTTGTAAAGATGATTGTCAAAGGTGCCAGCCACCTTTCATTGTCCTTCCCTCTTGATAGCTCTTATCTGGAGAAGTCCACACTGTATATTTCTTAATGAATCTCTCCTCTGAAAAGTCTTGCCTCATGTATAGTTTCAGGCCCACTAAGATTTTCATTGGAAAACAATTAATACTGCTACATTTACGTAGTGTGCCTCAAACTAGCAGTGATTAGCATTTGCGTGGCGCTTTCCAAATAGTGATCTCGAAGAGTCTAATGAAGTTGGCATTTCCTTACTTTGGAGATGCATAAAAAAATTAAAGTTCAGAGAAGACAGGATTGGAAATACCATATTGGACTTCTGGCAAATAGCTTCTCTTTAAGTGAATGAGTAAGATTGTCTTAATATGGAAAACAGAAGTGCTTTGAATTATGAAAAAGAGTAAGATTACAGGAGTTAAGAGATGCAATATATTTTACATCCCACGCTTAAGTCAGAGAAAAGGAAAAGCCAATATCCATGCATGTTGAATTGGATTCACAGTAAGATACTGAATGTATGCACCTGAGAACTTGTGTAGAAATTAATTGCTATTTAGTTTCCTTAATAGATTAATTATCAATGGTGAAGTTAGTTAACTTGAGTAGCAACAGCCAAAACTATTGTATCAGACCACACCCATGTACTGCTATGGACTTTGTGTTGCATTTTGGCAGCAGAGGAGTCAGCACAAATCTGTTTAAATCAGTTTTGTTACCTGGATCCATCTTCTTGATGTCCTCTCTTCAGTTACTGACAGACATTGATAAAGTTCCCTTTCAGTTATCTCTTCTCAAGGCTGAACAGGCCCAGCTTCCTCAGCCTTTCCTTGTGAGAGAGGTCTTCCAGCCCCTTAATCATCTTTGTCACTCTCTGATGGGCCTGCTCCAAGAGCATCTGTCCCTTCCTGCAAGTCATAAATGACTTGCTAAAGGCCCTGAAAGTTGAGATTTAACAACATATTTGGACAGAATGTCGACATTAAAGACTCCAGTCATCAGTGTTTTCTTCTTCATAGAATTGAACATAATTTTTGATTCATTGCAAATTCTAGTCTTTACAGCTGGTAATGGGCCAGGTATCTGCAAACCCTGAAGAAATGAGAACTGGGGACATAAATCACTGTGTTGTGAAGTACCTAAAAATGTGCTAAAATCCAGGGGAATTACAGATTTTTGATCATTATATGCAGCAAAATGATTACCTTTAAATGACAGTGGGATTTTTTTTTTTTCAATTGAAAAAGGCAGCTAGACTCTAACACCATAATTAGCACACATTATATTCAGTGTTGGTCTGTTTGTGCTTTTACTTCAAGAGGCACTTAAGGATGGATGAATATTTGTTAGAGGCACCTTGTCGTAGTAAAAACCATAACCAGCTGGAAAGCTAACATATATATACACAAATTAGTTGTAGATAAAAGCTCACTTTGCTTTTTAGATGTTAGTTTTAGTACTCCTCTTTGCTTAATGGTGCTCTCCAGTTCTTTTCAAGTCCTCTCCATTTTTGTGTGCATAGCTTTCTCTACGATAGTACGTACTAATATTTAGGAATTTTTTTTCAGAAAAAAGCTGAAGCAATTAATATTTTTTTTTTCAAAAAGACTTGTCTCAGTAGATGTAATTAAACACCCAGTTTGTCACCTCAGTGGACAGCAATTCTTCTCTTGTTCTAGTATCTTATTGCACTCTGCCTGGTCACACTTCTTGGTTAACATGTTCTCTGAACATCTGATCTGAGCAGTGGTGAAGATCTTTGGACTGCTAAGTTCATGCATAGCTTATATGAATATAAGCAATGCAGGGTTACACATAGGCCTATGCTTTTAGTTTTCTCTTAATTCAGAGAAATAACTCTGCTTTGTTTTCTATCATACTGAAAAACTTTCCTTTGAAACATAGGATTTTCTCTTTCTTTTTTTTGGCAGAAGTTTTTTGCAAGAATGGTAGATCTTGTCATCAGAGAAGGAATTCTGAAGTTTTTTTTTAAATGTGAGGCTCTAATTGCTGCTTATTAAGAAAGTTGAATTTCAATATTAACTAGGAGGAATTTTAAAAAAAGTGACATTATGCTGAAATCTCTTATTTGCAATCCTAAGCTTTTTAATTATCTGAGTATCAGATCTGATTTGTTTGTACAATTTTTTGAAAATTATTGGATTAGTGTTGTGGATAGTAGCCCAAGAAGCTTAACAGAAGTTAAAACATCTCTGCAGCCTAAAAAGATACATTCTGGTATAGTAGATAGACTATCAGATATCTCAAGAATCATGCTTGGTCTATTGCATATACAAATCATGTTGTGATTTCCAGTATCAGAGGAGGTACAGTGTGGTTGATGAATGGTCAGTCGGGGGCTGCTTGGAACACCTCAGGAAGACTAATAATGGGTAAAATTCTGTTTCAAATTTAGGCTATTATGAGCCTGCAGTAACTCTGCCAAGGACAATAGGGTTATTCTATGCTTATGTCCAAATAGATGATTATCCAATTAGTTCAGTAGAAGAAAGACTAGAAACCATTGAACTGAAAGATGTTTGGCTTTATCAAGGATGTTGATATTCATGGTTAAATACTAAAATATGAATGAATATAGGGGAAAAAAGAGTGATAACAACAGCCTCTTTTTTCTAGCCATCTAGATGTTACTAAGAGCTTAACGGTGAGGTAGGTGTTCTGCATCTGTATTTGGACATTTCTTGTGGAAGCATTGAGCGTAAACACTGCATACCCAAGCAATTTTTGCAATTTAAATTGTGAGGTGTTTTCTAGCAGGAAATGTCATTGCACACTGCCTGCTTGAGGTCAGGGAGTTAAATATTGGAGTTGGATTCTAACAGGGTTGGATAGTTTAATAACCCATAACAGCATTAGCAGTAAGGCATGCAAAGATAAAAGTTATCATGCTTTTTCTCTGTAAGCTGATTGCAGTGGGACCTGTGGGGTCTCTTCCCATCTCTGCTCACTTTAGAGCAGTGCAAGAGCTGCTCCCTTAGAGTCAAATCACCTTTGCAAAAATAGAAATAGTAGACTTAAAAGTTCAGTGATCTCAGCTTATACATGTTGCATCACTTGTTCTAGCCCAATAAGATGCTTGGAATGCAAAGGTGTTACAGGAGGGTTGGTGCAGCACCACAGAGAGATAAAGTGCTCTGCCTGACTGTTTTAATACCCAAAACAGTATTTAGGGTAAAGGAATAGGAGCAGCTTCGTATGAGTTAGAGAATTTACAAATGGATTAAGAACTCCTAATCTCCGTGTCAGTACAGATGGATACCTTGATAGAGGGAATCTGATAAACTTTTTGGAAAAGATGTGCAGAACTGAGACTATTACAGAAGCTAATCAGGGCTGAACAGCTTTAATCTGTTTGTTTACTGCTGAAAAAGTACACACAAGGAAATGTAGAATAAAAATTGAACTTAAAAGTGACTAAAACGTTTCTTGTTTGTTGATTTATCGTACTTTTAAAATAAAATTTGCAGTCTGTTAGTGATGTGAGAGGAGGAGTAGGGACATGCACCTGACAGTCAGCTTGGGAGAAAAAACCATTCAGCTTCTTAGTATCTGCTTATTCAGGACTGGCTGCAATTTTTAAGCATGTCCTCTGTTGATCTGGACTTTAGGAAAGAATACTGAGCAGAGGGTACCATGTTCTTTGGAGATTAATTGATGCTAAAATACACTGATCCAGCAGCTGAGTATGTACTGAAATGTTTTGTACTCTTATAACTAGTCTTGGTATATAGAAGATGTTGTTATAGTTAGGTTTTTAATGCTTAGGGGGGAAGCTGTTGGCCTAAAATGTAGATCCTTGTCACTCAAAATACTTAATTTCATAGTCTGTTCCTCTCTGTTACGTTGCTACTCATATTTTGCTGGTAGTCTATTTCCTTCTTTACATTTCCTTTTTTTCTTCCACATTTCCGTAATTAGGGGGTGATGAAGGAATATTGGAAGTGTTGAATCATTGTTTACTGTTTACTGACCTTGCAGTAAACTGAAATATAGGCTTTTTACTCAACCGAATGAAAACAATAATCAAAAAAACCCAACTATATTCTGTCTCAAGCCATTTAGAATGGAATTTTATCCCTCATTGCATATTTAACAGGAAAACTGGAACCTGCCTAGGCTGAGATGCTTTATTAAAGATGACATGTGTGGGCTATTGCTCTGTGGCACATCTGTCTTAATCATTTGGTGCATTGGGGCTACAGGCCCACCTAACATTACTCTCTGTCCTGATCAACAGATACTTCAAGGAGACTTGGTGTGTGAATAAGATAAGCTTTGATGCTGTACACATTTAATGGATAAGGGAAAAAAAATGCATAGATTTTTTGTTTCATTTTATAGAAGACTAGTTAGAGGATTGCAGAGGGACTTAGGGCTTCCCCCTTTCGACCTTTATTTGATCTTGTCACAAAAAAAAGAAAAAGGGCTGGGGGTGTGCAGATGTCTGAAGCTTGCCAGTATCAGGGATTCCCTCCCCCCCCCTTATCAACCTTAAGCTGCAGAACAAAAAACAATCTCCTCATCTAACTGAGTATCTTAACTCCTTTGTAGTGGTTACTGTAATTCTTATGTTCTGAAATAGGTCTAGCGGTCTGTTGTGGGACACAGTAAATGACTTCTTATATAGCTGTGATTGATCTCTTTGAATGTAGTTTGTCTTGTGCCAATGTGAAATGTCAGGAACAATGCACAGAAATCAACATTTCAGTAAGGATTTTACCTAAAGTCTTTGAAATTGCAGAGACCTTTTAAATCTGATTGCTTAGATTAGAGGCATAGGAGACAGAAGGAAAGCTTGGGTTTGAGTGTGACTGCATTGCTACACACCAATCCTCTGATACTATAAATACTTCCACTTTTATTCTCTTTAATTAGTGAGAGCTAGCTAGAAATAATGCTTAAAAAACTGCTTTAAAAACTGAAAGTTATTTCATGCTCTTTATGCCTCCTCAGGAAGGGAGAAACTGACTTACCCAGGAACAGTGAAGTTACTCTAACAAAAGTATGATGAAGCCTTGGAAAGAGCAAATGAAAGGAGTATTTCTGAAGGTGTAACTTCTAAGTGTGCATCTTTTGCTGTAGCAGCTGTGGTATTAATGTTGGAAAAATACTAAGTAAAAGTTCTGTTAATTATTGCAATAGGTGATGGCATTGTCTTTGTTTATGCTAAATCTTCTTCCATAAAGAAGAGTAAGTCTGGTGCCGTAGGTTAAGACTTGTGCAAGAGAAGTCTATCAGCAGTTTAGAATTTGCTGAGGATGGTTACTAAGCTTCTTGTGTAAATTTTCCTGTGGAAATTATATTTATGGCACATGGGCTAGAAGGTTCTCATCTCTTTTAACCTGACCAGAGGTTAAAATGCAGGCATGGTTGCCTCACTTGGAGGCAGCCTAGTGTTTGAACAGTAAAACCTGTAATGCTGTTTAAGTTCATTGCCAGGAGGAGGGACTGCCTACCTTATAGTGGTTTGTACGATATGTGAATTTAGCATACAGGAATTACCACTTGTGGAGAAACAAACTAGCTTCTAGAAATGGCTACAGCTGGTAAAAACTCCATCAATTGCTTGCTCAGAGTCAACATGCAAGTTACAGTATGAACATGAGGTTGAAAAAGCTTGATTAGCTTGTGCTTCAGGTGAAATAAAAATAAAACACCAACTCTTTTCCTTTCCTTTTCCTCCTAAAGTATCTGCTGTTACATTGTTTTTAAATAAACTCCAAAAAAAATCAAGTGAAATAGTTGCTTGAGAATTGGCATGAAGTTCATTGTGTGTGTCATTTACACAGAAACAGCCCTGGAATGGAAACCTTACAATTCTCTACCAAGGAATACAATTTCCTTATATTTCTGAAGTTGTTAATTTAAACATTTTGGCAGTAGCAATTTTTCATTTTAAAAACCTTACTGAAAATACATTGTGTGGGCAACAATTCCGAACTTTTATGCGATGGACCGTATTTCATTACATTTTTGCAAATTGGACTTTTTTTTTTTTTTTTCATTTTAGATGTGTTTTAATTTTTCCTATTGATTATGAACAGATGGTTAGCTCAATGCCAAGTAAGCTTAATATGGTCAAACACGTTAATTTTCTGCGTTTAATCCTGTAATATGCGTCAGGAAAACTTTGTATTTTCTGCTATCCTCAAAATATGGTGGGCCATATTGGTGAGATTTCTAGCACTGCATTGTAGCTAATGAATTATTTAACATTAGTTGAACAGCATCCTGGAAGTGATGTCTTCTCCATAACCCTTCCTAATATCCCATGTCAGTAAATACAGGCTCTGAGCTTGCACCTCTCTGGGGCTATGGTGCCTTATTACAGCATTATCACAGCCAGGATTGCAGTGGCAGTGAACTTGCTGGTGGTGGTTTAGCTTTATTGAACTTAAAATCAAGTGACTTCAGACAGAAAGTTTGTGAAGAAGAGGTCGTCTGGCTGTTCTGGTTGTCTCTGCTGCATGTTCGGGTTGTCGTGAAGTGAGGAACAGGTGAGATTGGCATTTCTGCTAAAGTTACCAGTGAGAGATGAGTGTAGATAGCATAGAACTTACCCTGCTTGGCAGGGTTTTATGTGACAGCTGCTGTCTTGGCTTACAAGTCCCTGGGTGAACTGGTCCTATGAGTTATTACAGTGTTACAGAGCAGAATTTGTGTACCTGCAATTGCCACAGATCCTGTTAGCACTGATGCCAGTGAGGGATGCAACACCAGTTGGTTTCTTCTTCAGGGAAGGTGAGATGTGATGTAGGAATTTGTTTTCGAGATGTCTTCAGCTTTGTGAATTAAGCAGTAAGCAGTTGTATTTCAGAATGTGTTTTGATTTTCAAGATGTGCATTTTGGAGGGGAAGAAGCATCCACATCTTCTAACTTCAGCCACATAACTCAGATTCTGATACTAGAAGTTAGTTCTTTCTCTGTGGTCAGTGGACACTGAGAAACTACTCTATAAAGCAATTCAGAGCATCTAAATTGGATTACTTCCTTGATTTGTTCCCTTATGGAGCCCACTGTTCTGCACAGAGGAAGCTTAGGGAAGCTAAAGTAATTATATACTCTGTCATGTCAGCTATGGTAGAACTCTTCTATGCAACTTCATTAATACTTGTGTTACATGGTGAAAAACTACCTGAATTTTGGTATAATTCCTTTATGTTTTAGACAAACTTCCAGAAAAGATTGGTGATAATGAGCAAATATTGCAATTTCTATAGAATGGTACTTTCAAAATGAGTTAGTGTATTTATATTGCCTTGAAAGTAACAAACTCCAGATGCTTTCAAACACCTCATTCAAGATGGGATAATAAAGTATTAAAAATATTAAAATTATTAGAATTATTACAACAGAGGGGACAAAAAGAACTTAGTCAATTGTAATGAATGTCTGATTTTATCTCTGAAAAAATAGTCTTAATGCTCTCTGGGGCATTTCAGTTTTGGATGTTTCACAAATGAGGAGTTTGTAGTTATGGTTAGATATACTTTTTTAAAGTATTATGCATGTGCTTGCAGGTTTATATAAAGTAATTAGTTGACTGACTTTGAGTAAAACTTCTAGTGTGTGGTGCAAGTGTTTGGAGTTATCTGACTTGCTAATACATTAAATTGGTAACAATACAATGTACAGAAATACTGCTTTTGGATCCCCATCACTGACCTGCAGAATTGGCACACAACTGCAAGAATAATCATGAGCAGTCAAGCTTTTTCTATGGTTGACGGTCAAGCAGTTTTTTTAGTAGCTTGGGAGAGCTGCGTAGGATCACTTTGTGTACTTGAAGTTAATCATTGGTGAAGTGCTTTGTTGGATCAGGGTCAGCGGTTCACTTCCTCAAGGGATCCTATCTCTGCTTGCCATAATCTGTTTCTCTGATTTTCTATAGTTTTCAGTTTGAGGGGGGACATGTTTTGTTGTTTGGTTTTTTTGTTGTGGGATTTTTTTTTCTTTTGTTTGTTTTTGAAAAGAAAAATCCGAAATAATTTAATTGCTAGCAAATGTCTGGCAATGAGATGACTTTTCTCAAGTCTATGTTCCTTAAAGTATAAGCAGCAAGTTCCTAGTCCTTGGGACTTGCAGCCTGATAGAAGGCCATGGGAACCAGGGAAGCAGTGTTCAGTTGGCCAGGCCTGGGAAAGGAGCCCAAAGGTTGCTGCAGTGAGATCATAAAGTTGCTCAGTTTATGAATATTTGCGTCTTGATTCAGTTCCTTTGGTGTAAGAAATAAGTTTCTCACTCAGCTGAAATAAAACATACTGAAATGCAAAAATACATTTTTGGAGCTTCTTGCTTCAGTGATTTTCATATGAAATAAGAAATAGAAAAAATTAGTCCCATGTTGACAGTGTTTATGCTAGCTGTTGTTCCTATCTCTTTCAGTAGCATATTCTTAGTGCTCTTGATCAAACAGGGTGTTTTTTCATGTAAAAGGAATGTGCCATGGTGAGCAGCAGAACGGCCAAAGACACTTTGGCTGGCATTAGAGAACAGTATTAAATGAGAAAATGTTTAGAATGATGTTGTTGATTTGAAATATGTATTCATATTGCTTTATAATCCCATAATGAAAGTGAAATCAAACATATAAATCTGAGAGTGCTACATTCAGTTGACAAGTCTGGCTTGTCAGTAAGGACATAAACCAGAAAAATATTTTAATGAACTATAACTCTTTCTGGGGAATATTTGGGTTTAACGTAGAGGCAAGCATAAATAAAATAGTCTTAGAATAATTTATATGATGCTAGGCTAGTGAGTGCAGTGGACTTGCAAGGCTTCATCCCTTTGGAGAATAATACATATGTATATTTAGAGATAAAAATACAGTATCTAAATGACTGAATTTAAGAGCTGTTCCATTATCAGAAGTACAAACTTTCAAATTTAGGGAATTCAAGCCCAGAAAGCTACTGTCTGATTTAGAAGATTCAGTTAATTGCAGACTCCATAGGTTTTGGCTTTATTCTTTGCCTCCTTCCAGTCTGTGAAATAACTTGACACTAAAAAAATGTGGTGCATGACACTGGAAAATGGCCTGAGAGCTCAGAGTGCAGCATGGCAGTGACTTGTAGCATCCTCAGAGCTGATGGGAGAGCTCTGCAGTGGGAGTGGGGCTTTACCTGGCCCTCAGTGCTCAGTGAGGCAGCAACGTCCCTGTGAGCTCAGCACAGCCTTTGCTTGCCTCCGTTTAGGGTTCAGCTCCAGCTGCTGTCTCTTCTCTGCGCTGCTTCCCACACAGCCAGAACAACATCTGTTAAAAGATCACGAAACCATGGGGGTTTTTTTAAATGACTTAATAACACAGTCTGCTACGTTGAAACATGAAACAGGGTGCAAGTTTGGGTTGCAATGGTGTCTTCTATGCAGAATGTTTTGATGGAATCTGGTTTGGTTTTGTTTTTTTTTTTGACAAAGTTTTATGGATGTTTTCATCTGTTATTTGAAAATAAAGTACTCTAGGTTAAAATGAAAAACTTGTAACAGAGAGGAAGGCAGACTAGCTGTCATCTGTCTTCAGGTTTAAGGCACTAGAATTTTCTTGGGAACAGGTATTTTCTGCAAATAGTTACATTTTGACTTTGAAACTCATTACTTTGAGAATGTTTAAGTAGAAAATTTTATCCCATATGCACATGTGGAATATTCTTCTCTGTTCATTATGTGCAAATGTAGTCAGTCCATATAGGATTCAATCATATGGACTGCTTCCTATTTTATGCCAATCTCTGAAGACAGAACAGGGAACGACAGGGCTGATTATAATCTGTCATGCTTGTTCATCCGCACACACTTCTGTTTTCAAGGGTGAAAATCAAACTGCTGCACGTGCATCCCACTGCAGTCAATAAAGATATATTTTCTTGGAAATATTGAATGTGTGCCAGAAATACTTGGGACATTGAAAAAAAAATCACAAGTAAAAATGAATTGGAAAATCACTCAAGTTTTTTACTTGATTCTGTCTGTGGCAACTCTAAAACCAAAAAGCAGGGAGGCTGAAAAGAGTACAAGCTTTTTTATTGCTTTTAGTTTAGAAATCGCAGGGTTTTGAAAAGCTGGTGTCTTTTTTCAAGTGAGCCTTTTTAAGAATAGTGTCACAATTTATAGGAAAGCATAATATTTTTATTGTATTATAGGTTAGCTGTCAAGAAGACTTTGGAATGCCCTGTTGACTATTACTATTTACTGGTAGAGATATTGCTTACCTACGAAGTTGATGATTAGCATAATTGATTACATATAATTGGGTGATTGTATCCTGGTGCTGTGTCTTGAGTTCAGCACAGTTTTACAAGTTGTTGAACAAGTGTTTGCTCTCTTAAGCAAGTTTTTTAGCCCTTTTTTCCTCTGCGTGAGTATGCTGTGTGAAGTCTCTGAACTGTGCCACAGAGGGACAGGCAGTGAGATGAGTCCAATCTCTACAAGCACATTCTCTATGCAGTGCAGGACCAGACCTTCCCAGAGCAATAGCTAGATTCTGATAACACCTGAATTACACTCGGTGTGAATGTTTGTACCCTGAGGGCATCTGTCCCCTGCTTGAAGTGGTGTATCAGATCACATCTGTGAGCATATGTAGCCACTGTTGAGATTGAGAGAATTTAAAATGTAATTGAAAGTGATTTGTAATCTCCTTACTGGAATTATTTCTGAGGTTTTTTTCTTATAATGGTTTAGTTTAAATCTTTGTCTATTAAATTAAGTTGCCTTTTCTTCAATGCTTTCTTCCTCAGCTTCTCAAGAAAATGAGTGAAAACCGAATGTCGCTTGTGACCTTGATTTCTGTTTAGTGCTCCAAATCAATCACAGAGATGTATATGTTATATCAAATCCATATTTAACATGAAGTCTGAACGCAGAGATGCGATGGTGAAACAGTGCAGAATCAACAAAAATCAGCTCCAGGCCTTGCTGTTCAGCTGCATTGTGTTTCAGCACTGCAGGGGGAGAAAGCTCAGGTCCTGCCTTTCAAAGGAGAGGCACTGCTAGCATGGGAGCATTGAAACATTCCTCCTGCAGAGTCCAGCTTGTGTTAAATATTCTGTTCATTCCTTGTAACTCCAAACCCATTCCTTTGCAGAATTCTTTCCCCCTCAAGAAGCGTTTACATCAAGCAATGTGAGTTCTGTTTGGTACAACACAGTGAGGTGTGGGGATTGATTAAATGTAGCTAATGACACACATTTTATAGCCAGTTGGTGGGAGCACCAGGCTTCTCAAACTTCATTCTAGTATGTTTATTTCACTGAAATTTCTTGATACAATTGAAAGGTGTTTGTTTGAAAGCAGGATCCTCCAATTCCTGCAATTCTTTGGTGGGGTTAAACGGACTCTCAGTTTCCAGCTTCACAAAAAATGCTATTGTGATGGGCACTTAAGTCATGGGGCTATTAACCCTCCCTCAGAATGTCACAGTAAATGCAACTTTTCTATACAAAGAAAATGTCTCAGAAATTAAAAACTGATCATTCACAATTTAAAACGTTAATTTTAATTGATACATATTTTTAGAGGCATTCATGGGCCTTATTTCAGTATTTGGACAACAGATGCCTTCCTGCATTCCCTGTTCAGAGGGAAATAGCTTCAAGTATAATAAATTGTCTTCTTACAGCTGGAAAGAGGAGCATGTAAGTAAGATTGAACATACCAAAAAAATATTTACAAGAATCTTATGTTTTAATGCAAACATTGCATAGAGTTAGAGTTAAAAAAAAACCAAAAAACCAAAAAAAACCAAACAAAAAAAACAAAACTAAAACCAGAAAGACATGGCAAAAAAAAGGGCAGTGCATTTAAGAGATGGTCATAGTGCTTGGAGTTGGCCTTGTTTTGGTTCTGTTCTGATTTATTGAAAGTAGTGTGGAAAAAAGTGTTCAAACCAGTAAGTGTAAATAGGAACAGTAAATAAACTGATTATTCTTAGAGGTTCAGTAAAACTATAGAGAAGTTCTATTAGAACTTCTATTATGACTTCTATTAGTACCAATAGAACAGAAAGAGGAAGATATATCCTCAGGGTATTTTCCTGCAATTTTGGAGCCTTTTTTTGCCTTGCGTCTAACAGTAATGTGATAAAAGCTTCCAGAAATCTGTTTGACACAGATATCTCTTGTTCCATCTTCCTGCCATCCTCAGCATTGGCCAAGGGGAGCTGAAGCTCTGTTGAGAGCAGGTTTTTTTTCTCCCTACTTTCTCTGACAAATAGCTCTCAAGAAAATAGCCTTCATTTGTGCTTTAGACCCAGAGCCAGCACATAATTCATCAAATGCATCTCTTACCAAAGTGCAATGCAAGGTTGAGAAGGAGGGAGTTTGGAATTTAAGAGTTTAACATTTTAGAATATATATAAGAAAATGTTGCTTTTCTTTGTGGTGCCTCTTTTTCTCTAGAGGACTGATTTTTCTGGAGCACAAAAGTGATTGCTTTGGAAAACTTAACTGGTATAATGTAATAAACCAGTTTTTTAAATCTGTTTTGACTAGTGGAAATTACTATTGCAAGATACAAAAATGAGTGCTCTGGACAGCTTAAAATTGGAGGCCGTAGAGGAATTGATTTCCCTAAAAGCTTTCCAGAAACATACTTTTCCTATGAAATTATATCTAGCATTAGACAATATATATTTCTTTCTTTCAAATCCTAGGAATGGAACTGCTCTGGACAGTCCTTCAGTCTCTTCCCATAGAGGAAGCACAAGAAATGAGGCACAAAATTAGACTTGGAAGGTGGAAATTTGTCCTGTGTTCATCCCTAAAGGATAGAAGATGTGTAGTCATTATCACAAAGCCTCATACATTGGTTCTTAACACTGCATTTAAGGGGATACATACTGTTCTCTGGAGGGGGCATGAGCAGATACTGGCTTCAATAGGAAATGATGTGAAAATCCGTGAAGTCTTCCCCTTCCCCCCTTTTGGAATGAGTCAGAGTGCGGTTGAGGGTACAGGGTGAATGTAGGATAAGATTTGACAGCGACTCAGGTTAGGATGCTTGGTAAGTGGGAGGATGTGCATGTCCTAGGGTTTGGCTGGTGCTGACTGCACAGTTACTGCACCTGGAACACTATTAATGATGACAGAGAAGCCTTCCTTTGTGTAGAGAAATTCTCTTTGCAAATCAGCATAGAATAGCTTGCAAAAGTCTCTCTGCTGCAGAATGAATGTGGAGGAGAAGGAGGTCTGTGCAGCTTTATGATTACAGGAAGGAGATGGTGAGAGCAATGTGAAAGCTTCCTGCAACAATTTGGAAATGTGTAAAGGTTAAAATGTTATCCTCATCTCACAGGAGAACAAATTTTAGCCACTCATTCTGAAAGGAAGGAAGGAATAATTTGTTTGAAACTCTGCGGAAATGGTAGAGTTCCCTTACATGTACACAGGTGTTTCCTGGATGGAATGTGATCTATCCATCTATTAGTGTATAGTTTTGCATATCTTTGGGCATTCTCTGGGGGCAAATAGGAAAATGAACACTTCTTGGGCTTGAAGTTGGAGAAGTAATGATTTTAGCTTTTTAGCTGTAGTGTACACTGATGATTTCTAACATTAGCATTATTTATTTTGTTACAAAACCTTTCTTTGTCACTGGGTTAAGATGGAGCAGGATGCTTTCTATAGGGGTAGCAAATTAGAAGCAAAGAATATTGATGGTTAGTGCTTTTGACAAAGCCTTACATAAGTCAACCCCTAGAGGATCAGGGTAAATAAATCATTTGAGACTTGTTATAGAATTAAACTATGCAAAAGTATAACGAGACAATGTACTGCCAACTCATTTTGGACTAGTGGACATTATTACATGTTGCAGCTGTGATTAGAATTACTTCAATTTCTGAGATGTCCATGCTGTCACCAAAAGGATATTCCTGCCGTTGTTTTTGTCCCAGCCTTAGCATTCATTGTGTGGCTGTTCTTCATCACAGCAGCATCATAATTAAGCTTGTGGAGAAATCACTCTGCTTGTGTCTGATTAGATTTCAACGGTTAAATTCTCTAATTTGATTTATTCTGTGCTCTAACTGCACCCATCCCTGAAGGAAAGGGTGATGATGCAGTGAGACCCAGCTGAGTGGGAGAGGAAGCCAGAGCCTATTTGCAATGGAGGGTGGGTTGAGGTGTATCTCAGCTGTTTATGGGGTGATTTGACAGGTTTGAAAGCAAACAACAAGTTAAATAAATGGTGCATTTTGTTTCTGCTTTAAGAAAGGAAGTAATGAAAAAGAATAAAAATAAAGAAAAATTATGAATGCATTTCTTTCAATACTAAAAACAAAGATGTAATTTGTAGTGCTGGATTTGGTCTGCACTTACTATCCTTTTACTTTCTGGATGTTGCTGGGGCACACACATTTATGATGGGGAACTATCTTAATGGAAAGCAGCAGTTCCAGACAGCAGTATGACAGCCAGGAGGAATTTCCAACTGCTGCCAAATGTGCTGGTGCTCCAGCCTAGTAGCATGAATTGCTTAGGATGCAGGTTGCACCCCCTGCCACAGATGTTGTTCTGACTCCCTCTGCAATTCAGACCAGACTGCACTTTTAAGTGTTGGTCTTTACACCTCCTCCCTCAGTTGGCCTTGTGTGAAGGATTACAGCAGAGGAATTTGAGGCTCCAGGGGAATTTCCTCTTTTAACACCTAAGGGCTTGTCTGACCCGTACTTTTGTGTTTTAGGGCATTGCCTAGTGCATGACTGTTCTGTGTGGCCAGTGCATTGCTGGCAGGTAGAATTCCCATTGCTTAGTTTGAGGATTCTTTCCACAACCCAGTGAAGTTGTGTAAAATGTATTTAAGACTTGGTAAACAAGTCCTTGAGCTAGCAGTTTTATTTTTCCAGTTATTGTAGTACTTTACAAAGCACAGCTACTGTCTGTCTCTAAATCTGGTATGTATTCTGTATCTTTTTCTGTCCATGCACATTTGAAAAGGGTTTTGCTAATTACAGTTCAGTAGTTCAGACCTCTTGCATGTTGAGATCACTCTGATTAAATTCTGAGAATGTGCATTAGGCGTGGTGGTAATGCTTATGAATTTTTTTTAATTGAAATTGCTGCCTCTTGTCGCATCCATGGAAATGCTTTCTCTCTGAAACACAGCTACATTATGATTTTCTGTGATTAATGTTAATTGATAAATGATAGTTGGAGTCTCTTGTTTCAACCTTATTGGAGATTCCAGATTAAAACTCAGAAAGCATGTTCCTAAATGTGTCAATGATACAAGGAATGGGGAAAAATAGGTTATGGAAAACATGAAAAATATTGCACAAATGGATAGATAAATTATTAACTTTTTTTTTTCAGTGCAGGGATGATTCTTACATTAGTTACTAAAGTGAACATTAAAGTGACTCCTTTTCTGATAGATTCAGGTAATACACTTAACAATATGTATTTCCTGTTCTCGGATGTATGGAAAAAAGTCTTTGTTTCCAGCTTTTGTGAAAATGTGTAGGAAGGAGGTGATTTCTGATCCTGCTACATGCAGTTTTATTGTAACTGAAAGCTGCAGCTGCCATGTAAATTCAGCAAACAAAATTTCTTAAGATTAAAAGCAGTTTACATATTTGGAAATCCAGTAATTCCTGAATTGAGAGAAATCTAGGTTCACATTCTAGGAAGCAGATTTCAAAATCGTAGCACTTTAGTCCAAAGTGGGATCTCTCTGAACTAGGTTTCTGGTTGTGTTCTGTATGTTAGCTATTGTGTGTGACTTCATTTTGACAGGATGATGTAGCTGATGAATGTGAGGTCCTCCCTGTCTCCCAGTCAGATCTTTACATGTTTGTTGCATTGGGAACCTTGCAGTGGGAGTTCAGTTGCACCATGACCAATTTGAAGACTTAGAAAATGATATAGCAGTTCTGATCTGTCAATCCAATTAATGATGTGTTGTCAGTGCAAGGTCTGCTGGATTAGTATAACGGTGTATTTTGACACCACCTTTATTTAGGAAGAGTAAGAAGGTACATTAGTGCATATGTGTATTTACACTCCCCTGGTGCCAGACTCTTCTGTTGATTTAACTTACTATAATACCATAATTCATTAGAACCAATTTAATGGTTACACATACAGTGAGTGATACTTTGTACTGAGAAATGGAAAAAAGTGAGGATTGTTTTCAGTTTCTTTAATATGTGCACAGTATCAATCTATGTGCATGTGTCTAATTTAAGGATACCATTTTTGTTATATGAACACATGTCACTCTGCATATTGAAGTCTGTTGACTTCAGAGTGTAATTGCATATAAAAACATCACATGACCCTTTCCACTTACTTTTGAGATTTTTGCACCCTTTTAGAAAACATTCCTGCAGTAAAAAGGGAGCTTTATCTCAGCCTGTGTCACAGCAATGCTGTTTTCAGTTTAATAGGACTGCACTTACTACATATGTTTAGAATGTAATGAGTGTGTGTTTATGAATGTTGACAGTGCTTGTGTTTTGTAAAATGAGCACTGTGTATTTTAAAGATTGGATAAGAGGATTGGTAGTTTTAACAATGAAGTGGACTGGTTTCTTTTATCATTTGGTGCAGCAATGTTCCTTAGACTTCTTTAGGCTTCTTTCATCATTGTATGTCTTCCTGTTCTCTTTTCATTTATTATAGGATGTCCTTTCAAAAATCTCAAATTAAGTCAAATGAAAAAAAGTCTAATGGCCTAAATGGGTCTAAAGCTCATTTCACCAAATATTTCACCAATAATTTCACCAAATTATTGATCTTTGGTTTCTATATGTTTTAATCCTTGAAAGCTGTAGAAGTTGTACTGAGGCACTAAAAGGCTGAGGTCTAAAATTTATTTCATGTTTAGTTTGGAGGCTGAATTATAAAATAAATGAAAAAAAATTGTGCTGGTCAAGGATTATTGCTTCATTGTATGGCAGACTGAAATAAACCAGGAAAAACTGTTTAATTAAGACAGAAAAATCAATATTTTATTAATGATTCTTGGCCACATTTGAGTAGAAGCAAAAGAGTTAAGGTTCCTGGGGTTTGCAGGAAAGATAGGACTCTATCTTCTCCTTCAGGTGTCCTGATTTGACTTTTGTGAGATAGGTGACTCAAATCAGTCCCTTGAGTGGGACAGCTTTCTTTCTTTTCTCCTGCTGAGTGCATGTTTGTGTTTGGTAGAAAATGAAATTGGTTTGACAGGAGAGACTGATGCAGAGAGTTGCCAGGATCATTACTCCCTGTCAGTGAGATGCTGCCTGGAAAAGAGTCGTTGGTTCACATCTCTGCTCGGAATCACACAGAGAGGGAAACTGTGGCCTTGGTCTTCTCTGTCCCTGACAGCTGGATTGGACTCTTGTTCATGGAAGGCAGTTGTAGCCTTGCCAAGGGCCAGCTGGTCCTTCGTCCTGTTCTAACACCTTTCTGCCTGCCTGCCTCCTCCGCTTACCTGATCAGTTACACCTGCAGGATGACTGCATCCATCAGGGAAGGTGCTGTGGGAAAAGCAAGAGGGAAAGAGTAGGAAGCTCAACACAGACCACAGATGAATTTTTATTGGTGTTCGAGAAGGTGGAAAATCTGTGAGGTGTGAGCAGTGCTTTCTGTTTTCCCTGCGAGACAGTGGACAAGTTTTTTAAAAAGGAATTTTGATCTGATTTTAGTTTAAAGGATTATAACCTCCACAGCAACGCAGTTGCTGGTAGGAAAATTGTGCTCAGAAGACCACTCAGAATGTGGAATTAAAGGGCATAGGAATGAAGGACTAATTAAAATTATTGGCCTGCAAGGATATTGGTTTGAGATGAAGAGGAAGGGATGGTTATATGTGGCAAGTGAACAAGGAGGAGGGATGATAGGGAATTATGGAGTAAGGTTACGCGGTTTTAATAATGCTTGAATACGGTTTTAGTAATGTCTTTCGTGTCCCTAAAATTGATCAAATTACTGTGCCGTTTAGAAAATGAATCAGGCTTCCTTTCTTTGTCTGATCTGCCCAGCTGCAGAAGTACAGTGTTCAGTTACATTAGTGCAAACTCCATCTAAGTCCTAGGGTCTGTGCACAGGCAGCTGAAATGAGACAGAGTGAAGATAGCTGAGCTTCCAGAAATAAAGTGAGGAAACCAAAATTCTGCCTCTCACTTCTTTAGCAGTAAGGGTTTTTTTTTTTCCTGTGCCTCAAATGTCATAGTCTTTGTATCTTCTGACATTCCTTGCTCTCCTCTTTGTAAGCTCATTTCATCTACAAAACTTATTTTCCCTTATCTCTTCCCTACTCCTTTTCCTCAGGGTTCTTGTAGGATTCTTAGCTTTAACCTTTCTTGCTAACTCTGCTGGGTTTTTTTGCCTGCTGACTTGTGATTGATGACTGTGCTTCTTATGCTTACCCTTCAATTTCTACAAACCTATCGAGCACCACCCAGAAGCACCTTTGAATGACTGGAGCTGAAACCTGTATGAACACTTAGCCTGTTTGCCTTAGGGTGGCCACAAAGAGAAGAACCCTGCTAGTGGATCTTGTTTGAGAAATACTGTCTTTCAATGTAAAGAATCTCTAAGAAATGAACTGTAAGCCAGAAATGCAGTAGCATAGTTTTCCATGTCTTGCTTTTTCATTTATTTATATATTTAAAATTATATTTAAATTTAAAACTGATTCTAGGAATTTTTTTCCATGACTATTGTTAAGATTCCAATTAATTTGCTTCTTCACGTACTATCCTATTTGCAGAATTTTGTAGTAAATCCTATGTCAGATGGTCTGCTTAAAGGGGGAAGGCCATGTAGTTGAAAAATTATTTCCTTGTCTTGCAAGAATTTTTAAGTTGAAAGAGTATCATATGACAGTACTTACAGTAGAACTTTGAAGAGCTTTGCTCTTTTTTCTTAGAGGTAGAAAAAAAATTTGCTGTACGAAATTGGCTTCTTTGGAAGTTGAGTAGTTACCATTTGTAGAAGTATGCAGTTTATACATACAGTGTGTATTTACTAAGAGAGAGTGAAACAGTGTACAGAATTTAGCAGCTGACTAATGCCAGTTACAGACAACTCATTCTGCAAATAATTGGTTTATTTTCTTACAGGCAAAAAATGAAGATATAGTAATTTTTCACCTGGTTGAATCAACAGGGTATTAACTTTCTTTGCTGGTATCGATTTTCATTATCAATATTGATTTTGGAGAGATAAACCTCTTACTTTATTTGCTTATGGAAAAGGTGAAGCAGCACATATTGACTCATTCTTTCATTCCAACTGCAGCTGTAATTTGGTTGTGAAGTTTGTAAGACTAAATGAGCTGTCTGAACTTTGAGCTCCCTCAATAAGATTCAGCAAACTCTTACTGTTACTCTTACTCAGTTCTTAGAAGAAAGAAGGTACTGAAAAAATGGAGATTTTCTTGTATTTTGCTGTCCAAGGAGTAAATTTGTTTTGACATCTACACAGACACATACACATACTCTTATTTTTAACAGTGAACAAATTTTATTCTAAAAATTACCATGTTTGTGGGGTTTGGTGTTTGTCAGTGAAAACCTTGTATCCTTTGTTTATTCTTCTGTAATGTCACTGTATGTAAGATGGGTGTGTGGCTCAGAGAACACCTACAAACCACCACAGTATTTGTATGGAAACATTCCGAGAGGTCTTTGAATGGATGAGGATTTTACAGTGTAATTCTAAAAACAGCACTTTGAGGTTTGAGTGTTGTGTTTTTGTTGGTTTGGGGGCTTTTTTGAGGGTTGTGGTGGGTTTTTTTTTAATGTGGTTGTTGGGGTTTTTTGCTTGGGGTTTTTTGTGGGTTTTTGTTTGTTTCTTTTACATTTTAATTACTCTCTTCCTGAAACATTCTTTAAACTGTGATAAAATGTATTCCTCCGACCTCACACAGTTATTTCTAGGTGTGTTTTCTGGGAAATAGTTTTTCTTGGAGGCTCTTTGTTGCTTGCCAGTTTCTTCTGAATCTGATTTCAGTTTTAAGACATGAAACCTTTTTTGGTGGCTGTAAATTGCTGGGTCATCTTGTTTGATTATAATACGAACTGTAGTGTTTGGTAAACTGTGTAAGCTAACTGCATTAGAGCAGGTAGAGAGTGAAAGGCTGTTGGCATGGGCTCCTTGTGGACGAGACCTTTGGGAGTTGCTCTTCCTGTTCCTCTTCAGTCTTGAGTAAAGTGCTGAAGAGGCTCAAACAAGCTAACAGCCTCCTACGTTCTGCAAAGCAGTTCACACAATTTAATTCTCTTCATTGAAATGCCAAGTGTTTTCATCAAGTCTTGCTGACATCATGTAGTGATATCAGCAAGAAATTATGCTGATGGTTTGAAATTGTGTTGGTGCCACTTACCTGCAGGAAAACAAAGACTTTTTCTTCCTTATTTGGGTTTATTTGAATGAATAATGTGATTCTAGTAGTGATAAAATGGCAATTTTTAATGTTTCCTGAAGTTAAAACAAATATTGTTAAAACAAATACTGTATTTTTATACCTAAAGAGAGAATGTGTGTACATGACAAGTGGTACCATGAAGTGTTAATTTCAGCTATTTCACTTTTTCTGATTTCTGCTGTCATTTAGCTTATGCCTTAAATACTTATGGAACAGCTTTTAAAATGTTTTTAAAGGTCTTATTATAGTCTTAGAGAAGTAGCATTGGAAGTAGTAAATGATTGTGAACGTAGTGTCAGAGGATTAGAGCCTAAAGCTCATTTCCCCTGTACAGCTATAATAGTACTTTATTCTGGTCAGTATTATGCCGTGGATAGTGATATCACAATCCTCACTGACTGTGAATCAAGTCAAGCAGAGAAAATACGGTGTTGAAGAGACTTATAACTGCAATATCTGTTTGCAAACTGCTTTGAAATTCTGTTGATGGCATGACTTGCAGCATCAGACTTCAGTTCTCTTGAGGTAAATCCTTCTGTTTAAAAACCCTCAGGAAAGTGATACACCTATGCCTAGTAGAGTTAATTTGTTCAGAGTTTTGAAAGTAGGGCAGTTTTTCTAATTGTGCTACTTCTAAGAGCTGTTCTGTTGTAGATTTACCTTTCATGTGAGAGATTCTGCTTTTGAGAGATTCTTTAGAGTTTAGAAAGATGAGTTTTTATAACACAGATTTCTGATCCGGTATATGGACGGAGATGGCAAAAGGTAACTGTCACTATAGGACACGAAACGAATGAGACGCACACAGCCAAGTTCAGGGGCAAGAAGAAGAAAGTTTATTTTCCAACTCCCAACTTATATAGATTCTAGACAGTGACCATGGATTGGAGGATGAGGTTGCCACCTCTCCAACCCTGCTGGCTGAACTAGCAGTCCATCATTTGTCTCCTCCTTAGAGAGAGGAATGTAAACAAAAGGAATGGTTACAATAACGTTACTTGTTTACAAGAAAATCTGTGAGAAGCTCCATTGCAAAAATGCAAACATCAGAAGGCTGTAGAAAATCAGGGCAACAGGTAATACCGGCAGTAATAAGATCTTTAAAATTTTGGAGTAAGCTAAAGCTTCATCCACATTTTTTCATGATTGATTATACAGTTTAGAAAAAAAATTCTGTGTAGAGTTAAGTGGGTAGTTACAAGCAGTTAGGCTATTGTAGTATGTGCGTTAAGCTATCTAAACTCCTGCAATTAAGCCTTTAACATTCAGGTGTAGTCAGGATCTTGAAACTCTGATATTAACCCTCACTGATTACATGGGACAAATGTATTTAATTGTCATCAGATGTCCATAGGTGGCCTGACTTGTCACACACACAGGATCTATGTGGATCCACGTGAAGGAAGAATATAAAGTCTGCAGACGTGCAAGGGTCAGAAGTCATGTATTTTATTAAAAAAGACATGTCAGCTACACAGCGTGTTCCCGAATTCAGTGAGTGCGTTTCATGTGCAGATCATTACGCCCATTATTCTCCTTCCAGAGACAGGGAAGGTGAAGCACAGAGACAGTACCTGCCTAAAGACACAAGCAAGTCCACTGGCTGGACTCCATATTTCATAAACCTCATCAGTCTTATGTCCACAGAACCAAAATAAGGTATTTTTATTGAATTATTTTCTTAAAAATATCTGGAAGGGCTTCTCTGTTGTTACAGGCACTGTATTTCAGAGTGCTTTTAGATGTTTCTAGACATTATAATTGTCTGTATTCAGAGAAAAGTGGAAAAACCTCAGACCCTTTTTTTTCATGCAAAGAGAAAGACATTCATACCTAGATGTAAAATTCCATCCCAAAGCTAATTTTACAGCTCAATTAAAAATCAAAACCCCTGGATAAGAATTCATAATGAAAATGCTGTCAGTTCTTTAATTACAGTGATTATAATAGAACCTGTACTAATAAGACAGGACCCAAGTTTTTGAGCTGCTGTGTCAGCTGTCGAACCCAGGCTCACAAAAATCTCTTTCTGAGTGGAAATGTGGTGTAATGCTATTCAAGGGGGACTTGCATCTGTTTTTTTCAATGAGCACATCAGGTAATATATGAAACTGTCTTCCTATCATTACAGCTGCACAGAAAGTATGTCTTAGTGCATTTACAGTTATTTGTGCTTCTTAAAAAGAAAAAAGGCATTTCATTCTTAGACTAGATAAAAACCACTGTTTGCAGCAGTTGCAGAAGTATTAGCACTGTTTAGAATGGTAATTATATTTTTTTGCTAAAAATATCTTTACAACAAACTACTCTGAAGCATTGGCATTTCATTTGTGCATAGGTTATAGTGTTGAAGTCTTCCAAGCAATACTTGCCCACACAGCGTGGAAGATGATACACCAATGACGTGATTTATCAAGATCCACCCATTTTCCATTCTGCTCCATCAGTACAAAAACACTTTGTCAGCTTGTTTACTTCAGGCTACAGAAAACAGTTAATGAAGTTTAACTTGGTGAGAACAAGGGCCATGAACTGGCATTGAATGTCCAGTGATGACAGTTCATCTGTGGAAGAAATCCTTTCCTAGGTGAACAGCCAGCCAGAAGTGAACACTGGGTCACACTGTAGGTATGTGGGTGTGAACCATGGTTATTTTGGGTCTCCAGGAATGGCTCGTATTTGGAGTTTTTTTATAGCTTATGAACATGTTGCCAGTACAATACCTGACAATTAGCATGGATGTTCTAAATTAAGTTTGTTAGCACTTAAAAATGCACTAATGAACAACTGATGCTTTTATATGTGATTATTAGCCATTCTGTTTCTTTGTTACTAAAAATATTTCATGTTGGGTAAGTGATTAAACCTCTGTTGTCATTGTCCGTCTCAAAGTTGGTTTGATTAGGCTTTAACTGTGGCACTCATCTGCAACATCACTTTCAGAGAAGGAAAAAGATTGCTGCTAAATACAAGTTTCTTTTTGGTTTGTCTGTGATTTTTTTAAAAAACATACATTCAATATTATATGAAAAAACACCTTTTTAGAATGGTTTTGTGTAGTAAAGGAATTTAAGATAAGTCATGACAGTGTTTGTGTGTGTTCAAGGAGGTAATTCTCTTAAAAATAACAGCTTTTCAGAAGACTTCAGCTGGTCATATTGATCACTTTGCTACTGAGACTGTGGTTCAGTAACACTTGGGGAAATAATCATATAAAAAACCTTTCAGTTTTATTTTTCAAGTATTGTAGGAAAAATAAAGAAGTCTTGACCAATACTTAAAAAATCAGTTTTATTTGTTATTCAGTAGTTACAAGATTTTAATTGACATTGCTTCATTAGTGAAAAAAAATCAAAATTCTATCTATTTTTTGAAGGTAAGCAGTTAAGTACTAACTGAAATAATTTCTTTGGCTTTCTTGGAGGGGAGAGGAACTCAATGATTTTTGCAGGTGGATTCAAAAACATGTCTCTAATGGCTGATAATGCAAAGTCTGCTTTTCTTTATGTTATAAAGTGAGAAGAAGGCCACTAACTGGTTTTGATGCTACCACGTGTCCTCTGCTGCTAATGTTCATTTGGGAGGAATAATGACTGGAAATTGCTTATTAAATGTGCAAGGCCTGAGGCCACAGGCTGCATTCTCATAGACAGCTGCTTCTTCAGGTCAAGTTCTTGAGGAGCCCTCTGAAGTACCTGCAAGCTGCCTTTGACTCGCACCCATATTTATGCTGTTATAAAAACCAGTGGGAAAGTGGTGGTTACCCTGGGGTCTGGCCCAGGGGCACAGTGTGCAGTTACTTGTTGCTAACCTGAGCAACAGTGTTGGCTTTTAGGTGCTCGGGACTGTGGGTGCCAGCACAATTTGATGGCAGTCAGTCATTTCTAGTGCTTTGATACCGATGCCACCAAAGTAACAGTTCAGAACGAGACATCAAAGGGAAAGCAATGGTGTGCCCTACAACCGCTAACAGGCAAGTGCTGTGCAGTTTTCTCACTGTTTCTGTGTTTGTCCTGTGTTCATCTTTGTGATGGGTGCTATTTGCAGCTTACTGATAAAACCAGCATTAAACTAAGATGTTGCAGAAACCCATATCTTTTGTCACCTAATCAGCAGACAGTTGATATCACAGTTATCAGTTGTGATAATGGATAATGAACATCTGTGTTCCAGGTGGAGTCCAGTAAAGCCTGGCCACAAAACAAAACTTCTCCAGATTTTGAAGTGACAGTGATATGATGCAATAGCATTAAATTATGTGGATAGATGGGCAAGGAAGATATAATTGGGAATAATCTGTCCTTCCTTGAATAACTTAGTATGAGTTGTGCACTCTGTTATTGTGGGACCTGTTGTGCCTTGGGCAGTTCTGATGATAAGCTGTGTACTGTTACTGGTGAAGCTTCACAGGACCCTTGTAGCTGAATCCTGTCAGATTGATGTAGTTTCAGCTGATGTGGGATGTCACACATATTGTAACACAGCTGTGGCTGTCCTCTCCTGGGAGCATTGTAGCTCTTCACATCTTTGTGCCATCACTGCACCTCACCTGTTACGCTCAGGCACTTGTCAGGACAATAAATGTTTCCTCCTTCTTCATACTGGGAAGGATGAAGTATATTCTCAGAATTTGAATTTCCTGTTAATTGACCAAATTAATTGAACACTTTCCATTTGGCTTTTCCCATGCATTTTAAAGTGAGCTTATCAGAATAGGAGCTTGTCTTTGGGTTTTTATTTCTCTCAAGTATTTCTATGTCCCTCAAATAAAGACACAAAATAATTCATGTAGCCCAAAAGAGAACATCAGGGAATTGTTTCCAGCTACTCTTCTAGTTTTTGCATTGGAAATGCTTCTTTTTAGGTATTGTACTCCTGTTCAGCTTTTCCTAAATGAGGAAATGAGTCATGTAAGTATTCCTGGTCAACCTTGTGAGCCTTTTCTTGTCTCATTCAACATTGCATTTTACTTATGTCTGGCAACAGTAACTTTTGAAACTATTAAATGGTTTTAGTTGTGTATAAAGATAGGAGACATTTCATGAAATCTAACTCTTTCACTTGATCTGCCTTTTGTATTTCAGCACTCCTGTTAACAGCATTGAGATTTGGTACTTTCATAAGCTCCAAAGGAGCAGTATAAGCATAACATAATGTTATACTGCTGTCTTCTGTATACAGTCCACATTGCTCTGGAATTTGTGTCTCGAGGCATTGTTTTTGCCCTGGTACACCACATTCTGCATTTACTGCCTTTCCAGAAGCTCACTGTGCTGCCTGGTATTCTCAGCTTCTGAAACTGCAGAGGGAAACCTGGGTTTGTGCTCTTTGGTCAGTTCTGTCATTTCAGTTTGTCAGAGCTTGAGGATTATGGTTGTCATTTTGGCTATACACCTGGGAAGCTTTTGGAGGTCTTTTAGATGTTACAGGCTGAAGCTGGGGAATTTTGGAGGAGGTCATTTGGCATGGTGTGAGAGCATTCTGCTGGATCCATGGACAGGTGTCAGGGCCAGACCAGGGGCAGCCATGCAGGTGTGTGCCTTGTACTCATGTCCCCATCTTGGAAACTTTACACATAGTGAGCTGTTATCCTAAAGAGATTAAGGCCAGAGCAGGAGTAGGGGAACAGAGAGTTAAAAAAAAAAAAAAAAAATAGGGATTCACCTTTTCTTTCAAATAAGCTTATTCTTTCACAACAGCTTTAGTGATTGCAGATGACACATATGAACTGGGTGGTCAGGGGCAGGGTTAGCACTCGATGATTTGCTCTTTTCATGTAACTTCAGCTGATCTGGATTAAAGAATAAATTCATATACTGCAAGTACCTGTACATATAATAGCTTAAAATTAGCTGCAGTAAGGCTGACATTAAGCTTCTGGATTTTTTTTTTTTTTTTTTTTGCCAGTATCTTTGGTGTGGACATTCCCAGGAATCCTTTGTTTCTTGTGTACTGAAAGTTTTGTGTTGGGTTGTAATGTGCTATCTGTAGTACTTTATTAAATAACTATAATTACATTTTCAGTACAATCCGAATTGTCTGTCCATGCCCGTCTCCTGTGTATGTTAAGTAGTACTTTGATAGTTTGGCTCCACCTCCGTTTTCAGTTACTATATGCCTAAACCTCACTTTCCTTGTATTTTCTGTTTACAATGCCTACGTATTTTGTTCCTTGTATTCAAACAGCCATCTTCCTGGACAAAGTTTAAAGTCTGAGTCATTAGCTGTTTTTTCCATTTCATGGGTGTGTCAGCATTTTGTTTGTAATTTTCTTCAGATCCTCCTTCGAAATGGTGACCCTTAAAGCTGCAGTCAGAATCCATAAAGATGAGACCATAATGGTTAATATAACCCATTGGCCTGAATATTGCAAATATTTCCTTGAATATGGTATCCTCAAATCAGCCAGGAGTGAGTGTGTGAAAGTGCCATGTGCACTGCATGCCTGCGAAGTATTTGCATAAGTATGCGAATAACTTTGAGCAGGCATCCCAGCACTTGAGCTTTGATCTGTTAATGACTTCCTCATTCAATAACGTGTGGAATGCCAAATCTCTGTGCTTGGCAGATTCAGACTACTAATTTGTCAAAGCTGAATAACAGAAAAACGTATTTTGCAATTCATTGTGAGAATGTAAGGAAAACAGAAGTCTTAGTAAAAGGAGCAATAAGATACTGAATATCCCTTTTATCTGTTGTAAGCAGATGAAAGACAGTAGGACTAATCCATAGTGTCCAGTATTTCCACTCTCTTTTGTGTCAAATGAGGCAATTCATCTGCTCAAATACACATAGGAGTGTTTTGCTTGGTAAAGAGTGAGTGGTGGTCCAGAACTGGAGTAATAAGTTCAAGTAAATATGAAATTGTTTACATTTACCTATACATTTTAAATTGGTTAACCTAACAGAAATTAGGTAGCAGGTTTTTGATGGCTTTATGTTATTTATAGAGATTGGTGTAAACTTCCAGAACAGATTGTAGGTCTGATGTTGTTACTCAGACTCTTTAAAAAAATAATTATTGAAACAAAGATAATTCTGCAAATACTTACTTTCTCTGGAGTTTAGCCTGACTGAGGTGAGAGGTATTCTTTACTTCTGAATTTATTTGATCTGTTGAATGACTTTATGTCCTAGCTTCGTATTTAGAAAAGAAGAAAATATAAATGCGTAATATAGAACAGTTCAAAACAGGCCCATGCAAACGTGTGCCCAAATCCTGATACTGAATGAGTGGAGAATGGACTGAGAGCAGCGCTGCAAAGAAAGATTTTGGGGTGCTGGTGTGTGAGAGGTTGGACATGACCTGTCAAGGTGTACTTGCAGTCCAGTTGTATCCTGGACTTCATCACAACCAGCAGGGTGAGGGAGGAATTCTGCCCCTCTGCTCTGGTGGGACCCCACTTGCAGTGCTGCATCAGCTCTGTGGCCTCAAACACCAGAAAGACCTGATCTTGTGAAAGCATCTCCAAAGGAGGCCATAAAGACAATCAAAGATGGCTGGAGCCCATCTTCTCTGGCTGAGTGAGCTGGGGTTGTTCAGGATGGAGAAGAGAAGGCTCTTGGGAGATGATAGAGCACCTTCCAATATCTTGTGGGGAACTATGAGAAAGCCAGAGAGGGACTATTTACAAAGGCGTGTAGGGGTAGGACAAGGGGTAAAAGGCTTTAAACTGAAAGAGAGTAGACTTAGATTGGGTATTAGGAGGAAATTCCTCTATGAATTTGAAGGTTGTGAGGCACTGCAGCAGGTTGCCTGGGGCATCAGTCGATGCCCCATCCCTGGATGTGTTCAAGGCCAGGCTGGATGGGGCTCTGAGTAACCTGGTCTAGTGGAAGATGTCCTGGTCTATGGCAGGGCCTTGGAACTAGATGACATATAAGGTCTCTTTTAACCATTCTATGGTTTTCTGAATAGCAGAGCAACTTGTATGTGGCTAGTGAAAGATGATGAACAATGCAAGTGCTTCCAAATAAAGTACTGTATTCCCTTAGACAGCAGTTCCCATTACAATTGCACCATATGTTCTCAGCAAGCAGCAGATGTGCAGTCTAACATTTAGCAATGGAACCTTCCCGTTTGAATGTTTGGGATAATACTAAAATAATGAATAATTAATCTTTGGCATTTCTAAGGCAGTTTCTTTTTGTTGCTGTTTGTCCCCACTTTGCTGTGCTGATTTGTTTCAGAAGGTCTTGTCACTTAAAGATTTTAGAACTCTTGTGTAGACTTTTCCGTACATCTCTCCAGTAACCCTGAAAGCATTATCCATTTCAATGCTTGGATGACTAGGTGGCTTTGCCAAGATCACACCAGGCACCACAGAAATGCAGGGGGCATTACTGGTGTCTTGAAGACTGATGTTTCTGTCAAGACAGCCACAGCTGCGGGGGCGATGGGGAGCTGCTAAGGACATGGCATCTGGTAAATGATGAAGTGCCACCTTGAAGGCAGTGCTCAAAGACATTGTCTCCTTGCTCTCTTTACCCCTTTTGAATACTTTATATTTCATTAAGAAAGGGAATTCCAGGAACTGGATGTTAATTCTAGTATTCCCTGCTGATAGAAGGAGCTTGCTTTCTAATACCATGGAAGGTAGGTATAAAGTAATGTCAGACCTGGATGCCAGATAATGAAACCAGGGGAAAATATCAAGTTTCCACTGCAAGTTTGGATAGATCAGCTTATGCTTGAAGTAGAATATAATCTGAATTAAGAGTTTGCTAAAATCAGCCTTGCTTTGGGAAGTGGAAGGGGATTGACTGGCTGTAATAGGATATATTTTTAAAAGCGTCAGTTATAATTGTTCCTGTCTGGTCATTTTTTTAAGAAGGATCTTGTATTGTTTGTTGTGAGTAGTGTGTTAACCTTTATAGCCTCCAGAGGAATGTATTGATTTCAGCCTTTTTTCATTTCAGCCTTACAGTTCTATGGAAAAAATATCCAATATGAGTATAATGCTTAGAGATGTGAATATTTCCTTCACTGGAAAACTGATGATCTTGTAACCTTCTTGCATTGCCCTTTGCTAGAGAGACATGTAGTCTTACGGGACTTAGGTTCTTAAGTTCTTGAAAATAGCAGCAAAGCTGTAGGAAAGCAAAACACTTGGTTTATATTGACTATTTTTTAACTGTAAAAGCTTTTTTAGCAGTTTTGTCAAGTGTGAAACTTGATCTGTTCTCTACAAAGTGTTGTTTTTTCCTACGGTTTATTTACAGTTCATTAGAAGTTCATGACCTGGTTTTTTTTCCCTTTAATTCTGCTTAAGCCAATCAATAATTGTCAAATCTTTTCTTGGTAGTAATTTTGCAGGCTGATGTTTGATCTCTGTCCCTTATCTAATTGAGGATGAGTCAAGGCTGAGGACTCATTTTGTTATGCATGAAATTATAAAGAATACGGTAAATGGGGACAAATGGCAGGTGTTTTGTACACAGACAAACTTGTAATAGATTTATTTGTTGCCTCTTCAATTATTTTGCCTTATTGGGTCACTGCGTTAATGTGTCTTCTGAGGGTAAAATACAAGAAAAAGTCATTCCTTTGTTCAGTGATATTTCTTGATGATCTGAATGAGTGATGAACACAGAGTGAGGTAGTTGCATTAATATTCTATACTTCCTTGGGATATGGCCTGTAGTTCTGGTGGTGAAGCCTGGGTATTATTTTCTTTATGAAGACAGTAAATTTAGCATTCAGCACGTCTTATCAATTGGAGTCGCTCTTGCAGTTTCTAATGGTGCTGAAGGAGCAACCACTCAAAGTCACTCTTACTTCGTTGTAGTTCCAACATCTGACACCATTCCAGATATTTTCCAAAGGAAAAGCTATGATGTTAGCTTTTGTTTGCCCTGGACTTTCCTGAAACTGCCTCTAGGGATGTTGACCTCATTTCTGAGTTGTCCAGTTATAAGATTCACCAAAATTAGGGGATTTGTTCTTCACTATCTCTGTTTTTCTACAGTAGTCTACAGTTGCATTCATAGAATGATCATTTTTTTACTTCTTTAAGGGTTGGGGTTTTTTTTCCTGTATCCAGTCTCTCTGATGTCTCTCAAGGAGTTTAAAGTGCAAAAAATACACAAACAACGTGCTGCTGCTCTAAGCTGACTTTCTATTACATGCAAACATGAAATCCTGGCCCTGCAGAGGTTTAACACTGACCATTACTAGAAAAGAATGCAGTTTAATGAAGGTCTGTTTTGTTAAAAACGAAGTTGTGAGGATGAGAACTCTGTCATTGACTTTCCTCTCTGCTAAAGACACATAGTGTGATTCTTGGGGTTTCTTGGGATTCTCCTGTGCAGGCCAGGAGTTGGACCTATGATGCTCGGGGTATTATGTGATTTTATGACAGGCATATGTTGACTTTTGCCTTGCTCTGCATTTTTGCAGGACAGTCAGATAGCTGTGGCTCTGAAACACATGTCTTTTCTTCTGAGTCTGAATCACTTTATTTGATGAAAAATCAAAGCTTCTAGGCTTCAGATTTGAAGATTATCAGCTCTCTTACCACTTGTCTTTAAAGTCATTTATTGAAGAAGTAGTGTCCCATCTTTTCAACACAAGTAACCAGCTCTCATATACTCGAGTACTTCCCTTTCCTTATTAACACAATATACTTAACAAAACACAAAACAGTTTTTCTGGCAGTATTTCTCCATTTGGAGTATAGCAGGCCTCAGATCCTCTGTGTTCCTGACTCCAAATCCCTGGCTGACCTCAAGGGTCCCCTGGTGCTTTCTCCCAGAGGCTCCAGGAAGGTCTGTCCTGCCTGACTGTTGTGTAGGTTTTTACATCTTGTCTTGTCTAGACTGGTCACTAGAACTATCACCTGTTTGATTTGTTTGAAGGCTTGTTGTTTTTCCCTGCAATTCATGTACCAATGTCTCTTGATTTGATTTCCCATCCCAGTTGCTCACATCTTCTCTGTGGTCTCACAGGTAAAACCATAGGATACCTTGTTCTGTATCCTCTGTCTTGAGCAGAAGTTGGATGAGTTTTCCTTGTCCACAGGGAAAAGCCTCAGTGATGAGTTCTCACATCCCTGCATTGATTTGTAGTAATACTTAAATTGGCTAGAAGTTGGTCAAAGACACAGTTATAGTACCTGTGACCTTGCCTGCAATATCCCCCACTCCAAACCTTGCTGGAGCTGTGAATGTATGTCAGGTAGAAATGTCTCCTGCAAGACACGTTTTTTTGTCTATGGAGAATGTCTCCCTGCAGGTAGCAATGGCGCAGGTGCCTTAGGTACCCTCTTTAAGGTAGGTCAAGCCAGGGTTTTCCTAAAGCCAGTAGATAGCTCATAGTTCTTGCAGGAGCAATCACCCTGGCAGCATGTTCCTGGAGAAGCTGTCTTGCCCATCTCATGGAAGGCACAAGGAAGGGGGCAAAATGCAAGGGGCAGTGTGGTCTCAAGGGGCTGCGACCTCTCTGTCTGGGCTTGGCATCTTGGACAAACTCTGGCCTGGCTGGGCTGTCCTGTGTGGAAAAGACTTCAGGCAGGCTGTCTTGTTCCACTTGTTGGTCAGCCTATCCTGGTTTCCTCTGCAGCAGCTGAGACCCGTCTCTGCCTCTTGGGGTTGGACAAAAGGCTGGGGAGGAGGCAGAGGAGCTTTGGTGCCTGCCCAAGCTTTTCCTGCACATGGGCTCTCAGCCCTTGCCCTGTGTGTTGTTGGCCCAAGGCCGTGGCGGGTCCTGGCTCGCAGCCGCCTGGCACCGTCCCACCTGGCTGAGCCCCATCGCTCAGTGCTCTCGAGTGTCTCCTGGCTTTCCTGCAAAGGCAGAGATGAGCCAAACCTGCTGAACTGCTGCAGCAGGTCACCTGCCAGGACCTCCTGGTGACAGCCAGCTGGGCTCCATGTGCTTGGGCCGTGTCACTCCAGGTCTGGGGGAGGCACATCCCACATGAGCATGGCTCAGGCAGGATGGCTGAAAAGGCCAAGGCTGCTGGAGAAGAGAGTGGCTGTGAAGAGAGCTGTCCATCTTTCCTGACTCATGAGGGTTGTACCTGTCCATCTTACCTGACTTTCATTGTGAAAAACTCAAAAGAGTTCTGAGTCAGGAATGAGATAGAGCACAAAAACAGTCAGTTGTAGTCTCGACATGGGAAAAGCCTGCCAAATTGCTTTAAATCAGAGATATATCTAAGAGAGAAATTGAGCCTGACCATAGGAATTTGAGAAAGTATATGTATTTACTATTTCAGCAGGATGAAGAATTGTGTGTTTGTTTATGTCGTGTACATAATAAAGGGAAAATAAGTTGTGAGGCTGCTGTTGGACTTTACTGAGGCTACATCTATTTTTCAGCTGGCCGTGTCTTCTGAAATTGTTTGTGGTAGGATCCGAAAAAGAGACTGACAGAGAATGCATCATATTATTTTACAGGGTGGCCTTTGGCTCACAGCCAAGAAGTGTTGTAACCCTTGGCATAATTATTAGGGCAATAATGACCTGAATAGGTAATAGAGAGTGCAATCTCTGCTTTTCTTGATGGGAGTTTAGGACTAAAGCAGAGGTGTTAATTTTATTGATATTATTAAGGGAAAAGTAATACAGCTCTATTGTAGTTTTCCACATGGGATGGAAATTAAAGAACTCTATCCACTTTGCAGCTGGGTTGACAACAGAAAGAGAGAGGAACAGATATGATACATAATCTTTCAAAAACATTAATAAAAATTTAAAATTTCATACTTGTAAAACAACTACAGTCAGTTTTTAAAATTGGATTGATAATTGGGCATTAAATAAGCAATGCAGACAGACCCTTTAGAATTATGTCTGATGGGACACTTTGGAATTCCTCAGGGGCTGTGATTTACACAGTAGATTTGGTAGGAAATGGCAAAAAAGTCAACAAGGGGAAGACTTGAAAGATAGCGATATTCCACTTCCTTGGGGTACTCAGTGAATGTGTATAGGAAAATTTAAGACCAAGAAGTGTGTTCACCAAGAGAGATTTCCTTTATTCTGTTAAGCCTTTTGCTTGACTGTGGAAGACCTAAGAAATCCTTATTTCAATTATAAATGATGAGTAAAAAATTTAATGTTAGCATGAAAGAAGAGACTGTGGCTAACTGAACAAGTTGCAAGATACCTGTAGTATCACTAGGATCAATCACAGGTCTATGTAATCTGTAATACCTATTTTTAAGACTAATTTAGAACCATACTAGAAAACTTTATGCTATCACAAAATAACTAACTTCTATACTATCCATTAAATTTCATCCTTCACCTTTGCTTTTTCAGATTTGTTTTGTATTTGAATTAGAAGCTTATTGAAGTATTAACCATACTTTCTTATACATGGATGTGATTAAATAAGTAGGGTGACTGAGACAGGACCTACAAGCATTGATCTAATCAAAATAATACATGGCTTTTGAAATAAGCTCCTTTTTTTATAAATACAAGATACTTTTATCATCTGTTGAAGTAGAAAAACTATCTTGAAGCTTGTTGTAGGAGCATTTTCTTTTTAAGAAAAGACTTAATTTCTATTCAGTGTTTTACTCCTCTAAGTTGCACTGTCTGGTCGCTGTCAGATGCTCAGAAAATTATTGCCTCATTTCTTAGACATCTCCTGCATGTGGTACTTGCCTTTGTGACATATGTTCTTGACAGAAGAAAATGATGGAGATTTGCTGTTGTCACCTTCTGTCATCACTGAACATAAAGACATTGAATGTAACGCTCCGGGAAATTATCTCAAGAAGCTTATGCATCTCTTTGCTATTGTCTGTGTAAGCTGTAGTCAGATACAGCAGATTTTTAGAAGTCCTCTTTGTCCCTTTGCACAGAGTTGCGATTTTTCTGAAGATCTCAGCAGGACAGACTAGGTAAGGCTGCTGTGCATCAGGTGTTTTTGAATATCTCATCCAAGCTCGTGGATGACACAATGCTGTCACTAGTTCAATTTCTTGGTAACACTTATAAAGTTCTAGAACATTTATGGAAAATATATCCTGCTCTGCTATAGCAGAAGGTTGGTTTGATGGCTCTGAATCTGAAAGTTTACTGTCCAGGAACACAGACCTCTCCTTCATTACTTCTGATTGTATCACCTCTGTGGACTTTAACTCCACCTCTCTGTGTCCCTTGGTTAGCAGTGTTTTTTTACAGCGTGCAGAGAGAGCCTGCAAGCAGGATGCTTGCTTAAATGTGACATTTACAAGTGCAAAACGACTGCCTGTTGTCTAACAAGAGCTATTAGATTAATGTACTTACCATCCTGGTGAGACTTCTAGAGAGTGTGTGCTTGCTATCTGTGTATTCATGCTGTATCTGTATTTTGGCTATGTGAATATGCCATCAATGTATATCCTCACAAGAATAACAAGTAGGTGTACTCTACCAGGCTTCAGAACATGCTTTAAGTTTTCAAAATAAGATTGCTTAATCTTACTACTGCTGTTGGAATTCAGGTGATGTTGCTCTTTTGAATTTTCATTGCAGTTCCTATCTTCTCACAGAACATTCCCTGTGTATGTGTTTAGCAAGTAGCAGAGTGTTTTGGTTAGATAATTTTGTCTTTTTCTTTTTCCTAAAGAAGAATAATCAAGGAACACATACCATTTTTGGAAAATAAATTCGTGAAATTACAAGGATAGCAAATATGTGAAGGGATTAACTGTTGCTCATTTCATTTAGTAACAAGAGTTCTTATTCATTCAAGTTGGTAATATCAGTAGATTAAAAGTCCCTTAACTTACCTGTAGGTTTCAATTTGAAAGCTTCATTATGCAACAAAAAGACCAAGGCAGACATGAGAATTAAAATATATGGCGTTCACTAGTTATTTCTATAATCAGATGTAAATGGGCTGTGTTTTGGGAATACATTCACATGTTGTGCTGCAGTGTAGGAGGGCCTGCTTTCAGCTGTGTTAAGCAGTTCTGAACAGAAGATGTTTTCCTTCCTGGTGTGCAGAATCTGAATTGTGGTGCAGGCTTTTTTTTTTTTTATTTTTTTATTTTTTATTTTTTTTTAATGTTGCTAATTAAGGGACTTTCCTAGCACCACCCATCCCAAAATCAGTTCTGAAGTATGTTTGAGGTTCACCTGGAATTCACATTTGTTGTTAGTATGCAGTGTCTCTTGCTTTAGAGAGTTATTTTAGCAGGCTTTTATGCAGCTGACAGCTTTTAGTGCCTTTCAGTGCTGCAGCTCTGGCAGTTGGACAGACTCACAGAATAGTTTGGGTTGGAAGGGACCTTCAAATACCACCTTGTTCCAACCCCACTGCCTTGGGCAGGAATACTTTTCACTAAACCATGTTGCTCAAAGCCCAACCCATCTTGGTCTTCAACACGTCCAGAGATGGAGTGATTTTTGAGTAACTTGTTCCAGTGTCTCACCACTCTTATCATAAAAAGTTTTCTCTTTATGTTCAATCTAAACCTACATACTTCCACTTTAGAGCTGTTTTTGATGTCATCTACAGACTTGTGAAGGGTGCACTTGCTTTCACTGTCTTTGTTATTGATGAAGATATTCAGTAGCACTGGTCCCAGTACAGACATTAAGGGACATGACTGGTTAGTGGTGTCCATGTAGATACTGTGTTATTGACTGTAATGAATCATTTGTTGGCTTCACTTTCAGGTGCAGTAAAGCTTTCTGGTTGACATTTTTCACTGTGGGCAAGATACACCTCAGCAGAAGCATCTAAAATTATTGACTGTGTCAAAGCAAGCCTTTAAAATGGGAAAGGCCAGTCTTTGTAAAACCAGCTGCAATAGGAATAGTATTTACTGCCAGGAGTGAGTTTTGTTATCTGATGATTGAGGGCCATGGAGACAGATAGGTCTTGAATTCCTGCTTTTGCAATGGCTGTGAGCCTGTACGTGTGCATTCACAATATGCCCTCTGATATCTGTAGGCAACTTTGAGAGTGTGGCAGCTCTATTGCTATTTAATACTGAAGAGCTTAAGTGTGATGGATAAGTCATGACTAGACACTGTCATGAGCTAAAACTTAAAGCTGCCCAAAACTTTTAGCTGTGAGCTTGTAATTACACAGTTGTGAGTGCTGATGTAGTAACTGAGATTGCATAGCCTAATTTTATGATTTTTCCTGTAGTTTCCCTCCTGTTTACTGATACCTCTCCCCTGCAACTTTGTTCAGACTCACCCAGTGCTATGAAAGCAGACAGAATATGCTTGTGTAAAATGAAATATGTGAAAACTGCTTGTCTCACTTATCTCAAAAGCTAAATCAGCAAAATTTCATATTTGTGTCGAATCAGAGGTTAGGGATATACAAATGTTGGTATCTTGTAAGTATACATGCAGAAATGAACTTGTATCCCTCTGAATACATTTTTTAAACCTGATATTATTGGCCTTTAATAATTACTGTGCAAGCTGTTTACTTATTGAGGTAATTGGGAAATACCCATACTTGTTTTTTCACACTTCTTTAATGCATTCAAGACTGGAGACCTGGTGTATTTAGCTGTCTTTTAATCCGAGTTTTGTGTTCACACACAACTGTGTGAAATCTGTTCTTATGTCTCTGATTTTTGGAACTGAGAACCATATGGTATCTTGGTTTTGTATTTCTTAGATCTTCTTAATTGTGCCTGCATAGCAATTAGGCTTGTGCATAAATTTGAGAAAATAACGCATTCATTTATTCTTAGTGTATAAAGCATACTGAGAATTCATTTCAGCTTTCACAGTAACAGCAAAAAGCATTCAGAACAGGACAATTTGGGTTGCAGTTACTACATAGTTAATTTGACCCTTTAAGGTTTGCTTTATTTGTTTTTGGTCTTTTATTATGAAATGGCAAGACACAGGATGTCCAATTCATCCAGTGAAGGGGGCTAAATTATGTTTTTGTGCAGTGATTCAGCAAAACACTCAGCATTGTGCTTATGTCCCATTTGAAGTCAATGGGATCACTTATGTTTTTGAAGAAGTGTGTGCTTTTAACTGTTTTACTGAATAAGGGTGAGATTATTCTAAAGTCAAGCGTGTGCTTAAGTGCTTGGCAGAACTGAATTAGTTAACATCTATGAGTTAGCACAAGAAAAACCGAACCTTTTAGTGTGCTTGTTTTAGAAGATCCTTTTTTCCAAGTTCCAGTTGAGTTTGACTGGCTCTGAGAGAATGTCATTATGCGGTAAGTCAGATGCTGTGATATATCTTTCAATGGAATTAAAAAATAAATTGACATGACTTTAGAACTCTTCCTCATTCAGACATTGTTTAAATGCCAAATTTCTCTTTGCAATTTTTCTCTCTTACTAACTTTTAAAATATATTTTGCATTTCTGCCATTTTTTAACTGTCTATTCTAGGCATTTATCATCTCTCTAAGTTGGGAGGTGAGCTAAATTTCTTCCTTGAGTTTCTGAGCAGTTGTGTATCTTGTATCTCCATGGGTATCTCTCCTGTTGGGAGACAGGTCTCCAAATTCCGCACTCTGAATTGACATTAGAGGTTATTTCTGCCATCATTTCTCCATTGCTGTTGGCATCCTTGCTCACCAAATTTGTGTTTCTGTATATTTGTTGATCCTTTGTATATGCTAAAAATTGTTGGAAGCAAAATGTTGGCTACAGATTTGTGTTGCTTAGATGCAAGGGAACATGTTGTAAAGAAATAGTCATTTGTCTTCCTACCAAACTTCTAGGCATGGTGTAGTTATCTCTGCTTTCTGTCATTCCAGCCAGGAGGCAGAAGACAAATGGATTGCACCCTGGTAAGAAGTTAATTATTTGATTGGACTTCCAGGACTGGCATAAAGGACCTGCTCTTGTAAAAATGCTGTCATTTAATGTCCCTGATGTTTCAGGAAGTCAGACTAGCTTTGAGAGTTATATTTAGTGATAAAGGGGAGCAAATGATACCAGCTGGGACGTAATGATGGATTCTGATTAAAGTCTTTTGGAAGCGGTACAGTAGTTAACAGTGACAAAGCACACCAGAGGCATCCAGGAATATACAGTAAAAAAATTTTTATATCTAAGGACTCGAAAATCAAAACATGAAATTAAAATACCTATTAGGTTAAAATATTCCTGGTATCAGAATTCTGATGAGAGGGATGGGTTTTCATGGCTCCTTTGGTCACAGAGCAGGTCACCTGCTAAGTAGAGGAAACACAGCTGATGGCTTCAAAGACCTTTACTCTTTGACATAGTACCTGGATATTTATGTAATACCTGGGATAAAGGGAAACTGTGATATACCATCTTTTTGTAGACTTTTCTGTGTTGCACTTAGGGTTGAATACTAACGTTAATGGAAGTTTGTATTGAGTTATGACAAGCTGTGTGCCAGATAATTGTGTTCTTAAATCCAGAAAAACAAATTTAATTAGGCATTCACTTTTTCTGGAATTCTTAGAAGCTTCCATGATATTTTTGTTCTCTTTACGCAGCTCTGAATTTTGAAGTTGGTTTATTTTATTTAATTCTGTGCTTGCTTTGTGGGCCCAGTTTTATGCTTAGACTTTAACCTTTGATTTTCCGAACAAAATGCAGGTCTTTACTGTGTGCATGTAAGCTTGTACACGTGCTTCCAGGCATTACTGTGGCACTTGTTTATCTTACAGTGTACTATACTCAGTGCTACAGAAATGCAAGCTACGGTGTTTTAATGTTTGATTAACAACTCACAATTAGAATTTGAGTATATGAATATACTCAGTTGTCTGGAGTGTTCTTCTCTTTCAATGTTTTTATTAGCAAGAAGACAGGTAGAAATGAGTGTGATAAATTTAATCTAGAAATAATTATAATTTCAGTATAACGAAAGGGATATTGCCTGAGTCATTGCTAAGGTTTGTGGAAGTCTTAGGTAGAACATGGTAAGTATCATGATTTAGTTCTAAATGTATTGTGATTGGTTCCTAAAAATGTATTCTTCTTATAAGTAGTGTCCAGTGGAGTACATTCACATAAAGTATATCCACATCCGTATAAAGAAATGTAAGCAGGTAGTTTGCAATTAAAACAATGAAATTACACAATATTGAGGATGATAATTGTGAATGTATTTAATATTCATCCCCATGAGGCACACATCTTATATGTGATAAAAACTGCAGGGAACAGGAATCATGTGGTTCCCATTCATTAGAGTTAGTAAGCTGTGAGTAACTTGCCTGGAATTTTTCAGTCAATCTGAATCCTCAGTCTGAGTGTTATCAGTTCATTTTGCATCACCAGATTTCTTTCAAGGCATGAGTTGCGAATTGTTCTTTTCTGTTGATCTTAGAGGAATTTGGAAAAGAGCATGACTGTTATATTATTTTGGGGTAATGCAGTCAACAGCTGCAACAGTTACATACTGCAATTACATTTTTATTTACCAGTCTGTAAATTAAACTGCCTAGTGTTAGGCAAAGTTTTCGCAGTTTATTTAATGAATACTAATAGCCACAGTTATGTCGTATTTTAAAAATCCTTTCACTCAAAAGCACATACTTCTTTCAAGACATAAGTGGTCCTATTGACTTCAATGGGACATGTAAGCACGGTGGATCCTTTGTAAGAGTTTTTAGTGCCCTGCCTTTTTGAGTGTGAGGATGTGAGATAAACCGTGAGTCTGTCTGTCTCAGTGCTGTTTTTAACACAGCTCTAAGCAGACGTTTAGGGAGAAGCTAGAATGCAACACAGGTGTTTGGCTCTTCAGAACTGCATGATTACTTTGCTAGGGTTTTATTAATTTTCATTGCAATTCATTATGGGATTCTGCCCTTGGTCAACATAAGAAAAAAAAAAAAAAAAGACAGAGAAAACCCTGCTTCCATCTATTTAAATTACGAGTCTGTGTGCTGGGAGTGGTTGGATCATGCATGTCCAAGTGTTGCTTTTGCAAGAGTTAATGAAGAATTACAGATGGGGTGATTGAGGCTTATAAGGATGAAAGACCAAATGGTTTAAATCAGCATGATTCACTTCATTGGAGCCTGTTGAATTTACAGCAGATGAGGATTTGATCCTTTTTAATGCAGTTAAGGTCACACATTGAACCAGTGACAGAGGTAATAAATGACCCCAACCCTTGTTGTCACTGTGGTTGCCAAATACACAGCAGAGGCAGGCAGCACTTGAGACTGAAAAGGAGCCAGACTGGGAAACGTGCAGGAAGCTTTATCATAAAAAGTAAATTGCTGCTGACACTGGAGCTGTGATTCAGGAAAGTAAGAGGAATAGAGAGAAAGCACTGAACAAAGACTTGCAGCTCTGCTGGGACTGCACAGTGCTGAGACAGTTGTGAGATGGTTGCTTGAAGTGAGCAGGAGACACAGATTTTAGAAGGAGAACATTAAAGCTGAACTTGAATGGACTACTAACTGTGCAAATCAAATGGATTATGCTTTAGAAACCCTTTGTGAGACAGCAGAATATTTTCAGGAAGCTGTTTGGTTTTTTGGTTTTTTTTTGGTGTGTGTTTGTTTTTGTGGTTTTTTTCTGGGGAAGGCAGTGCTGATAGTGATACTTTGAATGCCTGTGGGGATAGTAGCCAATATTGGTGCTTTGCTTCACTCTACCAACAGATTTTATGCACTGAACAGCACAGAGCTAAGGCTGTGTTATTCCTGGTATTTTCCTCGTGAGAATACCAACTGCTTTGTGCAGTACTGATCTGTTCCACTCGATTCCAGAGCAAATGGCTGGCAAGAAGTCTCTTCCTCTCTTTATGTCCTGGGCTGAGACAAATGCTAGATGTGCTGTTTCTCAATGTGCTCTAGTAGGCATCTTACACTTATTTTTCATGTGTGAAAGAAAAAAAATACCCTTAGTTGTCTGTAAGTTGCTTTTCCCTTTTAGTTAAAATAAAGCACAGCCAGAAGTCAAATTGCTGTCTCTATATAATCACATCCTATGTTTATGACTAAATACTAATATTTAGTGTGATGTCCAAATATAAATATTTTCCTTAAAATATTATTTGAACGTGATTTTCTGCTGTGTCTAAGCACTGTAAAAACACAATTGTGGGCATCAAGAATAGGGGTGAGAGGAGAGAATGGCATTTGATGCTCTTCAATCCTTCTCAGTCCCAGACTGCTATCTCTTTGTCCACCCAAGATGTCTCAAAATTAGTCCATTTCTCTTTGTCACTTCATGGTATAATTTCCATATGTACTCAGGGGTCTGTGTAAGTCCATTTCACTTGTTAAAAGTGAATAATTCATTTCATGCAAGCATATTTGGGGAAGATAATTGCCATGGCTTTTGAATCACAAAGCAAGCTCATGCTCTTTGATACTTGCATTTCCAAGTTATTACTTACACTTGTAACTGTTTCTAATTAAACTGTTAAATATTGTGAATACCAGATGCTGCAAGAAATGCATTGTACACTTCTCCAGTATCCAGATGAGTGACAGAGGTGAGAGGGATATGGTTTCTCCACCATTAGAAAAGCAACACAACACACCATAACCTGAATGTGACTGCTTCTTCGCTGTGGTATAGTCCTTACCCCATTTCTGACCTTTCTTGTGTCTGATTTTTGAATGGGTGAAAGTTAATTGTTTATCTTTGTCTCACAATCATTTTTTTTGCTAGTAGTTTATCCCAGCTGTTACTGAAGAGCAACTGGCTGCTGGGTGTATGTAAAGACTAACAGTAAGATTGGTTCATTTCTGTTATTTTGTATATTACACTGAAGTGCTTTGAGAGAACCTCTGCTGTGATACAGAGACATTTGAAATAGGGGGTGGTTCAGATATGAGAGAATTGTGGCCTCTAGGTTTCTACTGATCAGTTATCCTGGCTCTCCTTTAGTACAGCCACAGGGGTACAAGTGGGGTAAATTTACATACCCAGTGATAATAAATGATAGAATGAGTTGTGTGTAACTTGTCTTGTGCTAATCCTTGCCTTCTGGCTAATTTAAAGTCAAAAGAAGATATACATATATAGATAACTTACCTACAGTTGTCATCTTTGAATGATTGTTGCACTTCTAATTTAGTCACAATACTGAGCATAGCAGTTATGGATGTATGAAACCACTGTCTTCAACTGGTACAAGACCAGTCAAAATGGGAGATAGGCTTTTGATGTATTTGTGTGGCTTCAGACTTCTATATTGCAAATTCATCTGCTTGTTTTCTCTCTCATTTCCTGAAAGCACAGGAGTATTTGAAAATAAGTATAGGCCAGGGCTGCAGAATGCAGAAAACTGAAAGAAATCTCACCTCTTGCCTTAGGGTAACTCAGTGTTTGGATTCTGTGTTCTTGTTTTTTTTTTTTTTTTTTTTTTTTTTTTTTTTTTTTTTTTTTTTTTTTTTTTTTTTTTTTTTTTTTTTTTTTTTTTTTGTTTGTTTGTTTGTTTTTTGTTTTTTGTTTTTTTTGTTTTTTGTTTTTTTTTTGTTTGTTTGTTTTTCCCAGATATATAAAAGCTGTTCTTAGATATATAAAAGCTTTTCTTGCCCAATTAGTTTTTCAGTATGGAGGGGAACAAGAGTGTGCAGTTGTACATGTGTGCATGTACATGCATAACTTTTAAGGGTCTGATGCCCTGTGTTAGATACTCTTCTGTTGTTTGTAAAAAACTGTTCAGAAAAATTAACCTCCAAAACGGATGTGGTCATGGTAGGAGCTTATAAAATTTCACTGGGAGAATTATGACTGTGGCTGCTGTTCCACAGGATACTCTTAACTCTGTACCACACTGCAAGGGTTCCATGCACAAGGAAGTAAAAGGGAAGCATGTTATTTGCAAAGGCAAGTGGAGCTGTTATGTATTAGAAGGAGTTTCACTCATTTAATTTGCAAACCCAGATTGTTTCAGGATCACAGTCCCCTCCTTTTCCTAGCTAATGCCTTCTATTGTTCAGGCATTTGGCTTTGCTGGTGTTTTCAGTAAGATCCTATTAATTTGGTTACATTGTCCTTGGTAACTGCTAGAGCCCTGAGTATTTATCTGTTTGGCATTTATCACACATAGTGATCACTGGGAGCTGTGCAGGTAAAACCAAGTCACAAATGCACCATCAAGACAAATACTATAGAACAGAATTAGAGTTATATTGAAGACAGTAATGCTTAAATGCTGAGGACAATACAGTGCTGCAATCCAAATCATGGAAGCTTAATAATTTGGGTGGAAGCCACAGGCTATGATGTTACCCCATGGACTCAAGGATTGCTTCTTACAAGTGTATCAACCACATCAGGACTTCCATTGACTCACCGACAATTAGAAATATTTATTTTCATGTAGTTTTGTGGGTATTTGTAGTATCCTGGAGCCAGCTGGTCTATAGAGATTGTGTCTATGTGATGGTCCTTGCCTCCTGCAGCATGGTAGTGCTCGTGTGAGGGATGGAGGCAGGATATTTGCAGTGCAAGATGCGCGTGTTAGTCCTGTGTGTTCTGCTTTATTATATGGATCCCAATTCTAAGCAATAATGTATCATCATCCTTAAACTATGAGTGAAGCCCAAAAATCCTCCAGATGCTTATTGATATTCTGCTCTGATTTAAGGTAGGAGGCCTTTTAGCTATGTGTCATATCATCTCCCAGTTTAAACTTTGATAGCTAATTCAGTTTTGGTTTTTCTGTGGAAGATGTTATTTAATAGGAGTGCATCTCTAAGGAGAACCTCTTTAGAAAATCTTTATTTATGAAGTGTTGAGAGGTAGTAGGAGGTTGGTTTATTTATCAAGGGAGTGTTTCCACTCCCCTGCACTCTATAATGTTGAATAAACATATATTGTCTTTTGGTGTGTACATGCAATTATGATAATGTTAAGGTTCAAAAATCATTTTGATTCCTAAATTTTTCCTCAAAGGCAATGAGAAATGTTAAAGGCACAATGTAAAATGTTTTTTTATATTTGCAGTTACTGAGAAAGTAGATCCATGGCTCCATCTGCTGGGGTTTAAAACTAGAAGCACAAGGAATTGCTGTTTATTGAAAGCACTGAGTTCTGACACACTTGTGAGAGTAGCTTCTAGGCAGAAGCTGAAATAAAAAGTACTGTGTTTTATTTTTAAGCTGGTGAATTGATAGAGTAGATTTCTCTGGAGATATTGGTGTAATGTTTTGACAATTTTGCCGATTTAAACACTTGTGTTTTTTTCCTGCAGTTACATTCACTGTCATAAAGTTGAGCAATCCATCTCTTTTTACAAGATACAGTAATGTATACAATACAGAACTCCTTGTCTAATTTTTACTCTATGGGTTTTTTTATAATCAGACAACTTCTGCAGGCAAGATAAAGGCCTGATATTACAATGTTAGCTAGATGGTTTCTCCAAAGATCTCCTATGTGAAAGAATAAGGCCAAAGTATGAAAAACTTTACTTATTCATTTTCTCTGGCAATTAAATATGTGATATGAAGATATTTTTGTGATTAAATTGCGTTTTGCAATGTCTTGGTGCAGACCAACAGGAAAGGAAGCTATTTCCATCTGATCAACTTTTAAAATTTCTATTAAGAGGGAAAATATGCTCACACTTGGTTTCTCATTTCTGTTGGTCTGAGCACAGGAGCTCAGAAACTCTGGGCTGTAGCTAAGCTCTTGAGGAAGAGAAGATTCTGAAATAATCTACTATTAATACTCTGCCTGCAATTGTTTTCAAAGCATCTTACTCATTTTCTGTCATTATATTGAACTCTTTCTTGTGTAATGCCAGCTGCAAAAATGTGCGTTGGAAAATCTGTTCCATAAAAAGCAAAAATTGTCTGTCTTTTTCAGCACTGAGTAAACACTTCAGTTTCAGGAACTGGATTGTAGAATTCAAAAATACTACCAAGTAATGGTTGTGTATTTAATCAAGATTCAAGCCTTCATAGAGAATAGTGTGACTGTTTTCTTGAGTATTCTCCTTATGTGCTAGTATGTTTTGTTCCAAACAAGAACCCTAAACAAAACTGTCTTTCTCTGCTGTTTTCTTTTTCCTCTGTTGAAGATATTAAGAATGATGCCAGTAGGGATGATGATTCTAGATAAAGAAACTTAATGCAGACAAGATGTAGCTGGAGTGAATTTCACTCCGTAAGAGTTACTGCTGTAAAGCTGTAAGTACAAATATTCATGTTAAATGTGAAGACTGAGAGGAAACACCTCCTATATTAGCCATAATAGGACATATATGGCAGCTTATAACTCCTCTGCTGTAAGCAAAAAGGTTAATAGACATTCAGATTTCATTGGTAGCTGAAAGTATTACTGTCTTGAAATAGTTGTTTTTCTTTGTGTTGTAAGTAGAGAAATTGGCATTTTAACTTCATGCTAAACTTTGACAGTTTACCAGTGCAAAATGCGTGTGTATGTAAATGGTACATAATTCTATTAGGTTATTAATATTAAAAATGTTACTAGAACATTCACAACATTCCAACAGTGTATGGACATGGGCATACATATATACTGGTGTATTTGCACAATGGTATATGTTTTAAGAAATGTTCTCTGATAGCTATTGTAGACCTAGAAAGAACAGTATATTGTACTTAGTTCATGTTTTATGGGTGAGGATTTCTGCTGCTTGGACAATAAGAGGAATGCTGGCAGTTTATTTGTATTCTTCCTTCAAGAGACAGGAAAGGAGGAATCAACTGAATAAATGCTATTTTGTTATCTGCTGTTAGAGGCAGAGTATTCTATTAAAATTTATTACCACCTGGAAGGCCAATGCTATGTTTATTCAGGGTCAATCCTTAGGAATAATCTCTTACTATTTAAATACAGTCTTTGTATTCCTAGTACAAATTACAGTGTGCTTTTTGCTCAGTTTTCTGCTTCCTTCTGCTCTAAGCTTGGAAAATTTTGTAGTTACGAGATAGGGTTCCTTGTTCTTCAGTGAAGTGGCAATTTAAGCTCTGGGCAGGAGAGAGAACAGTGGCAGCAAATGTTTTATACAACCATAAAATGTCTGTAGAGGTTTAATATATTTTGAGAATACTTTGTTCATCTACTGCTATGGTAAAGCTGCATTCTAAAGTGTTTTTTTCAGCAATTACGATCTCTCTTTAAAGTATAGGGAACAACTGTCACAATCTCTAAACATCTTGTATGTCCTTATCCATGCACATCAGTAAGCCTGCAGGTATACGCAATAGCCAAGAAACTCCCAAGACAGTTAGGGTCTTGAAGTGGTTAAAGAAGTCAGAGAAGCTTGAAGGGGAAGGATGAAGAGAGTTTCATGTGGCTTTCAAAAGCCCATTTTCGGTAGGCAGAATTATAGACTGGTGAACAAACTGGGATAACAGCAGCTCCCGAGGGAGCTCACAGGGACTCGGTTTCTCTGCGCTGTCCCCCTGCAGCTGTGCTTACACAGTGGTCTAAAAGCAAACTTTGATGCCTGTCAGTGAAATGCAGCAGCTGGCTGTGCTTCAGTTCACTGGTGGATGTAAAGTTGTTCTGGTAGCTCTATGTGGTCCGATATTACCAGTTTTGCCCCAGTCAGACTGAATTCAAATTGGGGTTTCAATCACAGAACCTGGGCATTGTCTAGCTCAGGCTTTAGCTTGCTGTCAGAGATTACCAGTGACTTCTAGCAATTAGTGACTATTCTCGAGCTGTTTTTCTCATCTTGAACTGCAAAATTGCTTATTGATTCCTGGTGCTTGTGAATTGTGTGGCTGCTTGGCATTGCATGTTCAGAGTGGAGCTGTACTAGCATTAAAAAAAAAAAAGTTAACAGCAGGGAAGTGCAGTGCAATCTCTAGTAAGAACAGTCTTTGAACTTACTTGTTATCTTTTTTCCCACTGTTGTATAACATATATGTAGTTTTATTAATACTTAAATATTCAGTTTCCATTTATATATGTGTATGCATACTCTACCTAAATATATGCATATTGTTCACAGATGCTTGCCATAGCCATATAACACATATTAAATTGCTCATTAGGTGAATTACTTTGTTTTTGCACTTGACATATATTGTCTAGACAAATGACTTTGGGTTTATTTTCATGTGCTGAACACCAGCAGCTCATGAAGTTATACTGGGGCATAATTCCTACAGCCTCTCATGTTTATTTGTGATTATATATTATGTGTTTTTATTGCTCTCTCTCTCTGTGGTCCTGTCTTTCACAACGGTAGTTTATTTTGACAAGAACAAAAAGGAGATAGAACTGGTATATATTTCATAAAGATTAATATTCTTCCAGCGCTGGTCAAAATAAGTTTTGCTTAAACATTTATAAATAAATGCCAAGTGCTTGTGCATGGAAGCACTTCTCTCTAATTTCAAAAAACATAAAAATTAGCTAATTATAAGCAAATAGGCTATGAGAGGATTTCAGAGAAGTGTTCAAAGGAGACATTACAGTTCAAATCTAGAAACATGGTCCCATATTTTGATAGTAAATTCCTTGAACTTACAGTTCTTCAGGAAGAATTTTTGGTGTTGCATATTTTGCCTGGAGTGCAATGCCATCATCTTCTGTACTGCAAAGTGATACATACAGCCTTTAGCAGAAGCACATAAAGCAATTAAAATCCAACTGAAAGTTAAGTGAAGATTGCAAAATTTAAATCCTCTTCTTTCATGCAAAAATATGAGTATTTAGAAATACGAAATAATGATTTGTTCTACTCAGATCATGAAAAATAAACTATCTTTTAAGAGCGCTTATAGTTTGTAGGAACTTAAAAACAAGGACTTTTGGTTATTATATATTTGTGTATCTTTGGCATTTAGATTTTATACCAGTGTAACAGTAGTGTTACCCAGTGTAACAGTGTACAATACTGTTGTAGGATACCTTGTATAACATTGTATCTTTTGTCTCTAGGCTATTTTAAGCCACATGTTTGCTCAATTTCTCAATTTTCAGTGCTGGCTATTGGATAGTGCTTTGGAATGCTAAATGTCTTCAGTAATTTGTATGCAACAAATTGATGTTGACATATCATATATTTGGGCTGACTGACAAATCTGTTTAAGTGGTCTTTGAGGCTGAATAATTTATCTTCTTTCCCCCCTCCCCTTTATTTTTCTCTCATCCCAGGTTATTTTATTGGCTGTGAAGACCCACAGACCCTTTGTGCCCTGATGGGGGACTCGGGATCCAGACGATCGACTCTTGTATCTCGGTTGCCAATATTCAGGAGAAGTGTTAGCAGGAGACGCGACTCCCTCCCTTCCTCGCCTTCTTCTGCCAATGCTATTGGTGTCCACACCTCCTCCCCGTCCAGCACAAACTCCAGCTCAGGGAGCACAGGAAAGCGCCGGAGTATTTTCCGCACTCCTTCCATTAGCTTCCATAACAAGAAAGGGAGTGAGCAGAAGCCTGACTCAGCCAGTCAAAATGTTAACATCTCAAATGGTGCCCAGTCCTCTCTTAGCACTTTTCAAAAACTCAGCTTAGACGAGCACATAAAAAGCAGAGGAAGGCATTCAGTTGGCTTTGGCAGCTCACGTAACAAGAAAATTACAAGGTCTTTGACAGATGATTTTGAAAAGGGAAAGGAGCCCTCAGCTAATAAGAATGTCTTTATCAATTGCATAAGCTCTGGGAAGAATGAGGGTGATGATTCAGGCTTTGCAGAAGAGCGAAGCCGATGTTCTGTCAAACAGTCCACACGAAAACTTCTCACTAAATCTTTCTCGTCACACTACAAATTTTCCAAACCAGTTTCAGAGAGCCAGTCGGTTTCCTCTGTGCAGCAGCCCAGGTGCTTGCTGGAGGTTAAATCCAGTGTGGAAAGCGAACCTGTGATGGTCAAGTCATCTCCTCCATGCTCGGCTGAGACGACGGAGTGCATGGGCAGCTCCCTGCAGTCCCCGCTGCTCTCGGCTGACCTCACGGCTGCCCAGACCCCCTCGGACTTTGTTGCTCTAACCGAGGACTCTGTTTCAGAGGCCGATGCCCTGCCCAGCAGTGGGCCTGGGGCACTGCTCGCAGAGGATTTTGGCCACGATGTCTCTACCTCTCAGATCTTTAATCATGCTGCTGCTCCTGGGAGGGAGACAGATACTGTGCAAAGTGCTGGCCATTCTGCTGGTGTATCTCCTGTGAGTCATGCAAGCTCGTGCAGCGTGGAATCCAGTACCTTATTCAAAACCTCAGTTGCTAATCAAACAAACGTACTGTTGCAAGCCAATGGACTACATAGTAATGATGCCAGGCACATAGAAAAAATTAATTCAGAAAATGCACATTTAGAAACCTTGATGTTACAGCATAGTGAAGAACCAGTGATGCACTCTTTGGAGACACAGGGGTTGAGTGGGAGCAGAGATAAAAGCACTCCATCCAAGCACATGAGAGACACAATTCCTGTAGTGTCATCTAAGACTGTTCCATGTTCTGAACCTCAGTCCTTTAAAATGCAACAGGGTTATGAATCAAACCATCCTAAAGGTACGTTTCACAGTTTTTTTCATTTTTGAGTTTGGTGGGTTTTGGGGAGCTGGCCTCATTTCTTCTACAGTAATTTTTTTGTCATAAAGTTTCTTTTAGAATTGCGAGTGCTAGCTATGAAGTTCAGACAGTAGGAATTGTGTCCTCCCCCAAAACTGTAGGAATTAAAGGCAAAACCTATGATTTTTTTGAGTTTGTTTTTTAGAGTTTGCAAACACCCATCAGTGCTGTTCTTGGCTATGCTTTGCTTAATAGAAAATAAATTAAGAATGCAAGTATTGATTCCCAGCTTGTGTTAGCGGCCAAAGCTGTGATTTCTTGAGACAGGGCGATTTTGGACTTGAGCCATAGGGTTGCATAATTTGGGATGGAAACAGCACCAGAGAAACAAACGTTCTTGTAGTCTGATTATGGAAAATAATACAGTTTACTTTATATTGATCTGGGTTTAGAAATTTCTAGAGTCTTGCTTTCTCTGTTCAATTGATGTTATAGAGTAGCTCAGAGTGGCTATTTTGTGAAAGTACGAGCTATTCAGTTTCTGCTTCCATCTGAAATAAGTGTCCAAAATCTCATTTTGTGTTCTGTGAAACCGAAGGAGTTAATTACCATCTTAATTTCTCACTGGGTCTTTAGTTTATGAAGAGTAATTTGGAAATACTAACAAGATTAAGTGGAAAGCCTGTGTCTAGAAATCCCAATCTACAGAGATACAGATAAATAAGGCACTAGGCCCTTGAGTGAAGGACACCTGTCAGAAGACATTTATCTCCGACAGTTTATTTTCTCGAGCCAGCTTAATGACTGGTGCTTTCTAGCTTAATCCTGAGGCTGTATATGGTGGGCCAAAATTTGAGAGTTAACAAGACAGCATTTGTAGTGATTGTATTAGAAGATGAATGACAGTAAGTGTAAACACGTATAAATTCACACCCATCAGTCTGTTTGGATATTTATCTAGGCATGTAGATTATAAGCAATCAAAAACAATCTTGCTTTTTGAATTAATTATTTTTCACTGCTAGGCTTAGTTGGATATCTTGTACATAAGTGGCAATAGAAAGTCAAATTAATCCACTGAATTAACTTTCACTGGAGGGTACCTCTTTCACTCACACCTTCAGTCACTTGGGGGATAAAAAAAATTTGCATTTATCTGTGTTACTGTTCCTGAACACTCAGTTTGTCTTCCTTGCCACATTGCCTCATCTGTGAATGAGCTCTTATTTCAGAATCTGCCTCGCCAGAGTGTACTGCAGCACACCAAGTGAGCAGCTTGGAGGGATGTTTAGAAATACCCACTGCATTTTGAACTCATACATTGGCAGTTGGATATTTAATCTGTATTTCAGTAAAGCAGCTAAAGGGAGTTGAAATCATGATGGAGGGATTTTGGTAAATTGAGTTCCTGTTCACACTACAGCTAATCATGCACTATATATAAAAGTTGATGATTAATTGTTCTGTTTTTTTAGTGCTGTTCTAAATACTTTCTTCTGGTGTTGTGAAGAATGTATTTCAAATTAGAAATTGGCTAAATGTACAAAGGAACGACTGAAAATAAGATAAAATCCTGCTGTGTGAAATGAGCCAAATACAGAAAAAGCTTACATGACATTCAGTAAGATATGGTTATAAGTACTTATACCTGTTGCAAACAGACTGGTTTGAACATTTGGTTTTCTAAAACAGTATTTAAACCTAGATGTGAATACAAAATATTTCTGTGCATTTTCTTTGATAATAGATATTTAATCTTCTGTACCTGTCTCATAGCTGATATCATTATAGTTTTGTGAATGTGACATTAATGTATGAGCAGATTTGATGTGCCGTGTATTTCTTAGTATACCTTTATGTATTTTTATGTGATACGGATGTTTTTGAAAACCCTTAGACAAAATGTCTCTTCTCCTGCAAAATACAAAAAAGATAAGATTTTCTGTATGCGTGACATTTGTTATACTATTACGCTTTTGTCTTTCCCCATCTCTAAATTTGCTCTAGCATGTTAAAATGTATTTTTTTCTCCTCTTTTATGATGTGTTATTGTTTTAACTGGACTGGGATTTTGCCCACTGACTGCAGGCTGAGTTTGGAGGGTGCAACTGTAAGGCTGAACTAGGAATGCTGAACAGAAATGGAAACCGGTGGAAATCTGTCTTATGCAGGGATAACAAAGTTGTCACCTGATCCTTCAAAATCCGGTCTTGCCTTTGAGCATAGGATAAAGCAGGTTGGGTTTTGGCACCACTGGACAAGTGATGATAGTTTCTCTGGTAGGTTTTACTTTCAGCAATTTGGAAGTATCCTATGATGAGGAGAGAAAGAAGGGATGGAGCAAAGAGTCTTTCTGGATTCTATGAGGAGCCCTGGACTGAGCTGTAGTGTGTTGAGCATGCCAGTTATTGGGGCTGAACAGTGAACTGGGGGCCTGGGTGGCACCTTGATGTAGGTAAGCACAGTGTGCTTTACACAGAACATTTCTCATGGGATTTCTTTCCAGTGTAATTATTTCAAGCAAAGCAGTGTTCTGATTTAGAAAATATTTGTAGAGAGCAATTCCCTGTAATGATTGCTGATTGCTTCTCTCTCTGTAGTTGATCTTGCTAATAGCCTCAGTCCATACCGGGAAGGCAGATTTGTTGAGAAACGACTGAGGTCCTCTTCCGAAGGTACTGCTGGGGGCAGCCGGCTGATCATAAAACCAAAGGATGGAAATGCAGAAGAGCTTAACAGCCTACAGAAGCAGAGAGCAAGCTCATCCTCTTCCAAAATGAACAGCATGGTGAGTTTGATTCCGACACGCATAAGTTTTTCTTGGTTTGGTGTAGCTATAGTGAGAAGCAGAGACTTCCCAACTAACAATAATAAAGAAGGCAGGAGCTGTCAGGCTTCCAAAATGTGATCCAGGCTCAGCTTCAGATATTAAAAGTATTTTTTTGCAGGGCTCAGCTTCAGATATTAAAAGTATTTTTTTGCAGGGTGTGGTGCTGTGAAAAGTATTGTGTACTTTCTGAGAAGAGAGTTTTGTCGACATGTCGGTGATTTGCTTATGCTATTAAACCATGGAGCTTTCTGTGTTTCTCTATTTTTGCAGGAAGTTTGCATCCAAATAGCAGTGAATAACATGTTTTTCAAAGCCAGAAAGAACCTGATGACATTTAACGTGATGCTGTTTCACACAGGTGTACAAAGCATTGTGCAGATGGAGTTCATGCCCTAGAATACTGGTTAACCCTGGCACAGGCCTGTGAACCGTTTTTGGATTGTTAGACCCAAGCTGTTAGATCTGTGTTTATTTAAATACTAGGCTACACTGATGCTGTAGCACTTCATTCTGTTTAGCTCTGTATTAGTGATGGTGGTGGGAAGGTGACAATCCAGGAAAAAGAGGAATTAGGCAAAGTGTGGATGGGATTAGGTTGTAATCTGATCCCTTCTTCGTGCTTTGCTTAAGAAGTCTATTTGCTTTTTTCCCCCCATGCCATTAACAAGATTGTCCACAGATCGGCATGATTTGTTTATGCTTATTGGTATTACAGTCACAGACCAAGGACTTCTAAAACAAGATTAGAGAGCATGCTTATGAGTGAAGGTAAATTTTTTCCTGCTTTTCCCCTGATACATATAGATACTATCTTCCTGTTGTAAGAAAATAGGAGCTTCTTTAGTAAAAAGTGAGGTTTAGTAAGTAAATCAAGGAAAACCACACCTGAAAACACCCTTTGCCAACCCACAAACAACTAGAAGACAGAAGAATAAACCAGAGTTTTCTGGAAGCAAGAGAAAAAAAAATGAAGAAATTGGATGTTCATAATACATATTTGAATGGTACAAAGGCCTCTTCAAAATACTTGTTACAATCAGTTCATGTTTAACACCACGGCAGCAGATTTCCACCAATGAATGATGCTAATGAAGAATAAATACTAGGTAAGGAATTGGTGGTACTACACAGAGTATTATAAAAAGCCAGCTTTCTTATGTGGCTAGAACAATATGAGTCACATGGCTGTCTATATTCATTTTGTTCATTTTTGGAGAAAAATAATCCACAGACATTTAAGGGATGGCCAATTCTTGAGGAGAGCAGAGGCCCCTGTGGCAAGGGCAGCATTGCTGTGCAGTTCTGCTCTGTGGCACTGAGCGAGCAGCTGTGGATATCGGTTTTCTGGTATCACCTAGAGGTCTTGTGAAGCTGAAGAAACTGTGTACCTGTATCTTTGCCTCTGTTTGTGTTCTTTCTCTTGTTGGCAGGCAGTGTGAGCTGCTTCTGCTGAGGGAACTGGGAGTGAGGAGCCAGAAAGTCTTGCTGAAGGAGATTTTTTTCACAGGAGACAGGAAATAAAAAAAAAAATAGCATTTGAGAAATTGTTCTTTATCCTAAACATCTTGCTCGGCAGAGTATTCTTGCATAATTGTCAGTTCTTGTTTCGAAGATGAAAGGTAAAAACTTGGATAGACTGAACTGCTAAATACTGGGAATATGTATCAAACCTACAAACAAGGCCACTGCTTCCCCTAAGAGCGGCCTTAACTAACTTATGAGATTCTGGCTAAGACCAATGCTGTTTGTAAATGAAATTTAGGGAAGAGAAAAATCTTTCAAAATAGCTCTGCAAATGTGTCAATTTTGTAGTATTGTAAATAATGGTGTGAAAGAAATGCTTGAGATGAATTGGAGTGCCAATTATGTATTTACGAAGCTGCTGTTCTTGCAGTGGCTGATTTCTGCTGCAAGAGGGCACCGTTTCACCAGAAATGGTTTTGGAGAGCACTCACTGCAATTCAGGACATGTATTTGAGCAGTTTAATGTTATTAGCCTGTGCAGTATAATAGACCCTTTCCAAATGAAAAGTATTGAGAGTGATGCAATTCGAAGATATGCATATCACTGTATAAACTCTGGTTGTCCTAATGGTCCAACGATGAACTCATGAGTTAACAAATTTAAATATTTTAAATTAACATATAGACTAATTAATAATGTCTCAGAAGGCTGGTAGAAGTTATGCTTCACCTGCTGTTTCTACCTATGTTGTTCTTCTTTTCCAATATGCAAAAGAGACAAAAAGAAAGAAAAATGTGGATCAGCACGGGCAAAAGACCTGAATGGTCTGAAATACGCAGTCTTGCAATGGAAAGAATGTAAACCTGAGAGTTAACACAATGAGAATTAGATTTACCACATTAAAAAAAATAAAATCAGACCATCAAATCACCCTAAGGAAGTTCTTTAAGAGGATTAGGAGACAGAACAGTGGGGAAAAAAAAGACTTGATGTGTCACAGTACTAGGAACTAAGAGAAAGTGAGATGAGTGTGAGCAAGAGAATTATCCATCACTTTCCATAGCAGTGGCTAGTATGGAAAGGTATCACATACCAAATATCACATTTTTCAGTACAGAGACAAAATATTAATTTTTTTAACATATTATAGGGATTTTTAAATGCTAGGAAGTTAAAGTCATTAAGACCAGATAGTCATGAAGGATGATATGAATGGAAGTAACTGCATTACTTCAAGTTAAAAAAAAGCCTTGAGAGAATGGTGGGAGCACTTAGATCACACTGCCCAATTTCAAGACATGAACTACACTGTGCTGGATGCATACATGTGTTTTCACTCTGTCTAGAAATATGGCTGCATATGTGCAATGGATCAAGACTCTCTCCTTACATTTGGCTCTTGCAAATCTGCCCTTCTGCCTCTCTACTATTCCTTATAAGGAAAATAGTTATTTGTTTTTACAATTGCTCCCTTGCCCACACCTGTCTATCAGCATATGTACTACTTAACTAAAAAACCCCTAATTTTTCAAATTTTTGTGTCAGTGGGTGAACATTAAGTTCTGCAGACTGTGTTTCTCTGGGCACTCTTCAGCACAATTTTCTCATACTTGAATCTTCTCTAAATGTTGCCTATTTCTTGCTTCTTAAATTCAGCTTCAACTTTTCACCCCTGCAGGTAAAAACTTTTGCGCTTGCCCTCTGTGCTGCATCATCAGCTTCCTTTACCTGGAGCAAAGCAGCCTTGCTGATTTGTGCCAGCCCAATTAGAGTAGGACAACTTACTTTTCTGGATTCTTGCTTTGACTGTGCTGTTTCTTTCTTTGCATCTTTCCTGTGGTTCCTATATATTAGATACAAAACTAAGGACTTTTGAGCCCTAAGGACATCCCAGCCTTTTCCCCCTCAGCTTTAACAGTAGCCCTGTTGCCAAGCTATCAAATAATTGCATTCGTGTTTTCTCCCATGCAGCCTATCATGCACTTGAGTAACTGCAGAAACAGCAAAATTTGCTTCATTTCCTGTCTCAAATTTCACTTCACTTTTTTGCCTTGCCTAAAGATAATTTTTCAAGATGCTGGTACTGTATTAAGAATTTTACTGAGCTTTTTTTTTCTTATCCATTCAATGCTGATGCTTAGCCAAAATCCCCCATTTCTCATGCTTGTCCTTTGCTTGTTATGTGGGGATGCACCAAGTACCGAATATCTCAGTAAATGTGCTTACAACATAAACTAGGAACAGTGAATGCAAAACCCAGTATCAGAATACAGGGCAGTATTTCATGGGCAGGAATTCAATTTGATAATGGAAGTGGTTAAATATGTTATTTAAACATTAAATTTAAAAAATTAATAATTTACTGATTTAGTATAGAGGGAGCCATCTGACATTTTGGGAATATAGAATAAAGATAAGTGATTGACACAGAAATACACTTGCAAAAGAGAGGTTAACTGCAAATACTTGAAACTCCTAGTGTGTCTGGAGGGAGCAGAAAGTCAAGTAGAGGTTGCTAATGAAAGTGTGTTATGGCCAAAATATCTGTGATAATTATCCAGTTAGCAGCTGAATCATAATTATGGTTGGTGTCCTGGATATTGTTTGTGTGTAACTAACTCTACCTCAGTTTTGTTGCCTAAGTGACTTGGGGTGACTTAGCAGTTAATAGTCAGGTTTCCAGTATACTCCAGAAATGGTACTTGCAATGATGGAACAATTAACCAAACCCTACATTCAAATCTCTTCCTGTGTTTGATATTGTACCTTATCGGGCCATACCCAAATCCGTAGCTCATGAAAATGTGCTTATTGCTTCTCACAGATAACTTTATTTTTAATATTAACTCATTTAACCTTGTTTATTATCAAGCACCAGTCTTAATCCAGTTGCTACATCATGATAGAAACAGCAGGATCTTGTGCCCCCATGGACTTCAGTGAATGTGCATGAATAAGAGCTAAAATGTTTTTTATGTTCCTCTTGCCTGTGCTGAGTTGTATGATATTTTGCTGATGTATGATTAAGCACAGAGTATGAGTCAGACTAGGTTGGCTGCTAGTCTAGGGAGAATTGAAGTAATTTTCATATTTGCTTGAGGTTATTTTAACATTGACCTTCTGGAAGCTGTGATTTTTATGCAATGTGTGGTTAATACATGAGATGGAAGCTGCTATTGAAAATACTCAAGTTGAATGAGTTTTAGAGGGTGACCAACAAGTAGATTTGAAAGTGGAGTTGAATGTGGCTGTTTTTTGTGAGCTATAAATGTGACCTGTAAAGGTCTGAGAAAACCTTGTGAGACAGACTCTTCTTCTACAGACTGGCATTAATTATTAGTGCCTTAACAGCCTGCCCTGGAAAGGCAGTGAATGAAAGGTTAGAGGGAGGATTTGAGTGCTCAGAGCTTCAGTTCAGGTTGAAAAAAACCTCAGACAGAACAGCCCTTTTCAGATATGCCAAGACTGTTACAAAAATATGAACTAGGTAAGCAAAATGGGCACACTTCTTTATTGTCTTCTGCACAACCTTTTTCAGATGTAGCGGTGTTTTGTGTGCTCTGAATAGCTACAACCTATTTTTAACTTGCCATAAGGTGTATTAACTCTGGTATCTGTGGTGTTCATAAAAGCTTTGTCATAATTAAAATAGATGTGCCATTCTTTTTCTGTCACTGCATTATGGTATTTCTGCTTAATTCAAATTCATCTCTGCTGTGTTGGGCTTCTCGAGGGAGAATATTTAGGAACATCAATTGTTACTGAACTGTTGAAGCAAACCCTGTAAGGCAATGGTTCACCCTTCATGAGAAGCAGACTTGACAGCATTAATTTATAACTAGATTTGTAGTAACGTAACAAAATTTCCCCTTTTGCAATGAATTTGGCGTTTTGCTCCTTTGCGAAAAGAAACTGTGGAAGCCCCTTAAAGCAAGAACTGTCAGGACTACTTTGATACTATAAGGCTGAACAGTGCTATCTAGATAGGAGTAAACTGCTGACTATAGGTACTTAGTAATTTGAGCCTTACATTCCTAATTTAGTGTGGAGAAAGTGCCTTTCACTTACTAATAAGATAAAAAAATGGAAATGGCAGATCGAGCTTTAAGCATTTTGGCTTGGCTGTGACTTTTAGGTCAACTCAACTAGAAGCTTTTTGGGTAACTACCCTGTGGGAAATTAATGTCTATAGTGTAATGTGTGTTTCTTAACAAATGAAGGGCTTGTGAAAATCAGATTGTGGTTGTTAAACATTTTGAATTAATTCTTGAGATCAAGTAACTAACAGAAATTAATTTAGATGTGACTTAATGCTTATACTGTAATGTTCTGCAGTCTTCTTTAAGGACATAATCATGGCCGAGAAAAGGGTAAACTGTTAATCTAACATTGGAGTAATTATTTAAATTGAATTTACTTATGTTGGTACAGGTAGAAGGTGGAGCTATTAGCAATTTTAAATCCCAGAATCATCATGGCAGTGGGTGGATGTGTTTGGTGTGTAGCAAAAATAGGACAGAATTAGTTCTTTCAATGCTTTTATGGGTTAACTGCAGTGGGTGAACTGCACCTCTCAGCTGCTGGCTTACTCCATCTGGCAGGATGAGAAGGAAAAGTGGAAGGGTGAAAGTGTGAAAACTTTTAGGCTGAGATGAGGACAGTTTAGCAGGTGAGGCAAAAGCTGCACACACAAGGCAAGCACACAAAGGAATTAATTCAGTGGTTCCTGTGGCTGACAGGTATCCATCCATGCATCCATCCACTGGAAAGCAGGGCTCCATCACACCTAATGGGTACTTTGGAGGATAAGTGCCACGAGTGCAAACATTCCCCTTTCCTTCTTCCTTCCCAACTTGAACTGCTGAACACAGCATCCTATGGCTGGATCCCTTTGGTCAGGTGGGGTCAGCTGTACTAATCGTGCCCCCTCCAAATTCTAGCTCACTCCCAGCCTTGTCAGTGGCAGGGCAATGTGAGGAGCAGAAAAGGCCTTCACAGCTGTGCAAGCCCTGCTCAGCAGTAGTTAAAGCATATATTGCTGTGTTGATAACACTGATTTGGTCCACAAACACACAACACAGCACCATAAAAGCGAGCGGATATGAAAGAATTTAATTCTGTCCCATCCAAAATCAGTACAAATTGCATATCTGATACTTTGTTCTGAAGACTTGGAGTACTTGCTCTAAGTATTGTCTGAACTAATTTACAGGACACTGAACTTCCAAAACTATGGGTAGGTATCCCCTGCAATGCATAGTGTTTAATTTTCTCTTTTAATATTTTTCAGAAAAACATGGCTATTTATTGAGACTCAAAACATAAGTGTAAAGCACAGATGGATTTTTCTAACAAAGCACACTTTTGTGCTGGTCTTACTACATCCCCCAGATAATTTTGCCAGTTAATGTAAAAGATAGCTTGTTCTGAAGCTGCTCATCATCTACAGTTGATAATATTTTTGGTTTCCTTTGTCCATATGAAGGGAAAGTTTTTTTTCTGCACAGAAATATCTGGTAATATGTTAAAATACACCCTAGTGATCAATATCGTTTAAATAGATAGATATATTTGTCAAGCAAAAGCAGCTTGGTTATTTTTCTATTTTATTATGACTTTTACATTTTACTTTCCTGTTCATTACCATATTTTTCATGTCCTGAATACAGGACTAAACTGTTATGCAGTCTTTTTGAAGTAAACCACTCAGTGTTTGTTCGTGTGGACTACTAAAATCTTTATCACCATCTGCAGTGCCAACACCGAAAAAGTAACTCGTTTGTGGTGGAGATACTTCCTTTCTCCTCAGTGCCTTTCATGCTGTGGACCTGTGAGAGAGGTCAGGGATTTACCAAGGATGAAACAATCTTGTGAAAAATCTAATGAATGCTCTCTCAGTATGTTAATCAATATTAGGAAAGAAACGGAGTCACTGATGCATGAAGGCACCTTTGGGGATGACCTGGTCCAAAACCTCTGCTCAAATCAGGGTCAGGGATGGCATCCCTACACCCAGGGATGCGTGTGGTTGGATTCAGAGTGTCCCTGAGGGTAGAGACTCCAGAGCCTCACTTGTCAGCCTTTCCAGGTGTTTGTCCAGATTTATAGTTTAAAAAAAGAATTAAGCTTTTTTTGGGGGGGGGGTTCATGTATTTCAGTTAGCACTTCTCTATTCTCTGGGCAGCACTAAGAGGAGTCCAGCTCTGTCTTTGTGATGCCTGTGACCACCCTTGTGTGACAGATGCTCAGAGGCATTTGATACTGGGAAGAGATGAGTCCAGTAATGAAGGGTAGGGAGGCATAGGGAATTCTAAAGAGAGCTCCTTTGATACCTTCACTGTGCTCCCAACTCATTTGCTGTGCCTGTGGGCTCTGACCAGTCATTCTGCCTGCAAATGTACTGTGTTGGGCAGAAATTGTAGTCTCAGGAACTGGGGTCATCCCCATCTGTACACAGAATCTCTTATATTTCCCCATCCTACTTAATGAAACAGGTGTTCCAGAGAAAGGAGGTGGTTTTACAGAGAGTTCCTGTGATATCCAGTGATGGCAGGTGGAAAGTAGATGTGTGAGAGGATGGAGAGGCCACTGGGACTCTAACAAGTGTTTCTAAAAGAATTTGAACAGGTGGTGAAACCTCATGTACTCTGCTTGCATACTGGGATCTTTTCCCTGCAAAAGGTCAGAGGTCAGGGGAATATGGAAGTTACTATTGGTGGAGACAGGTTAGAGGGTTATCTGAGCTAATGTGGCTGATCTAATGTCTGTATTTTATTACGCTTGATTTTTAAATAAAGGGAGGGCCTTTATGCAATGAGTAATACTTAACTGTAAAAGTCTTTCTATCCCATCTTGGTAAAAGAAAGTACTTCCTCAGAAAAATAAGGTAAATTACTTTAATTGAATGTCTGCTATGCCATAGAAGATTACAGTCATGTCTTCTATCTTGGGAGATGCCTTTAGCATGGGCAGTATTTTTGCAGCTGTGGTATGTATCTTCTTGGGTTATCTTATGCAAGTAATACATACAATAGGAAAATTGAAATTTTTAGAGGACTTTTCTAAGGGAGACCATTAATGGACACCTAATACACTGAACTTGAAATTTATGACTAGTGAATAGAAATCAGTATCTTGGGTTTATCATCCTGTAGGTCAGGTGATTTGTAGGTAGCTTGCACTTGGTTATTTTTTACGAAAATAAAAATGGAAAATTGCCTTGGCTTTGTTCTTAGAGTGACTAATTTTGCCCTTGTCCTTTCTTATACACATCATTTCCTGCTGTGTGGATCCCTCATACAGTGTGTCCATAAATGGTTCTGTAGTGCAAATTCTGGAATGCTTTCCTATAAGCTGCCTATTTGTATTTTGCTTATGTGAGAATAAACTCAAAATAAATACAGTATTTTTTCCCCAGGCTACAGCAGTTCAGGGTAGAGTGCTTCTTCCAGGCCTTTGATCCCTTTGATTGATAAAAAGAAGGTAATGGGGTGAGAAATGGAAATTCTGTTGGGTCACTTGTTAGGTCATTTATATTTGCAGTCCTTCTTGTCTTGCCAGCGTGTTGCTGGAGGCAATACTAGATGAACCCTGGATTAAGGATTTGGCAGGGTCTGGAAAACAAGCTGTGGACCCTGAAGCTTGCAATTTAGAACAGGAGATTCTTCTGGTTTAAAGTCAAGTGCGTGCTAGCCCGGGAAAGACTTAGTGATTTGGGATTTGATATATGGAAATCAGGTTTGGGAATGTTTATCTGGGTTCATTTCCCTTCTAATGAAGGAGTAGGCAATGGTATATCATTCAGGAAAGGTTATTGATAAGATGCTAAACTATATTTTGTTGCCTCTGAGATAATTTTCTGTATTCACAGCATTCATTCACTAAAACTAATAAAATTAGTTGAAATAACATAGACCTGGTGAATAACTTAGTATCTATCTTGTAAAATTTTCATAACTTGCTGCATAGATGTTTTCATGAACAAATTGCACTTAACCTCCCAAACAACACAAAGTATCCAAAATTATTAACTCTATAATGTGTGTTTTGTATTTCAATTCTTGATAAAGTAACAAACATTTTGTGGTTTTGTTCTGTGGGAGACTTTTTGGACTTTGAAGAATGTTAGTGTTGGATAAATGTGTAATATTTATATTTGCATCAACAGTCTGGATAGATATTATGATTTGGAGTTGATTGGCAATCAGAGGAACGTTGGTACATGAGAAGTAGTCATTAGTAAGAGGTGGAGCAATTCATTGCACGAGACAAAATGCCTTTGTTTGATACCAGAGAAAACCTGAGGAAGGAAGTTATGATGTTTAGTAACAAACTGCTTTGGGATCTTGAACGTCTGCAACAGGATGGGGAGTTTTAATTAATTGAAAACTAATAGAAAGTTGTTCACTAAAGTCTGTTTCTGTTGCTTAGACAGATACCTTGGATAGAAAAAAGGGATTCATTTTTTTAAAATTGTTTTTTATTCTTCTGTGTTTTAAGTTACTCCCACATACCTACCTGTTTGTTATGTCAGATGCTGTGGAACAGGCAGCACGGTAGCAGAGCTCGTCTCCTAAATATGACTCCTACAAGTTTCTTCACTGAATAACTATTTTTTCAGTATATCTAAGGAAATGAGGTTAGTTTTTGACTGCTCCAAAAATCAGAAGTCTCCTGTCATCTTTTTTTTTTTGGGCATCTTTTAGTTTATAAAAGTAAAACCTGACAGTTTTGGTTTAGTCACTCTAACCAAAATGAATAGATTGTAAGTGTTGGGAGTATATTTTCAAGAAACTATCCCAAAATAAGCATTGTGAAACTTGTGTTATGTGAAGCAATGTGAGTAAATAGTGGGAGGGAACACTTAGCCAAATGAAATTGTTTTTATAAATCTGTAGACTTGGCAGACAGTTTTCCTGGAAGACTTCCATCTTTCTAAATTTGCCAGCTTTTGAAATCTGTCTCCTTACTGGAGCAGAGGAAGTGCAGTAGGGAAAATGAGAACCTGATCCAGAGAGAAGCAAGGAGGATAAAGGGCAGGACTTACTGGAGGCTGGGCTATGTTCCTATTAGAAAATGGGTGGAGTTATGAAGTGCTTGATAAGAAAGGAGAAGTTAAGTGTAAGAAAATTGTGATTAAGGATGGGATGGAGTTCACTGCAGGTGCTGTGGAAGAGATGAAGCATTGGGAAAGAAGTTCAGGAGAATTTTTTGGCTAGGAGATCTTGAAAGTTAGGAGGATGGCAAGTAGTTCAGTTAAAGAAGCTGGAAAGATGGGAGAGGCTATCTATATTTTTATAAATCTGGCAGGAATTGAGGGAGAAGCTGGGAACTAATGAGGTCAAGAGCTTACAGAACAGGTTGTAAATACAGAGAAATACATAATCCTTCGTTACCTGAAACATTGAAATTCGGGAGTTAGTTTTATCCTCTATGAATATTCTCTGTAGGGGACATTGGTCAGAAGAAAATACAGCAGCCTGTAAAATAGGCAGTGTTGGCACAAACCTGTCAGGCATTTCAGCTGGAAGAAGGAAGTAATGCAGTTTTCCTGCTGAAAGTATGGCAGTATGCACGATAGTTTAAGTATTTTCATTAGTCACATTTCAGCAGAGTTTTTCCTCCAGGTGAGAATAAAAAGTTGTCATTTCTGTCTTTATTCTTTAAGGACATATGTGACATGGGGAAAGTAATTTGATTTTGTTATCAAAGTGATATCTTTTCTTTTGAAACACTTTGCATGCTCTCAGCCTGTAGTAAAAAAGAAAAGGAATATTTTTGCATCTTTATGAATAAAAATTTATGCCTGTTACTTTTGTTTGTGTTGGCTCTGGTTAAAGTTAAATCTCAGTTTTTCTAAGATGCCTTGTTAATGTGCATTGTTCACACCTACACTGATAAACTAATCATCACGGATACAGAGTCAGGACAGTCTTTTTCTCTGTGTCTGAGAGAGGATAACTTTTGCTTTCCTCTTAGCTTAGGATATCCTTTGTATTCCCAATTCCTAGGCTACAGGAAGTGTGTGCAATCATTAAAGATTATGCAGAAAGAAAAATTAATAAAGAAATGTGAGACACAGTCATGATGGTGCTTCAGATATTGCTTGCTCCTAGGCACATGTTAAGGATGTGTGTTTGATGTTGTAAAATGCCTAACTAAAGTAAGTTAGTTCTCAGTCTATCAAATTATGCACAGGTTAACTTGTTTTTACACTGGATCACTTCAAAAGTTTACAAAAAAAGTGGATTATTTTCTGTGGTCTGTTCACAGTGGGAAAATTTCTACAACTTTCAAACAAACCCAAATCTTTAGTGACAGTGAACTATCTCTATAGACAAGCTGTCAAGTTATTCATACTGCTTTCCAGGCTCTAAGAATAGAGCTGATGCAGAAATAAAGTTAATTCCTCTAAACTGTAGTTAAGTAAGAAGATATTACTAGATCTAATAACAGGCTATTAATAATAAATAATAATAGGAAAGTAACATGTCCTTACTTTGCTGTGCCCAGACACAAAATCAAGAATAAAATATGCCACTGAGAAGCAACCAACAATGCTTATTTGTGCAAATGATATTGTCAGAACAGACAAATTTAGAGTGGGGATTTGTGGATGTCAGATTCTTCATTGCCAGTATTACGCACTGATAAGATGAGACATTGAATCTCAGCATGTTGGTGTCTTTGTGAGGTTTGTATTTCAAAGAGATACAGATACATGAATAAAAATCTTGAACCTAAGTGAAAGGAATAGTCAACCACTCAGCCATGGTTCATGAATCACAGTAGTTCGTTTTAATAACTTCAGTTGGGAAAGTGGATGCCAAACTATTCTATCTGGATGCTTCAAGTGGACTCAGCTGTCTACTGGAAGGACCTACAGGTGGAAGAGAATAGGACTGAATCAGGGATGCTATGCTGACTAACACAAGAAAGAAAAGCACTGTGAATGCATGGTTTTGCTCTCGGATAGCATTCACCCATCTATACAGTCTGCATAACAAAAGCAATTGTGGCATTATTAAATGGTATGAAGTGATACACTGATTTCTTGAGGCACGTTTATTGTTGCTCAGTAGGAGGCCTGTGAGGTCTATTAACTAGAGGAGTTCAAAGATATCTCTGGTTGTTCAATATTTATTTTTTAAAAAACTGTGCAGCAGGGTGTCTGTTAAAAAGGTTTTAGGATGCTTTGTTGTCCCTCTGATATGCATTTCAGTTTGTTTAATGGAGCTCTCCATTTTGGAGCTAGCACATGAAACTGCCAAAACTAAATTGTTTGTGAGCCTGGTTGTAGTAAAGAAAGAAAAGCCAGTGTTCCTAATGATAAATAAAAACTTTTTCATGATCAGATACTCTGATCATCATTGCATATTTTAGTAGATGGTGAGAAAAACTTATCACTGTTTTTTTCTGGCTCTGTGTTGTGATGGCAAACAGTATCTATTTTCCAGAAATAGAGCAAACTGCAAAATCTGGCAAGGGCTTTGTTTAAGCTTAGAATTGTTTGGCAAATAAAAGGAATTTCAATTTTTATTCATTCTGCACATTTCAAAGGTAGAGAGAGAACATTTTTGCATAGATGTATTGCAAGCTATTTTCATATTCAAGGTGAACAGAAGGATTTTAGCAGATCCTAACATGATTTAGGATTTCATTAAACCTGAGTTCATTTTGATGCTCTGTTGCTGTATACAAGGTTTGCCCACTAGTGTTACAAAAGCCAATTAGCCTATTACTGCTAATAGATATTTATAGGGAATAACCATACATTGAATTTCAAACAAGATCTATGCATCTATGAATGTTGCCTGAGAAACCTCTTAACTTTTTTTTCCCCTTAGAGTCATTGTTGGAACTTGTTTTACTAACACTGTTTCTGGGCCAAAATGAGACTCTTTCGTTGTTTCCGCACCCCTGTTTTAGTAGGGTGCTGGTGGTAAAATGGCAGTGCTGTGTCTAAGCACTGTGTCCTGTGTGTTGAAGTAAAAGAGATGTTGGGATCACAGAGTAGAGGAGAACAGGATTTGCTTCTGTGTGTGGATATCAAACAAGTGCCTGGCCTGTATGTGCCCACAGGTTTCAAAAGGAAAGAAAGCTTGATGAATTTTCAGAACTGGAAAGGACCACTGGATTCTCTGGTAGACCTTTTGTATGGGACTTGTCATAAAAGGCTACCAGTTACCTCTGGGTCAAGGACCATGGGTTCTGATGGAATAAAGATATGAAAAATATGAAGGAATGGAATAAATGTGACTTCATTTGCTAGATTGTTCCGAAGGTGTGAGATTTTAAACAAAACAAACCAAACAACAGCCAATGGACCAAACCACCAAAATCAGACTGAAAAAAACCAGGCCTAATTCCTAAAGTAATGGTAACTGTGTTTTTACTTCCAGCCATTAGACCTCTGTCTTCTTCACCTCGACTTAAGTCCATGTTTTAGTAAGTGGCATTTTTCTGTCGATTAAAGCTACTTATAAATGATAAAGCTACCTCCTTGGTATTTTCTTCTTTTTATTTGAATAGATTGACATCTTTACATATCTTACTTTGCAAGATATTTTGAGTGTTTATTGGTTTTACAATTTTTCTTGATGGCATAAATTTTTTTTAGGGAGCCTAGGTTAAGCAAAAGGAAAAAAAAACCTGTTTGATTCTAACAAAATAGGTGAAATATTTGTGAAAATAACTGGTACAAAAAGACAAAAATCACCATCTCATTCCTGTCCTACTTTGTATGTATAGTTGATAGCTACAGTAGCAATGAATATCTTAATTTTGCATCTCCCAAGAAGATAAATTTTTTGCTGCAAGGTGTATTGACTTCACCTGGATGTTAACTCATGCAAGTGATACAAATATCTAGTCCCTCATAAAGCATTTTGCTCAGTAAAGAGAATGGCTCTTTGTAAGTTTGTGCAGAATTGATAATTTTCCCCTGCTGTTTCCTGTGAGGCTGATAAAACTATATATGCCTTAAAGAAAATCAAGTGTAGGCAGTAACACATTTTGTGTAATCAGTTGTATTCATTGAAGCAGGAGTCCTGTTGTAGCTCAGTGGGATGACAGGAAATTATTCCAGTGTGCTCTGGGAAATAATTTGCTTTGGATTTTCTTTGTTGCTGTTGTTCTTAATGGTTTTTATTTGTCTGAGGACTACGTATGTATTTTAAGGAAGGGCTGCTGATCATAACTGCTTGTCTGTCAGCCTTTAGGTGAGTCTTCTTCATCTATCATCCACTTATACTGGATTCCTGCACTTGCTGGGAAGGCATATTTGTTTTTGTCAAAATATGCGCTGTAGTGTGGTGCAGAAAGATGTGAGCAGTACAAGTAATGTAATTTATTGGTCTAATTGAAACAGAGGGAAAAAATGAACAGAAATCCTTTTCAGGGCCAGTTCCTTAGGTAATAAGTAATTATCTTGGAAGAAGTGTCTGTGTCTGGGGAATATGTGTGTTTTTCCTAGCTGTGAAACTGGTCTGGTAAAAAATACTGCTTCTTCTAGTAAACCTTGGTTTTCCTAGTTTTTAGTCAATCATATTTGCAACAATTCTGCTAATGTAGATTTTCAGCAGCCTATCTCACTGCTTTTATGTGCTTTCAACCAATACAAGCAGAATGTAAGCTATCTATCATTCACACATTGAAAAGTCTGGAAAAGTAGTAATAGATCAGAAAAATTTAAAAAAGTGCTTTATCAAGTGTTTTCATATAGCTGCTTTTCACAAAGGTGATGCTGTTGCTTATCTCCCACTGCAGCTATTCACTGCAAACTCCTATTTCTTTGTGGTTATTTTCTGGATTTAAAAGAAACAAAAGATGGTGCATTTCTTAATTTGGCAGCTTTCATAATTTACATTTGTAGGTGAAAGCTGCCAAGCCCTATTAGGGGGCTAAGCTCACCAAGGGGATACTTGTGTCGTTTCCACCCGCTTGTCATGTTATTTCCTCTACACTTGTTAACTCGAACTGTCAACCTGTAAAGTGCTCTTATAACATTTGCACATGAAGTGCTGCAGGAGGTGACATAAGCTAATAGAAGGAGTTCATGGTAACAGAAAAATTTCATTTGTACGTAGTGAAAGTGATGAGCTCAGGGACTTGCACTTTGATTGCATTGTAATTAACAATGCTTTGTGTATCTTAGTGTGATAGCTGCAGAGACTGCTGCTGTCTCCCTGGTCCTGTCTGACAGGGTTGTTTCTCCTAAGAGATGTGGACAGGAGAGAACAACTGATAGGTACGTGACATAGCTGGACTGATTGCAAGTTCTTCTGCTAATCACAGGCCCATCACTCATGATTAAGAACTGAAAGCCAGTCTGCAGCCTTATGTCCCAGTTGTGGATGTGATGGCTGCAGAGCTGTGTTTTGAAAGCATTTCTGTTATTTATCAACAGTAGAAAGGTTATGTAGATATCCACAGGAATAAATGTTTAGAAAAGAGAGCGAAGAAAAAAAGTTACATGATAGTGCCATGTAAAAGGATGATAAGATAAACTCCTGATACTGAAGCTCCTGAAGATGAAGCTTTCTGCACCTGATGTTGTTGAGAATCTGTGGGCTGTTTGGTTTCCTTATGCTGTTTCTGCTTACCTCTTGAGAGAGCAAAGACGTTATCAACTGAATTTCTTGTTGTGCTGGGTTGCTGTTTCTTCCCTTTCCTTGGAAAAAAAGGCTTGTGAGGGGCATGATGGAGCTGTCCCTGTCGAGTAGCTGCAGTAATCTGGAACTTGCTTTGGTTTGCCCTGGTTGTCAGATTGGCTTAGTTCTCCCTTTGTGATTTCAGAGGAGTCCACCCTTTTAAGATGATAAATGCCTGTGTGAATGCACAAGCCTGTTTAAGAGGGAGCCTATTTGCTGTCTCTTCAAGTCTTTGTTGGCCCCACATATTTTCTGACTTGTAATATCACTAGCCCTACTGATTCTTCCATGCTGAAGGACTGCTCATGCTTTTAACTTCTCGCAGGGCTTCAGACATTCAGTATTTCCTTGTCTGCTTTTTGCTTGTCTTTTCTCAAAGCTTGGTGAATATGGCCTTGACAAGGTGTTTCAAGGAATGGGCATGAACAACTTTATACCTTCTAGTCAATCTTGCAGTTAGAAAAGTTGATTATATTTTGCCTAACTGCCCAACATTTCTCATTTATATACTGAAGATTACATCTCAGTTTTCTTACAGAGCAAGTATTTGAGCCTAGAGCTGATGGAAGAGAAACTTTAGCTACCTCTTGAGAATGTTTTTCATTAACTCTGGTGTAATTAATAAATCTATCTATTGCCTTATTTCTACTGCATATCTCATCTCCCTACACTGGACGTTTGTCCCCTGTAATCTGGTATAGCACATACCTGTAGGACCTATTTGTAAAACTTAACTTTTATTGGATGATTAGTCAGTGGAGAAAAAGGTTCCTCCAGGAGGTAACATAACAGTGGCTAATGTCAACCTTCTTTCTAAACCATGTGTAGATTTTGTCACTGTTCTCCCTTGCTGACTGTTGAGAGGACCTCCAGGGATCAACCTCATTGGGCTGGTTCACTGCTAAAGCGTTTGACTCAGTTTGGCTGCTTTTTCCTCTGCGCTGACAAATCTTGTGCTGTGTGGATCCAGCCCAATGGTCACCCATTTCAGCTGATAGATTTCTTCCTTTGCCTCCCTGTCGTGTTGGCTTAGCTAGATGCTTAAATATTGCAGGGGGGTTTGGTTATGTTTTTAACTTGATTTGATATGAGTTGGTTGATACCATTTGAGGTTCCACTTGGGATTCTGTACACTGTGCTTCCCTATTCATTAAGTGGGAATTGGTTTAATGTAGCTAAATAAATACTCTGTCAGATTTTACAGTGGCCTTTTTCTTACACATACTGACTGATACTGCTGTGTATAATAGATGTGAGCAAGCATTTTTTTATGCTGCCCTGCTTTGGATTTGTGTTTTCTTTGGAAATTTTTTCAGAACGGTTTTTATTTGTTGCTGTTTGTTTGTTTGTTTGTTTTTATTTGTCAGGAGGTTTTGTATCCTAAAGTCATCTTAGCCTTGTTGTTAAATGTTTTAAAAATGCTAAATCCAGATATCCTGGCTATGAGGATATCTGTCAGATGGCGTCACAAACAGCGAGTGAAAAGAATTCATTCGAGGTTTTCTTTTGATTTGCTGCCCTTGGAAGCCTTTTGGTAAAGAAAGTGACTCAGGGAGAGGAGATGGAAGACAAATTTACTAAGGTGTAGATGTCATCCAGATATCCTTGTGTCCAGCAGTAGGGTTATTCATCATTAACAAAAATGGTAGAAATATGATTTGGGTTAACCTTCAGCACAAATACTGTAAGTCATGAAACAAACCACCAAGTTACAGCAGTTTTTTTGAGCACAGCTTTCCTCCTTTAACTCAGTGTTTCTTGAAGTCAGGAAACTCTATTCATACCTGAAAATGCATTTGAATATAATAATCTGACAAGTCTGTCGTTACTACACATTTACACACTGTTCGTCCTGGCCTCACCCATGTCAGTCAGTCTCAGTCAGAGAAAAATATTTTGTTGCAGGCTTGCATGATGAAACTGAGACTGACTTCTACAACTGTTGCTCTGAAATTCTTAGATTTGATTAGCACTTTTTTAATAACACTTCAAACTGCATGTCAAGGAGATTTCATTCTTAATGTTATCTGAAATAAGATTCTTATTACCTTGGGAAAAAATATATCCTCCCTCTTTAATTTCCTAGAGCATCAGTGTATACAGAGAACATGACATTTTGTCTTATGATTGTGTTTTTTATTAGACTAGAAGAAATGTATTGGAGAATTTCTAATAAAAATCAGTTAGAATTGATTTTGAGAAATCAATTTTACATGAACAAAGCTATAGTGTAAATTGTTGGATATAGCCAAGATCATACCATTATTCTTCATGATATTAAAGTATAAACTGCATTGTCAAAAAGTGGAAAATACTTGCAGTTTAGATTGCTTACTTTAGGCTCCATTTAATCTTCTTTCTCAGTATGGCATTTTCATTTAAAGTCTGGGAAAAAAGAGCACAAATTTAGTCAAAGGCTTCTTTGTAATGAGGTTATATTTTTATGAATTCTTACATGAATTGAAGTGATACCGTACCATCCTATTTTATGATCCTGGAGTTGAAGATCTGAGAAATAAATGAAGGAGCACACTAAATTTTGTGGTGAGCAGATAAACCTTTAATATCATCAACACAGAAATGTCAATCACCAAGCAAGTAGACTACTTTTTTCCTGAGAAAATAAATACATGCTTTCAAACAGTACTTCAAGTCTCTTTTTTCCTAACCCACTCTCTAGGAAAACATGGTCAGAAAAAATAAAAAGTAACATTGCTCTCAAGAATGCCTGTGGTACTACAACAATTTTCTCTTCTCATTTTTGCAAACAGACTGACAAGTACTTGTTACAGTAAATGCCCCTACTGCTGGGAAAAAAGAAAAGCCAAACTGAGATGAAAAATGTTTGCTATGTCAGTGGCCCCACATAGAAGGTTGCAAAAGCATGCCACAAGAATAGGGAAGAGATTACTAGGGTTGTAAACAGGTATTAAAATATCCTAGTAAGGCAAAACGAGTTTTTATCTCAGTTTCACCAATAAATTGAAGACAGTGGTAGAGGTAGAAACAAAGAATATGAAAATCACAGATAAAGAGATAAGAGGTTAAGCTTTCAAGAGCAGGTATTACTCTTTCATTACCTGCTTCCCTCTGTTGATTCATGTATTACGGTTGTTTGGTTTGCTGCTCTCTTTGGGATTTATTTCTAAATGCATGCATAGTATATAGCACTTCATCATCTATTCCAGTTTTCCTGCTTACTGATTCCAGGGTGAAATCTGCTTTAGGCTTGATGCACTACATTTCACTTATTACATTCCTAAGAAAGACAAATGGTTGTAGGCCTTTGCAAGCTGACAACTCATAAATAGGACCTTCAGGAATTAGAGGCATTTTCCTTCTGTCCTTCCTTGCAATGATGTAAGCACTGTGTAAGAGCAGTAGAAGGATCGACAGTGCATTGTAATGACAAATAATGAAAAATAAATGTGCATTGATGGTTGTTATTGGTCACAGCTGGCTCCCCCAGTAATACTCAGAGCACTGCATGCAGTCACAGTTCACTGTTATGTGCAGACATTTTGGTCCTTAACACAAATACACAGATATAGACAGGTAGCTTAATATTGTGATAGAAAGTTAGAGCCTGGTCATTTAATTGTCCCATTTCTTTCTGGAAAATCCTACAATTGCTGTGCCCTTGAATTCTTCCTATTCACAGTCTTCTTGCTTGGAACCCTCCATCATGGTTATTAATGGATATCATCAGTCATGTTTATTTTCCATTTCAGTTTTTTTGTGTCCAGGACTGATGGAGAGCTCCGTGTGTTCAACTTGAATACTCTTTATAGTCACAGCATTACCTTTATCTCTGTATGAAGCTTGTGATATGCTTGGAATGCTGTACAAACTTAAAAATGTTTGTGATAATTTCATCCAGATTTTTGGATAATACAGTTTTGTGTACCATAATAGAGAGTATTTCCTGTTAGTTATACTGTCTGTACATAAGGTGGAATATAGCATGAATGTCTCTTGTGTTTTCTGAGATAACACAGTGAAGGGGTATAAAAAGGGTAGTAAAACCTGGACAGATTTTTTTGAGTTTGTGTTTCTTGGAGAACAACTTTGATTTCAGTTCCTGGTTCTGTAGGCTGTAAAAAGATGAGGAGCTGGTAACTGTGAGACTCTCTCACAGGCTTACTGCATAGCTGTGCTGTTGCCTTATTTTTTCCCCATCTGGAAAAAAAAAAAAATACAGTCATCCTGCTGACCGTGAAAATGTTGATGTAATGAGGGATTATCTTCCCTAGAAGAATAAAGTGATAAAAGATTTTACTGAAGAGTTTTTCTATCTCCTAATCTGTGCTTTTCAGTTTAGTGTCTGAATGTATGACAGAGCTCAAGGCCTGTATGAGCCGTGGATTTTACTGTAATGAATAGTGTCAGAAGCACCTGTGCATGTGTGCATGACAAAGGAAAGATAAAGATTTATGCTTGTAATTCTGAGATAGCTACTTAATGTTGTGGTCTCCAGTTTATTATTTCTATAGTTCTGCTGGTGGTTTTGAGACTGGAAGTATACTTCAAAATGTTTACTTAACTAACAAGTTGCTATTATTTTGGTCAGAATTAATTTTCCATTCATTAAGAATGTCATAGCTAATTTATAGGTTTTATGTCTTTTATGGGGCTATTGACATTTCAGCCTTGTGACATTTGTCAAGAGGAAAGTAATTTTTTTTCCTGTTAGCATTACAAGCAGTAAACAAAAATCACCCTTTTATGTCTGTAAAACATTTATTTCAAGAATTACTATTCTCATGGGAGGAGATACTTTGATGACTTGCCTAAGGAAAATTTTAGATTTCCTTGATCTGAGAAGACTGTTATCTTTGTGTCCTTCCTATTGCACTTAAAAATCAACCAGCTGTCTTCACAGCCAACCCTCTTCTCCTGGTTTTTACTCTAGTGCAAACCTCCATTAACTTCCCTGGCTTTATTGCATTTATATTACTAGAGAAAAAAAAATGAGGTTTGTGGTGCATTGACTGGCCAAGCACATCCAATCTTCTGCTGAAAATGAAAACTCTGACTCCAGTTAGCCTGCAGGCATGGCTGAGCTGTTACGATGAACCTAAGCTGTTTATCTGCAGCAGAAAATTACATGTATGTAGAATGCATTTGATAAGAGAGACCTGTAAGGGAAATACAGCAAAATACTGTGAGGATGGTCTAATAATCTATTTGTTTGGCAATTAGAGGCTTTCACACTTGTAACAGAGGGACTCTTTGTGAGGACACCAGAGTTTTGGTTTTCAGAACTACCTCCTATTAGGTTTTGCATTTCTTTTTCTCTTTATAAAAATAATGCTAAAATTTGCCATTAATTCTACAAGTGCTGTATAGAAGCACATGGTGGTCACCTTAGACTGTACAATAATTTGGATGAAAAAACCCTCAACATGGGAACGAATATTCTGTTTTGAAAAGAAAAACTGGGCTTTGCTGGAATAGTACCTCCTGAGAAACCATTTGAAGGATGCATATGAAGCTTACTGCATTTTAAACTTAAGTTTAACTTTAGTTTTGACCGCAGTTTCCTGGGACACCAGGAACTGTGATGTTCAATGGAATCATTGGGAATATTCAGTCAGAGTTCGTTAAAGTATGAGTTTTGCTTTTCTGGAAACCTTGGAGTGTTACTTTGTATGTTGAGTAGGAGTAGGAAAGCAGCTATCCATGATAGAGGACTAAAACTGTATTGCTTTATTAAAATAACTAAAAACCAAATATCCCCCCACTCTCACTTTTGAACTTTTTAGTAGCCTGTGTAAAAAGTGCTGAGTTTAGGCCAACTTGATTTTGTAGCCTCCAAGTGATTTTCTCCAGACTATTGGTTAAACAGTTTCACCTTTTGGATTATGATCAGTAGTGATCCTGTTGCAAGCAATACTTCAGTGGAAAGTACAGGTGGTGGGTTTTGTTTTTTCCGTTTGAAATACTGTATTTCATTTTTTTGTCTTTTGGTAATTTTACCTGTGGACATGAAATAATGACGTCTAAATCATACTATAAGGACAGATAGGCAGAAAGGAGCATTTAAATTTCTCATTGCTGTGTACAGATACCCATGTGTTGGTTTTCTTCACTTTTATGTATTTATTTATAAAAGGAAAGTGCACAAAATGTTAAAATGGAGGAAAGAAAAAAATACCTTCAAGTTTTCCATGGAGGAGTGGGGAATAATCTGATGTTAATTCTGTGCATTCACTGAGATCTGCAATTTTACATGGTTTTACTTCCTGTTGCATGTTCATATATTGTTTTTTTATCAATATGGTTGCCCATACCAAAATATTTTAGCAGTGTGTCTGTGCAAGAGCTGCAACAGGCAATGATTTAAAGGTTTACTTAATGCTTTAATACAATCCTTGATCAAGTTTACAAAATTCTGCATCACCAGGAGAGCAATCTTTCCTGGCTGGGCTCTGCTGTAATCTCGCAGATCAGCACAGCCTGCTGGACTGCGGATGAGAAACCTGAGTTTGGATTTGCGGTGCTGAGAGTACATTATCCAGTGAGATAGCTGTCTCTCACTCACCAGGATGATAATAAAACACACTTTTACAGATTAAGAGATACTGGTGCTGAGCTCCCTGTATAGCCTGTCGTGGGTAAATAAAGTGCTATGAAAATATTGCTGCTTCAGGCTCAAAGCATGAAATAGTGTTTTTTAGAACACAATTTTTCAGTTATATTAAACTTGGCCCAGCAGAAAAAAACACATTGCTGGTGGGCAGCCTGAGCCATTGGAGGCTGTAAGTCCTGAGTTTGTATTCAGGAGAGGAGTCTGAAAAGCCAGGCCCAACTCTGTGCTTATTGTGTCAGGGGAAGAGAACAGTGGATATATGCTCCTCTGCCGGTACGTCCTCCTACACCCACCATGGTCTCCTTTTGTATTGAAATATATATGAGTTTTTAGATATTAATTTATGTTCATTAGTGGCAGCATTCTTCCAGAACTAACTGTAAGCTGATTTAGTGTGTTATGCTAACTTGGGAAGAACTACCTCTGACTATAAAAGGCATGAGCAAGTTACTATTGACAGGATAAAAGGGTTTAAAATGGAAATAGTTAAAACTTGGCTTTCTCTAATGTTGCTCATATTACAGTCATGATTCATAGGTGGCAGCCCAGAAATACCTGGCAGAATGCAAATAATTGGCCACCTTTCCATGTTTTTTTTTTCCTTATGCATCTGGAACTCATATTTATCATCCCCTTAATACCTATATTTTAACTTAAGTGTACTTTAGCACATCTGGTTATTGATGCCTTTACTTCTTGATGAGGTCCCTCTTGATATTAATTTGATTTGCATTGAGGAAGGATGAGGGAATATATTAGGAAATGATTTCTGATGGTAAGGGTGGGAAAAACCAGATAGTTTGATTAAGGATATTGTGGAATCTATGTCACTGTGAATCTCTTTAAGAACATTTTGGATAAGCAGTTGATGGAAAGCGCTATTAGATCACCATTAACTGAAAGTATTTTTTCTGTTTGTTCTGTTGTGTTACTGGACTGTATCTTGTGTCTGAGAGAGGTATTATCTGTGTGTGACATTAATAGTTCTGTATTCATGTGTGCATATATGTGTGCAATTGCATGAATTTGTCATGAGTTCAAATGTCCAGAAACTCATAGGATGTATTTCTGTAAAGTTGCTCAGAAAAACTATATTACGAATGTCTTAGAAGTTTATTTTTTTTTTTTTTTTTTTTTTTACTTTGACAACCAGTGTATTTCTATAAACATTCCTACAGTGACATTTTGCAGAATTCCTCTCAGTTACACATTCCAAGCTAGCACATCAGGAAGCTGCTGGAAAGCTAACTGCCAGTTTTGTCCACCAAACTGATGTAATTCCACTCTATTTTCCAGAGGCAAAGTTTTCTGTTCTGAGTCTTCAGATGTTTGAAGGATTTCAAGGATCAGTCATCTTAAATTCCACTAATTTCTTCTGCATTTAATGCTTCCTGTTGGCTACTGCAGACCCTTGAGACAAGCAGCAATAGCAAACACTTAGTAGAGTGACTTTGATGGAAATGAAGCAATCTGAAACAGAGGCTGTATATTAAAATCTTCTTATATAGTTTTATTGATGAGGGGGAAAGGTAATAACTTGTCCTGTGTTCAGAAATAGAATTGGCATTATTCTTCTTCCCCAAAGAGACATTGGGCAAATTTTTCAGGGAACAGGGTATTGTTTTAAGCCCTCCCACCTGCCCCTACACAAAAAAATTGCTGTGTAAAGTGGTTCTGTTACAGAATTGTCTGAAACTCCTGCAGCAATTAATTTATGCTATAAGTTACATTTTATGTAGTTAAAAGAATGTCTTTGTATTCACTGAATGTATTAACTGTAGTTTAGAAGAAAAATATTCAGTATTTTAAGATGGAAGATAGCTCTGCCAAGGGTGTCTGTCATTTTTCCCATTTACCACTTCATTTTCTATTCCCTTTCTCTTTCTCCCCTTGATTAAATACTGTGCTATGGTGCTCATGAGAATAATTGGGATGAGCAGAAGCATTACTAACAGGAAAGAATTGCAGCCTCCAGCAAGTACTTTTTCTTATTAGTCAATGTGCCACCTTATAAGAATGTGATTAATTTCAGATCAGAACTTCACTTTAATGATGTGCTGATGCAATACTGTATGTAGGTCATTTGTTCTTCCAACCCCCAAAAATCTGCTGGGCATCAAGGTAGTCCTTGTCTTCTTTTTATATCTGTGATGACCACTGATGAAAGAATAGCTTTTTATACTTATTCTGTATCTTCACTGGAGGATTTATCTTGGTCTGAAGCCTAAAACTACAGAATTAGTAGTAATTTAGTAGTTGGAGGTTTTACTTTATTAAAATAAAAAATTGCTGGTAGGCTCATTTTGATAGAACTGGAGAATTAGCTGTAGCACAGGAATGGAGCACGTTTCTTTTTTGATTGTGTGATGTCAGTAGGGCATTTGAGAAGTGCAGTTTCTGCCAAGTTGTTAATTGTAGTCCATATCCTGAATTATCTGGGATCCTGAGACGAAAAATGAAAGAAGAGCAAAACATTGATGCTTGCTAAGCTTGGCTTTGGTCAGAAATTTTGATGATGTTGGTACTAGAATTGGATGGTAATAAAACCAGCTGTAACTTTTTTGGATTATTCCATATGGTCAAATTATATTGTTTTGGAAATAGTAAGGCAGCTGTGTCGCTCTACAGCAACCTTTGACACTGCTAAAAAAGGCAAAAATTCAGATTCCTAGTAATATAGAATTGGTTTGTGTTCATGCAAGATTTGCCTAGTATTTCTGTGATTTCTCCTATAACTATGTTAGACTCTCAGGAACTTGGGGAAAGAAGGGCTGAATGCCCAGCTAAAGTGAAATGGAGATAGGAGGATTCAGAATTTTGTTGGTTTTAAAATAAACTATATTTCACTGAATTTACATACTTCTAGCTTTTGGGACGTTATTAGAAGCATTCATTAGTGCTTCTTTCACAAAAAAATTCCATTTTGCTAAGCTTTTCTTTTTTTAAATTCCGAAGAGTGAGGAGAGCACTTTGGCTTGCACAGCAAAACTATTAAACAGCACTCCCAGTCCATGTGAAGCCAGGGAACAGACTTCCCTAAAACAGTAAGTAAAGGGCCCATATAAAACACCTAGGAGAGGCAGTGGTGTTAAGATCCTCAGTTACACACTTGCTTCAGAATAAGCACTTTAAAATAATCACACTCATGCCCAGCTGTTAGTCACACATTTCTGCCCACTTGCTTCTTTAAGGGTGGAAGTGATTTTTTTGCTGAAGTCTTCACTGTTGGGGAAGTCATTTCATTCATAAGTGAATAAATTCAAAAGTGCCATTTCTTGGTTGTGTATTTTAAGCTGATAGAATGTAACCCTTTGTTCTGAGAAAACCTTCTGTTTAAAGGAATACGAGATAAGGAATAGTTGAATATGTTCTTGAGATGGTGTTTGATTAATATGCAAGTCTGTGGGATGGAAGGACAGTCAGAGGGACACTGCATGTAAACTCACAGCTGCATTATTGTCTTTCCCAACCAGCTGATTCCATGAGGTATCACCTTTGGATAAATTTTCAGAGCATCTGCTATACTGTGGGCCTCTTTATGATGTGAGCTTTGACTAGACATGTAGACAGACCTCACATTACTTAGATTTCACATAGAAGGTTTTGCTGCTCATTAGAGTTTGCTGTTCAGAGACCGAAATTGAGCATCAAAATTAAATACAAAAACCTATCTTTATTTGCTAAGTTTTATTCTAAAAATTTATTAGTAGTAATGACTGCCTCATCTGTCAGTATAAAACATAATCCTCTGATATTGTATCAGCAGATGCAAACGACCTAGAAATTTTTCTTCAGGAGTACTGGAGTCAGAAACTGTGGTGTCATAAAGTAATTTCATAACTCATAAATTTGGAGTCTGACTCTGAAGAGAAGACTCTTTTTTCACAATCACAGAAAAATATTCAGTGTATGAAACAGCCACAGAGTGGAGAAGATGCGTTGGTTGCTGATTTGAATGTTGTATGAATTAACCTCTCCTTATGTACCATGTCCTCAGGGAAATAGTCAATTACCATTTGTATTTATGATTGCTGTTGGTTGACCCCCAGCCATTCACCAGCTGCCTGACTAGAAGTCAAGCTTTAACAGGCTTTACACGTAAGTGGAAAAGGAAGGACTTCTCTTAGATGTAAACGCAAAATGTGACTGATGATTAAAGGAAGTATAGCATAAGGAATCTGGTGAGTGAAAGAATAGGATGAAATTTGACCTGCAGAAGATTGCAAATTCTTGGAGATCATTGAAAGTACTACCTTATTTGGCAAGAAATCCCATTTAATTTGCCCTAATAAATTCCAGAAGAGTCTCAGGGTTTCTATAAATGGCAACTTCTGCTGTTAAACGTATTTAATGTGAGAGTTGTGTGAGGAAAAAACCTCTAGTTTTATTACCTTATCGCTACTGGAATATGATCACATGCCAGAAACAACAAAATAAAGTCAAATGATGACCACTCATAAAGGAATAGCTTTTTATACTAATACTGTCATTGAGGTTGGAAGGGACCTTATGAGATCTCTTGTCTGACCCCCTGCTCACAGTAGGACCAGATATGAGATCAGACCAAATTGTTCCAGGCTTAATCCAGCTGGGTATTGAAAGTCACCAAGGCTAGAGACCATATAGCTTCAAGGAAGTGTTTCAGTATTTGTCTTCCCGTGGAATGAGTTTCTCCACATGTTAGGGCTGAACCTTGTTTCTGTCTGTCTTTCTTCTCTTGTCCTCTGGGCCCTGCACTACTGTGAAAAGCTTAATTCACTCAGGTCTTCTCCTTGACTTTTAGTTCCATTTGTATCACATTGTGTTAAGGGCTGCATTATCAGCTAAAGCAGCAAAGATTATTAGTTGTACTTGCAGAGATTATTAAATTAATAGCACTTTTCTGAGTGCACAGGCAATATATGAATAGATTTTTCTTGATATGGAAGTACACTACCACCCAGTATTCAAAAAGAAATGCAATCTTAAGCAGCTTTTCTTTTTGCTCATTGCTGACTTAGAGTACATTAAGAATGCATGTGTCAGAGGCTGTTATTTTGTCTGACCTGAGTAGAGGCAGTTTCAGAGGTACAGAAATAAACCTAAAGCCGTACATTTCCTTTGTGCTTGAGTTGAAAGCAGTCCTGTGTATCACATGAAACAGAAAACAGTGTTTACTACCCTGAACAGTTATTTATATTGATGTTGACAATGGAACGGAGAAATTTAGACTGTCTATATGTGTAATGCATTACCTGTGATGCAATTTATATGGGTACAGAAAGTTGGCGTGATTATTATAATAGGGCTTTCTCATATCAGTAAGAGAAAATGACAAGTTGCCACTTAAGAACTCGCACTGTGTTCCATAGATATCTTCAAATCACCAGGAGTGGGCCAGGGTCCCATAGCAAGATTATGCTCAGTTTAACATCTCCCATGAAGAAATAAGGAGTGAGACAGATAATTGCCAACCACAGGTTGAGTTCTTTTTTTTTTAAGGGGAACTTTCTTCCAAGGATTTAAAAAACCCCCTTTTGATGTAATTTTCTTCAATTCACTTTTTAGAAACTTTTTTTTTGCAGTGAAATTTTGAAGTATGAAGTTCATATACATCAAGGGCAAAAGGCAGTAAGTACCATGTCATCCTGGTTTTAGTTTAAAAGGAAAGCATGTGCGTGTGTTGTTGGAATACAAGCGTAACAGAGAATACACTTGGATCTCCTACACTCAGAGTTGATTTTAACAGGATGCCAGCAAGCTATCAGGTATGCCTCTGATAACAGCAATTATGCTGTACTTCCTACATTCTGGGTACCATTAATATTTAATCGTATAAACCTTTCCATTATTCTCTAAATTTACGATACAGAGCTCTGATGCAAAAACTCAAGGCAATTATTCTGTGGTGTCAGTAGCCCATTTGTCTCTTTCACAGATCCATGAAGTTGTCCGTTGATTGTTGTGCCTAGAAATTAATTTTTGATTACCTGATTTTGTCAACACAAACAGACTGCCAACTGCAATTCCAAGTCATTCTTTAGGGAAATGTTTCTGCTTTCTGCAGATCCAGTGCGTTTTACCCAGGAGCTAATTTTTCCGCTCAGCCACTTGGTGGCACTGGGCTTCTTCAGAATGATGGATGCTGCTGTAAAACGTGCCTGGCTTCGGAGTAGACCGCTGCTCGATTTCTTGTGTAGTATGATAGCTAAGCCTTTTGATTAAAACATGGTTTATGTTCTCCTTATTTTATACAAATAGCAGTCAGATAATACTTGGAGAGCATTTAGGAGCAGCATGCCACTCTGCAGTGAGGAAAAGCGTGTTCAGGCTTTGGGAAGAGAGCAGGCAGGGTTCTTTTGATTTCTTGGCAGGTGAGGCCTGTGGCAAGGAAGCCTCTTTGAGCTTTTTTATTTCTGATGATGACATCATCATAACCAGGGAGCTTTAACCCTACAGTGCTAAGAAACTGGCAGTGCCTTGTCCTTGGATTTGGGAAGGATATGGGATCTCTCAGGAGTAAAGAATCCTGCCAGATAAAATACCATGGCAAGTGAAATCCTTATGCTGAAGCTCGGCAAGGTCTCTTCAACTTTAGAGTTCTGTGGTGTTGCCTGAGGGGAAGAGATGCCTAAAGGCATTGGGCAGCTGGCAGGCTAAGAAGTTCTCTTGTGATGTGGAGGAATGCTTTGAGTGAGGTGATGGACAGGCCAGCTCAACATGCTTTTACTCTGCCTCTGTAAGCATCAACTGGCTGTAAAGCAAGTTTGCAGCTTTTTGAGTAGCAGAGTGAGAGTATATAATTGTTCAGAGCTGTTGCTTAGTAGCAATGCAGGTACTGTATGGAGGGGAAAATAAAATCCTACTGTATTGAGGCATGACAGAGTTTAGACTTGGTTTCCTTTTCACTATACATTGTCTCAAGATGTTTCAGAAAAGAATGATTTAGTAATATACACTGTACCCAAATGAAAAAGCTAAATTTCGTGCAATATGACCTAATGGAAAAAAAGATACTAAGTGAATTTTCATTGTTTAATTCTACACTAAATTGTAAGAGTGTTTGGTGTTTTTTAGTATGTGAAGACTGCATAGAGATACTGATGAAAAGAGACCTTTGTCATTCTGCACAAGCATAGGATGCTGCGACCAAAGGAAGCCATTGTGGTGGAGGCAGTTACAGCTCTCGATTTTCCACCTGGCTTTTGATTGTAGCAGATGCAGTGCTTGAATCTTACTCTTCCAAGTATCTGCTGAAGCCCAGCTTCTGCATTATGCCTTTGAGACTGTCACTTTCCAATTTAGTGAATGTTGGTAAAGAGGTTCAAAATTTCTGAGGGAAAGGACAAAAAACGTTGTGCTTAGACAATGGGATGGCATCAATCTTATTCTTTAGGAAAGTAGGCTAATAAGTTGTTGTTTGTAAAAGTTCATGTAGTCTTTCACTGCAGACCTGGGAATACTGCGCAGTACTGACCTCCAGAACAGTCTTTACATGTGCTGGCTTTTTCACAGTGATGGTTTGCTTTATGACATCAGTAAAGTGGAAAGAAAGCAAAACCTAATTTTTGCATAATTCAGTCTATACATACAGAATTAAGGCTGCAGAAGGGATACACATTGATATTTGATCAGTTTTTCTTTTTTTTTTTTTTTTTTTTTTTTTGGTCAGCACATTCACTACTATCTAATCTTTATGTAGCTTCTGCTGCCTGTTTCTGGAACCTCTTCACCTCTGTACTTTTATTTTAGACTAAGAGCAGCAGCGTCTAGGAGAAGGATCTTTCATGCTGAGAAAGCATCTTAAAAATAGGGATATTGACCAAGAAGCAACATGCCACTTTATTTTGGATGTGTAAAGATGTCTGCTAATCTTTGTAAAAAGTGGTAGTGGAATCTGTTGACTGAAGTGAGGTTAGCACCTGGTTGAGAAGAAGTAGTTTTGACATCATTAGTATTGGTATAATGCAATACTCCAGAGTAAGATACTCAAAAGTATATTATGAGTACTTCTTTGGTCTAGTAAACATTTGAAAGTAATGTCAATCTGTCAACTCTAAGACAGCAAATATTTGCTGTTTATTACTTCAACTTATTCTCTAAAGTCCTGACTACATCGAAGAAGACTGGTCTCACTTAAGAGACTAAGTTCTGTACATCTGAAAAATGAATATAGGTTCAGTTACATGCTGAATAAAATTTTGTGGCAAGTGTTCTCAAAATGAGTTTTTATTGTGGTGGACCTACTGAAGCTTAGTCCATGAGGATTCATCTCACTCATGTTATGGAATAAAAACCTGACTTCAGCACTGGACAGTCTGGGTTTTTGTGGTGTTGCCTGCTTAGAGTGGGAATGAAACAGAAACAGTTTGTTATGTGAACAGTTTGTTATGTGTTTGTTATAAATGCCACTATCCCATTCAAATCAGAAGACTGCGTTTTACTAATTCTGAAAGAAAATTATAACTTACCCTGTGATCCTTTTAAAATCTAGACTATTGACCAAGAGTCTACCTTTTTCTAAGCTTCTTAACAATTTGCCCTGAGCACCTAGTCATTAACAAATAATGAGAGCATTGATTCGATGAAAGGAAAAAAAATCCAAACTGGAGCACATTAGACTATTAAATTAAAAATTTATTCCAATTAGTACTGGGGGACTGCTTTCTACCGTACTAAATTAGGCAGCTGGGAATTAATGGCAAGTGAAAATCATTATAATGACAGTCTTTTTTGGTTAAGATTTGAGAAAGTTTCTGACAGTGTCATCATGACCTCAAAGAGTTTAAATTGCCCTCTAGACTGAAGATGCATAAATGTTGATTAGTGAAAAAGGTCTTTGGAGTACTCCCTCACAGCTGAGGCTTTCTGGAATGTCTGAGGGCTAATTTGTCAGTGTAATAAGGCAGCCATCTCCATTTGCTCAAACACCAGGCTTGTCACATTCTCAGGATGAAGAATTCTGTGACTTCATATGTGATACTTTAATGGCAAACCAGAGAGCCTTTAATAGCCAAGTTGCTGATTCTGTGACTGCATTTTTTCACTCATTGTCCTTCTAAGCCAAAAATGTGCTATTTTTTTGCTATTCTATATTATATGCACATAATTTCTGTTAAATTTGTAGGAAGAATGGGAATTGTTAAAGAAACACAGTAGATACCATTTAAAAGCAAGGCCACACAGTGAATGGAGAGAAATGGAACAGAATTTGTTGTAAAAGACCTGTAGGCAGAGTGAAAAACAAATTTTTGTGCTTTGCTTTGTGATAAATCCTATACCTGATTTTTAGAATGTTGTTTTCTTCTGATCCAGACACTGATCCAATCTCTACAATACTTGTATGACATTTGGGCCCCATATGCATGTATATATAATACACGTTTTATGTAACATTATTATTTTAACTTCACTGCTTGGAATGCATCAGCAACTACATTTTCTCAATCTGATAAGCCTGACATCAGTCTGATTTTTACACTGGTATATTGACTCAAATTACTAAAGGCAATGTGTGAGGCAATTAATATTGCTAAGGGTTATGTTGTACTTAAAATGAACCGTGAGTTCATTGCCTTACAAAGGGAATCATCCTCAGCCTATTCTTTAGGCTCTGAAGCAGTGATAAAACTAGGGCTGTTGCTGGGATAGGCTGCCCAAAAGCTTTAAGCTAGCCTAGTTGTCTTCCCTGGCCTTAGTTCAAGTTGTGTTATACCTCTCCAAGAGTATTGCATTCGCAGACCTTTCCGCTTTGCTCTGGCAAGGAGATCACTCTTAATTGCACACTGACTTAATCAACACTTAATTTTTTGGGGGGAGGCAAATGCTGTGACACGGCCAGGTTCTGGTCGTTGTCCCTAGTTGTGGTTGGCAAGTGAGTGGCAACTTTGGTCATCTCTGAGTTTGGACATAACAGCCAGGTGAACTCTGATACCCACATACAGTGTTCTGTTCTTAAGCTGGGATGCCTGACATGTCGAATTTTTCTGTGCAGGTGAAGCACCTGTGTAAATCATGAGAAAGAATTGGGCATTCTTCTGTTCTTCTATTCTGTGGTCTAGAGCCAAATATTTGTTAGCAGACGATACAGACATAGATATTGAAAGTGATAGGTGTCTTAAGAATCAAATAGTTTTGAAACTACAGGGGAGAAGTAACAAAGGCAGTCAAATGACTGCATTGCAGGATTTCCAGCAGGTGGCTTTCTGTCTCTGTGATTTTGGTAACTCTGCAAGATGGGATGTTGCATTTTTGTATTGCTGCTGTTAGTCAAAGCTTGCAACAGTTTGCCTTGCTTCAGTTTCCCAATTCACTGCACACTCAACTGCGATAGTTAAAATAATCTTTCTTCTGGACCAATAATTGACATTACACTTTTTCTTCCAATAAAAAAAAGAAAAATCCAAACGAAAACCAAACCCAAGAAAGTGGAGAAAAGTATGCAGTAGTGGAAAAATGCCATTTGAGCAGAAGAATTTCTCAAAGAATGCTATAAACCCCTGTTTACCAGAGCAGCAGTCAGCCGAAGTTGCCATGGAAACAGAAAGATTTCAAATAATATTATCCATAGCATATCTATTATATATTGCATTAATGACACTATAACAAAGGGTCACTTGTGGTTTCATTTACAAGGCTCGCTTTTCAGTGTTTTATCACCAATATCAGAGGCTAGAATTTAAAATTAGAAATGGAAGGTTCAGCCTTAATTGGCTTATGATAATATTGGGAAGGAAAAAAATACTTATTTAATCATATGTCTAGAAGAGTTTTCAGGTTTTGATATGCAGAAAATTCATAGTTTTTTCTTAGAAACAAAATCATGCTCATGCCATAAAACGTATTATCCTGACTTGGTATCCAAAAGTGCTGACTCCAACAGTATAGCTGATATAACTAGAACTGGAACATTCTTTTATTCACAAGAAAAATCAATCGCTTCTTGAGCTTGGTATGTACCTGTTTGGGGAAAGGAGTTTGAATTCATCTGTGTCTGCCAGATGACTGTGGCTGATGCTAGATTATGGCAATAGGTGAATTGTTAGGTAGTTTTTCAGAACAATGATATTCTTCAGGTAAGAGTTTGACACGGGAGTGGTATGGGTTTGTCATGACCGTAAATACTGAAGTTCTCCCTCTTGTATCCCCTGATGTTAAATTTTTCTCTTTTTGCGACTCAGGTTCTCACTAGTTCCATGGTTATACTCTTTTTTTATTCCTCTCTCTGTACCACTGGCTGAGAAAAGACAAAATTAGAATTGAAGATTCCTTAGGCGTCATAAAACAAATTTTGACCCTTTAAATATTGTCTGTAGCACTGACTTGGGTGCTTTCAGGACACAGACTAAATTTCAAGTGACAGAAGGTTTAGATCTAAGTTTTGTTTGTTATTTGAGTGGTTTTGGAAAAAAAACCCTGACCAATCCATGTGTTGAATAACCTGTTGGACACTGTTTAGATGTATTCACATCTCTAAGGTATATACAAATAAGCTTCACAGAATGGTTGAAATTATATCCTATATAAATGCAGGATAGAGATGCTCGAGGAGCTTTTTCTGTGATTGGCAGAAAAATCTGGCAAGAGTGTAGAAAAATTTCTTAAAGCTGTGTGCTGATAATGACTGCGCTAGAATGCTTGCATAACGCTTTGCCTATTACAAAAGCTGTAAAAACATTAACTAATCCACAAAGCAGATTACATGTTGCAGATGTATCCCTCTGCTGGGAGGAAAGCGTATGTGTGTTAGAATGAGGAGGAAAAAAAAATCTATAAAAGGAGGCTTTTTTTGGTCCCTTTCAGCTTTATTGCATTTCTTTGACTTATTTTCATACTTTCTTAAGAGTGGGTTGTTTTTTTTCTCTAGAATTCTGTTAATGAAATTGCAGATTGATGTATGAAAAATGTATACACCTTTTTGAACAGAGAAAATCCCGTTGTCTTGATTCTGTTTACAGCCACAGTGAATCTCAACACTCTAAGATTATTTGAAAGCGTGGGGACTATTCAGCGAAGTACCTTTGTCTGAGAGGTTTTACCATTTTTTCACAGATACAGTTCTCAGGCTTTTTGATGCATGGAAACTTTGGCACATTTTCAAGATGGCTTTTATTTGAAAATTCTTGACAAATAGTGAATTCAGGGCTAGATGACTGCTGATCTGTCAAGTGTTGATCTTTATCTAGGATTGACTTGAACATGGATTTGGAATGCTAACATAGATGCTTTAAATTGCTTAAATTTGCTTAAAATGGTTTAAAACTAAAACTTAAATGCTGAGGCCACCTGTTGCCTCCCAGCTCTCTTCAGAACTGCTTATCTATGCCTGTGTTGCAAATGGGTGTGTGCACATATCTGTATATGTGTATGAATGAAAGATTGCTGCTGAACTAAAAATGGGGTGGTTTAGGAGATGAGGAGCAAGGCTAGTCTTGGTGGGATGGTCCTTGCCATTGCCCTCACTGGGTCTGTGGAGGCCAGGCTCTGCTCTCTCAAGCATTGGAAACTGGATCCAAAATGTGCTGCTTCTTTCTTTCTTTCTCGTCTTTGTGCACTCCTCCTTGATGACTTAGTCCTTATCAGCCTCCACCCCAAAAGGAAAGGGACTTTATCCACCTCTCCTATAGGTCATCTAATTTTTGAAATGAGGACTAGTTCTGATTCCATCACTTCTCTCCTACCTGTCACACCACCATTGTTATCATCTTTCTGAGTTTTTTTGTGTGATTTCCTACACATGGTTTGTGCAAATATGTCACTATTCTCAGTTTGAGTCTTTGGCACAAGGTGTCATTCATATTCCTGTGCTTAGCCGTGCTACAAAATACTTTTGTCTTGCTACCAGTTATACTATTGGTGGCTTTCCTGTGCTACCAAAACACGGGGGCTATTGCCCCTCTAGTTTTGACTGACACTGTGGCAGGATAGGAGCATGGGCAGGTCCTGTTCCTGCCACCAGCAGTGCTTGGGCTTGGCTGTATTCCCCTTTTGTGGCTCCAAGGAGCTGGCCGGATCTGTGGCACGATGAGCCTGGAGTGGGTGAGTGCCAGCTTCAGACCTCTTGGGAGAGTCCATTAGTTACATTCACTCAGGCAAGAGGAGCATCATTGAAGACATTGATTTAATGCACAGAGAGAATCGAAAGGGCAGAAAAACAGTCAGGTGGAAAGTACTGCTCCTCCCTTACACGGCTGAAAGAGTGCATGCAGAAAATATTTTGAAGAATAGTATGATTGATCTGAGCTCTGTAGTTAGACTGTTCCCTCCACTGCTAATTTTCTGTCTCTGGTTCTTAAGGGCACATTAATTTATTATGTAACTGGATTTTCACATGTTAGCTACAGAAGATGTTCTTACCAAACATGGCAGCATTTATTTTTTTCTTTTCCAAAGTCTTCAGTTTATTCGTGTAGGGATAATGTGCTTTTTGGGTGGTGCGGTTCAGGAAAAAAGAACTGTTTTAAGCTGCTCTTGGTATATGAAAGTAATCCATAAGCTTTACACTTGATGCAGAGATTTTTAGGCTGTTGGCAGAGATGCTATGTTTTTAAAAATTTTTCTGTTTGCTGGATTTCATGTACTTTCATTTTCCCTTTGAAGTGTGTGGGAGAGAGCAGAAGGGGAAATACTTCATTATGTCCATGAATTATTCAGGTACGGTTCTAGCAGCTAACATTACTTTAAATAGCTCAAGGTCTTTCTTTTTCCTTGAGTATGTCTCAGTTTTCATTCTTATGCTGATTGTATGCCATGTTCCTTTGTTGAATACAATTTTGATGAAGTACTATCCTTCAGCAATCTTTAGAAATCATTTCAGTCTTGAAATAAGTGTTTAATTCTGTTCTTCTCCAGTATCAGATATTCAGTGACCCTCAGTTGATACAGGTGAATTTTCATACATGTGACTTTACAAAAAAAATCAAATTATTCTCCCTAGAGTGTGTATTCTATATACTCTTGCAAAGGCATTGATCTTAAATAGCCTCCCACATAGATTTCTACAGTGAAGGAAAAAAGGAATCTATAATATTAAATATTAACATACTGTTACACTCTGAGAGGAATTTTACAAACCACATTTAGTACCTCATTTCAGTGGGGAGGCATGAACATTAAATCCTTACATTTTGGAAATGTCCTTCCCTCTGCCACCAATAATATATGAAAATCTGTATTTAGATAATAGTTAAGAACAGTAACACAGAGGAAGACAATTAGGAAGATGTCTAGATGCCAGTGTGAGAGGAAAGGAAAGCAAAACAGAACCCAAAATATGTTTGAAATACTGTTCTTGTAGTTCTTAAAAATCTAGTGATTGCTGCATAATCGTTTATGCAAATGAGACACTTGTTGTTATTTCTCGGGGGGGGGGGGGGGGGGGGAAGTGTTAAAAAATTATTTCCCTGAGGTTTAAGGCTTACCTGATACTGTCTAAAGAGGCAATGGGTCAGAATTACAGACAGTTGAGGAAAAACCTGTCTCTGTATGTGTGTACAAGACTCAGGTTTCCAAGAGGGTTGCCCATGACCAAATCTCAACTGTTCAATTTAAGTTGCAGCAGCAGTGAGAATTTTGCAAGGCAAGCATCAGAGGAAGTGTAGTGGCAAAAGTGTCAAACAGTGCAAAGCTTGACCGAAAGATCCATTAAAGTGTAGTCAATATGTTCATGTTCATGACAGTAAAGTTATAGCAATGTATTTATAACCAGAGTTAACTTGTGTATATTTTCTTCAGCCATGGATGTGTTTGAGAGAAATGTTTTTGAACGGAGTAACTGTGAACATGCCAGTGCTTCAGTCTTGTAGCTTAAATTGCTTACTGGACCTCAGGTTCTCAATGCCCTTGAACAATCTGAAAATCTGAGACATGTGGGCAAATGATTGTGTTCACATGCTCTTCTCAGAGGTTAAGATCAATTTCCAGATTGACTAGAAGAAAAAAGCACCATCATGTTAATTTTGAGTCTATTGTAAAGTCAAAATGGTGTAGTAGAAGTCAACCACACCCTGGCAGCAGGAAGTATGTCTTAAGGCTTCTGAAGGGCTATTACAGGGTCAATAAAGAGGTTTTTGCTGCAAGGTTGTGCCTTAACTAAGTGATTTGCCTCCTAAAATAAATAAAAGATATGCTGCCCTAAATAGACAACAAATGGTTCCTTGAGACCTTGATGGAAAAATTAATTTCTTTTTCTTTGTGTAGCAAAGCCTTGAAACTATTCACTTGCAAGCTCTTTAGCGCTTGAGCTCTCTTATTTTATTTTTTTAATATTTAATAGTGTTATTCTTGAAAGATTGCCGTGGCAGTGGTGAGGGGAAGAATGGGCAAAGGGTCAAGAGATATTAAAGTTTAAACGAAATTACAATTTTTGCTAATTCTCATAGCAACAAAGGAGTAATGAATCCTGGTGAGGAGGCAGAGGGGTTGGAGGATGTTGGTGTGGACTCGGAGCAGTGTTGCTAAGCTGTGCTGTGACATTAGGCAGGTCATTCTGAGAGCTCAGCTCTCTTACTTTCTAATTATATGTTTTCAGAAAATATTACCTAGATAGAACAGCCCTGGGAATCTATTGCTCTGTGCTTGGATGGGCTTTTTATGCGTTCATGAGTTCGTTTTTGGTTTGTGTCCATGGAAGGACTCTGCCCACAGGTGGGCCATCAGAGCAGAGAATCAGCTGGACTGCCATCATTGACATCTTTGGAGGTGGAGCAGCCCTGTCAAACTCTTGTTCTTGTCATTATGGACAGTAACTCTAATTTGTTTGGTCCCAGTCCTGTGATTTGTCCCTATATTAAGAACATGTGAACTCCTGGGAACAGGGGGAGACTGTTTCCCTACAGGAGGTACTTATGAAAGGATAACACCGGGGGAGCTTTTATTTGTCACTTTAGCTTGCCTGCTGTTGTTGGTGCAGTTGAAGAGGCTGTAGGAAAAGGAAGGCAAGGAGATCACAGATGCTTTGGGAAGGCAGCTGAGGGCCCTCAGCTCAGGTGGATGAGGTGTGTGGACCAGGATGTACATCAGCCTTGCAGAACAGAGAGCATAGATGGAGCATGGTTTGCCTCCACTTGGAGCATTACTCTGGTAGTGTAGATCTTCCTGAAAAGGAGTAATAAGCAGGAGAAGAGTTGGATACAGACTTTTTTCTTTTAGTCCCTCTTACATGGTTCTTCAGCTCTTCAGTTTAGAAAATTGTGGCTCTGTTTGTGTTTGTTAATTCCGAATCAAATGGAATTTGTTTCTTGATGGAGGCTGTGAGTCACTATGTTTTTGCAGGCAATCTCCCAGGATTTCAGACCACACATAAATTACCACATAAGATTTAGGAGATGCTCAATTAGCATGAATTCATTGCTCCTTGCTAATCTAGCTTATCAAACGATGCTCAGCGTTAATATCAATGTGGATTCAGTTGGTAAACTGTAGTATAAACAATTTTAAGGTAAAGAACAAACCTGTGTACTCCATTCTCTTTACCTTTTGCCTCTACTGACATGGAAAACTTTCAGCTGTTGCTCAAAAATTGCAGAGGTTATCCTCTGGATGTTTCCATCAAATTTCTTTGGTTACATTGAGAAAACAATATATAAACAGAGTATGTTGTGCATTCTCTGAGTTTACCATTTGATTAAGCTTGAATGCATAATAGCATCTAAATTAAAAAGGGAGCAAAAAATATAGTAACAGCCTTAGCAATGGGTTCTGTATCTCATGAGAGGTTTCTATTGCTGATGGTAAGTCAGGGAAAGAATGCAAGAAAAAGTCCTTGTGTTGCTTATGTGTTCGTGAAAGAGCAGAAAACGGAGTTAGAAGAAATAATTACTCAAAAGGGTTGAATAGATGCAAGGGATGAGTAGGAATAAGAGGTGACATTTATTGTGGTGGGAAAATACTTTAAAGAATTAGAAGGAAACTAAAAAAAATATGGTTGGAACTGAAGTCAAGAAAGGCTTTTACTGGTTTAATATGTACTACTGCTGTATTTCTCTACTTTCTATACAGCAGGTTGCTTTGCAGAGATCTCCCAGACAGTTCAATGCTTTGGGATGATAACCTCCTCTTTCACTCTGATTTGTTATGTTACATTAGTGTGGGGAGCATGTGCATGCAGTGCATAGGGTGCCAGCATCCATCCCAAGCGGTGTCTAATGACTTACTTGCCTGTGGATGGACTCTGGAATATTGCTTGTTGGTCGGCAAACAAAATGCCAGCTGGAGAAGGCATTGTATTAGCTTTGATTAGGTGTTGGTGACTGTGGAGAAAATCAGTATATTACCAGGTTCAAAGAAATGACCATAGAATAAAATGGGAAGAAGATGGAGAATTACTATCCCTGTCTGTAAACCTGCCTTATCTGTCTGTGGTTAAGATTTGTCAAACAAATGGTAATGGGGACCTAAGCAGCTACACTTAAGAGTCAGATATCTTCTCTGTCCATATAAGTGTTTGCCACCCACATAAATGCTTAAAAATTCACAGGTTGATAATTCATGCCTGAATTACCTGTTTATGCTAAATTTATGTCTATTTATCCTTTATTTATCTTTTGGATAAATAGAACGGTAAATCTCTCTTCAAAGTGTGTTGGTAAAGGTAGGCAGTGCTTAGAATTCCAAAATTTAATAAAAAACATGCACTGATACTTTTATGTTGTTTATGGGGATTTTTACCCCATTTTTATTTTTCATTAAAAATGATATACTTTTATCATATTTTTATGATTAAACTTGCAAAGGCACAAAGCCATCACTGAAGAGTAAAAAACCAAAAAAAGATAGGTGGTATTACTTGTACTTCTGGGGTTTTTTTGTTAAATATTTGAGATCCTCTAAAAAGACAATGGTGACAAACACGTTTCAGGTTGGACAGTTGTTTCATACTGTTTCTCACTGGTCTAATGTTGGCAGAAAATTTTTCTGAGGCTCCTCCTTAAATGTGTTTTCCAGATCTGATGGAAAATCATTTTGTGCGGAGCAGTGTGGCTAAAGCATCTGACTAATGCTTCTTTTTTTTTAAATGTATACTAGGATGTTTTGAATAACTTGGGTTCCTGTGAGTTGGATGAAGATGATCTAATGCTTGACTTGGAGTTCCTGGAAGAGCAACATCACCATCGTTCTGGTAAGTCAGATAAATGCTGTCTGTCTTCAGTGAGGTATTGTGATTCTAGAAATATAAAGCAAATATGTTCAGTACAATTACTTGGAAGTAAAAAGGAGTAATTTTCTTGGAAGGAGAGTGGTATTCATTTTTTAGAGTTATTTCTAAATATGCTTGTAATTAATCAGAAAAATGCTGTTTACACAGCACTTGGACTTCATATGGTCAGTTATGAAATGGAAGTGATTTTTACCGTTACAGAATTTCAGTACCAAGGGCAGAGCTATCTGTTTTTCTAAATACTTAAATTGACTGCTGCGTACCCTAGGCACTTAACAAAAGAGCATTGGTGGAGTAATTGTGATCACATTTTGTGTGTGCCAGAATAGTATTCTTCAAATAAGGAAGGTTTGGCTTGAAACATGAGTGTAACTTGATGGTTTCTCTCATGGTTGATTAAAGCCTTGTTGCATTGCCTTGATTAATAGCAATAAACTATTGCTATGTACTGTGTTTACTACCATTTTGTAACAGGATTGTGCAAGATAGATTGTGGGACCTGCAGTGAGGAATGCTGCATTTCCTTTGGCTGGGATGTGGGACAGCAGGGTCTCTTCTGTGAATAGAAGTCCTGCTAACTAAGCAGGATTTGGAGAGTCTTCAAACCTGTGTGGGACTTGTGCTTGATCCCAGGCAGGGTTGTGAGTTTGTACTCGGCTATGCTGCTCTATTCTGACAGTGCTGTGTGTTAAAGCAAGAGTAATTCTCACCTTCCCTTTTACCTGCTGTTCCCTGATCCCAGTTTCTCCATTTACCCACATGGGTGCCTGTGGTGCACGTTCTTGCAGACTCATGTGGAAGTGGAGTTTTTGAGACATGTGCTGGCTGGTGAGGACCATCTTCAGTTCTGGTCCCTTCTTAGATGCAAATTTAGCAATGGTTGCAGATAAGCTACTTGTGCTTCTGAATGATATTTTCTGTATATGATTATTCTGTGAACATGTCTGAATTATCTCTATGATGATTCTGTTTAACCGTTATACTGTGCTTTTTAAACCTGTTTGCATATCTACTTATAGAATGAAACGTCTGTTCTGTTTTCTTTGGTAGAGAATATGGAGGGTTGCAGCAGTAATATGTGCATGATCATAGTTTTTTCTAAGTTATTGGAAGCTGGGATGCAATAAATGAACTGCACAGAAAAGGCTCTTTCTAACCCATTCTGAATAGTGCTATGAACTGTTTACAGAAAGTTAAATGATGGGTAAAGAAGTATGGTTTCAAAAAGCTTCAAAAACAAACATTGTATTTTATAAGAAATCATATGGGGTTCAGACTTATTTATTCCCTGGACTGGTTTGAAACAAATTGACTGGCAGAACTGTTTTCCATAAATAAAATTTCCTAATGTGTTGCACTGGCTTTGACCTTTTTTTTCCTTCTTTTTTTAAAAAGCACTGAATTAACAGTGGAAGAAAAGTTATGTCCAGTATATTATTACAAAGATTTTGTAGCAGCTTCTAGAACAGCTAAAATAATAATGTCTGAATGACATACTTGATAGAGAAGTAATTAGAATGGGGATGTGATATGACACATAATCTTCCTGCTCTTGGCTCGTTATCCAGAGCAAATGAGATGATTTAAAAACAGACATTTACATTGTCCTCTGAAGAATGGTGACCATTTCTGTTCTGAGCAATAATGTAGACACTGCAGTATGCACATTGTCTTTAAACACATATGTGTTTATTTCAGTAAGGTTTGCTCTTTGGTTTTATTTGTTTGGTGGTGAATCTAACTGGAAAAAATTTAGGATTTCCCTGTCACTGTTTTTTTTAAGTCGTTCACTTGGAAGAAAAATTTGCAAGTATAGAGCCACAGTATGGAGTTGACTCAATTTCACCAAATAAAGCTGATGTCTTTATATTGCATGAGGATCCAGCACAAAAGGGTTAATGTGGTTTTAAGTCATCATTTTAATTTGCTTTATGATATTGAGGTAATATCCTTGATTTTTAGTGATTTAGCATTTGATTAACAGTGAAGTGCATGAAAGTCTTGAACTAGATACTGACATCTAAACACTTAAAAAAATTCCTTTAATGGTTTTTTTGTTAAGTTGTGGCCAACTTTCAGCATTTAAGATGTTTCAACAAAAAATCTTTTCAGTCAATCCAATTTCTGTTTTCACTTCTGGGCTTCCTTGTTTTTTTTTTCAAGAGGCATCTCTATTCATACCTAAATGAATTCTTCTAAACTTCTTCAATTGAATCATCAAATATTTTTGATGCAATTTTTTCTAGAGGCACCAGAATACAGGAGTGATCAAGTGATCCCATTGAAGACATACTGTTAATTTAATGCAGAGCTTTGCACTTTAATAAACTCATCAGATTGAAATTGATTGTGTTTGGCATGCACATATAAGCTCTTTCAGATAATTGGGAGGCAATGTAGGTTTTTAAAAAGATTTTTAATTCTGCCCGCTTCAAAAACAAGAAGACAGCAGATTGCATGTGGAGGATGAGCCAGTGCTGTTACTGTAGAATGTATTATATTCTAAAGGAATTTGAATGAAACCGAAGGACTGTTTAATTCTTCAAGCACGTGACTGCCTGAAAAGTAGATGGTTTTCTGCAATTTTTGCAGGTTGCAGGTTTGTTGAACTCTTTGTAAAGGCTTCTTTAAAACAGTGGGCTTGAGCTATGAACCTATGGCTCACTTCAGTAAAATTCAGTCAGGGCAATTGCAGACGTACAGATTTGTGAGCCTCCTTTAGTTAAAGGTTAGACAGATGTGCTGTCTCTTCTTCAGAAGGTTCAGCCCTGTGTTATGTCAGCTTTACATATTTAATCCATTTGATTGCAGTATTTGTTTACCTTCCTAACAAGTTCCTCATGTTTCTCTAATACTTGCAAGGGATCTGTGTATCTAACATTCACATGCGTGTCATACTGAAATCAGCTGAGAGTTAATGCATGTGTTCATAGCCTGTTATCAAAATGAAGGTGTTCATTACTATAAAAATACTGTACAAAGGCTGCTTTTTGAATGGAAACATTAAAATTATGCTCTTCTGGAAGTTAAAGGTACTGGCAGTTCTGTGACTATTTGTAGTACAATAAAAATCCTGTTGATGTTCTATGTATTGATGCTGATGACAGCATTTATTTGGTTAAAGCCATCAGTCTTAGAGCCATATTGCAATTCACTTGTGCCCCATTTGGCTCTTGATGAACAATTCTGTGAGGAATTACTACGGGGAGAAATGTTCCAAGAGAAGCTCTGTTCAGTATTTTAACAAATAGATTGAAATATAAGGAGGTATGGTTGGAAGATTATTCAGTTCTTTCTTCAGTTGTTACAGATGGATAACTAAGGAATAGCTAGAAATAACTATTCTTTTAAAGGCTGTGAAAATTTCTAATGACAAATTACATGAATACAAGAGCTAACATCACATTTCTAACTTGACTATCAAAAATTATGCCTTGATGAGGAGACTGTATACATCAAGCTGTGTTACTTAGACATAACAATTCTGAAGAGTACTGCCCCACTTAATAAACACTGTTGTTGAGCTGATAATTGGCAAATTGAGATATTCTCTTAAAGCCATTAGGAGCTCCAGTTTTTTAGAGAATTGTTAGTTAAGACATGATTTACAGTAGTCTCTGCTTTTAGCTGCTGTAGTTATAAAGAATAATATTTGTTAATGTGAAGATATGTCTCTGACTTCATACTGAAGCTTACAATATAATACTACTTTAACAAAATAATTGAATTGTATTGATGTACCATTGTTTTAGTGACCTTTTATGAATACAAAATAAGATTATATTTGAAAGGGCTCTGGGAGAATTTGCTGTTAAGGAGTTTTCAAGAGAAGCTATAAGCCAGTTGGTAGGAAAGGTGATGTTCCCGGAAGTGGTATGCTGTGTTAATTAAAATATAGAAATAAAAAGGAGAAAGAGACAAAGATCTGTTACCTCTTTTGTTGCTTGTGGTGATTTTTATTTATTTATTTATTACTCCAGCTCATTTTTTAAGTTGTGTTTTTGTTCTGTCCTCTCAGCTTTTCCCTAATGAGCTGATTGCCCTCCAGCAGCATCCTCATGAAATGAGGTTCCTGCACAAAGGTGCTATAAATCCTTTTGAGTACTAGTGAATTTAATAATATTCCTAACTTTTTCTCTAACCATACAGCAGAAGATAAGGAGACACCTGCAAACCTCAGGCAGATGCTTCTGCTTCAGACATAGATGTCTGTGCTTTGCTGGTCTTAGCACAGCTTTAGAAGTCTGGAAATTCCTCATTTCTAGCTTTCTCTCTGTGAGTGAGTTTACTGCTTTAATTTACTACTTTTGATTCTGTTTCGAAGTCTGCATTGTCAAGATAAAGAATGTAACACAGAGACATTTTATTATCCCACCTAACACAATTACTTTGAAATTTAATAAAATAATATTTATATAGTACTTGGTAAATGCAGAGCGCTACTGCATACAAATTTAAAATATTAATCAATGTGATTTGCTGAGAGTTTTGCATGCTGTTCTTAAGCGGGAATGCTTAAAATGAAGCATAATATGACATACATGATGAGTCCTAAGGGTGCCTTTTTATTAATCTGAGTAAATTAGACTTTTAAAATATGCTCCAGCTTTGATTTCCGGTTGTAAAATAATGAAGTTAGTAGTTTCTATAGTGGGAAATCATTGCAGGTTTATAGAAAGTGACAGCTTTAATTTAGCCTCATTCATTTTCCTTTTCCCTTGTGAAACATGATGCATTTGATTCCAAGTATTGATTAGTCAAATGTATGAGGAAGACCTTTATTTTCAGTGATACAGGCAGTGGAGAATTTATTCAAGTAGTGCACATTAATATGCGTGCATTGTGTGCTGGTCTTGTCCCATAGCCTATTGAAAACCAAACGATTTTATGTGGTTGATGTTATTAAATCAGAACTGCAGTAAATAGTAGCCTTTTCTGAAAGTTTGCAAAAGCACAGCTGTCCAAGGGCTTTGGTAATTCCTTAAGTATTTGCCATAGCACAGAACAAGTGCCCTGCATCCTCCTGCAAAGATATGTGTGTGTAGCTGGGATTTGCAGGCAGGTCTGGCTGAAAGTTGGGGGACAGCTCCTGGTGCTGAATATTAAGCACATGCTCCTGTCTCTTCCCCATCAGGCTCCACACTATGCAGTGACTATTCATGGGTGTGATATTGATTAGCTGTGTACCCATACTGGCCTGTGCATCCATCATGTTGCTGCTGGAATGCTTGCTGAATAGTTTTGAATAATGTAGCTTGCTAAAATTTTTAGGAGAGATTTGTCTTTGGCCGGTGCTTTAGCCGTTTTGGATTAAATACCTCAGCATCAGCGGAAAAGTTGTGACCCAGTGTACACATGAAGCATAGTTACTTCACCCAGCATATTTCAGAAATGATATTATTTATCTTATTTGCTGGGGAAAAAAATAAGTTGAAATATGAAATTTTGCATGAATATGAAAGTTTATAATCCATCAAAATGCATCAGAATATTATTTAGCTCTTAAAAAAAGGGCACTTTTAGAGATGGAACATATTTTGATCAAACCTAAGTTAAGACCATGTCTGTTAGAAGCATTTTAAGTGTGTTCTTAACTCTGTGGTAATATATGTTTTAGTTCTTGCTCTAGGCTTATGGATGAAATGACAGATTACAGCATGGGTTTTGCAGACTGAGGGGAAGCCAGAAAGGGTTTTGAGATGGACACATGAAAATACTAATGTAAACGTCAAATTAGAGTAATTCATTGTATCAGAATATGGTCTTTTAGTAACTTCACATTACATATTAGCAGCCTTGCAAACAAAAGCACAGTGTACTTGTTTTTTTTGGGAAGCAAAAGTCTGGCATTTGTATTGTATTTCTTTTAAATCCAGCTAGCCTGCAGATCAATTGCCATCAGAACCCAGCCAAACTAAATTGTTGGTGTAATGTCCCAGAGATATTAATTAGGTACTTGCTGAGGTATTTTGAATGTGCTGAACAAACTGTGTAAAAATTCTGTGGTGAGTTTGGAGTTCCTCCTGTGTCTTATTAATTCAATGTATTAATTATTTTCATTAATTTTTTAGTAGGCAGTAGGAGTGCTGAGCTGTGATGAAACTCCTTTGGTCTTTTGGTGGGTTTTTTTTGACCAGGAGTTTGTCAGTGCAAGGAAAGCAAATTTTTCAAAGGTCTTAATTTGCTTTTAAGTAGATAATATGAAAAAAAGACCCTAACTATGCATTTTTATCGAACACTTGCTTAGAACTAGAGCAGAAATACTTAAGTAATTTGAATGTATTGCTTTGCTCATGAATGTGTTGTTGGCAACAGATTATGTTTCTGTGTTTACAAACAATGGCCTGTTTTGATTTTTAATTGGAACTGGACATTCAGCTCCTTGAGCACTTCTGAAAGTCTCGTCATTGCCAATTGCCATATTTTGGAGTTCTGTGTGTTAGAAATCAGGCTAAACTAGAGCAGCATTTCTTTAGATTTCTGTGTGGAATCTGTAATAGGAGTTTGGTTTATACTTACTGGTTTTGAATAGTGACAGTAAAGTAACAGAGAACTCTGTGTCTCTGCCAAAGAACAGGTTTTAAGATTATTTAGCTAACTAGCATCTTGCCCTGTCACTACAAATTTTGGATAATAAGGTAATAAGAAAGTAAGCAGTACTAATAATGAACAAAACAAAAAGTGATGTGTGGCTTCACAACATTAATTATACCACTACACAGATATCCTAACACCAATTAAAAGAGAAAGTTCATGTTAGTTTTCAGTTTTGCAAGAGAAAAGGTCTTGCTGAATAAATGGCTGCAGTTCCTCCATCAGACTTCTTGTGATGAAGGGAGAGCATCACAAGTCACAACTGTGGCCAGCCTGATTTCACACATTTATCTGAGTTCCAGCATGAATTTGAAGTATGGAGTGGAGTATTTGGAGTGGAAAGTCACATGCCACTAGTTTCCATATATCTAGAAGGAGTTATAACAGAGGGTTTTTTTAATATTTTCAGAATGACCTATTCTACTAAGCAGCTCTTTTTCCCCCGAAACATTGTTTAAAAAATATTGCACAATAATGGAATAATTTAAGGTCTCCAGGGAAGGAAATAAAACTTGGCATATTCTAAATGCTTCTAACCACCATCTACAGCTTCTGAAAGAGCACTGAGCATGGAGGAAAAGGATTTTTGCAGGGTTCGCAAAGATGTGAAAGTATGTGTGGCAGTATCGAATAAAAAGGGCATGTTTGTGTTAGTTGCAAATAACTAGTGCACACTTGTGGCTAAGCCTGCCTTAGAACTCTGGGACTGTAAACTGTTGAGAGTGAGAAGAAGAAATAGTGACATTAGTATTAACTTGGAAAGGAGATAATTGGAAATCATAGATTAATCTAAGGTTAGCCTTCCAGCATGCTGGAGAACCCTGGTCCATATTCTGGAAAAGAAATACTGGATTGAGAGCCCTGTTTCTGTTCCCTTATTTATGTGAATGAATGGCACAATATTATTTCAATTTTAATTGAGAAAAAACAAAGTACAACCTAGAACTGCTACCAAATTAACTTTACGGTAAATATCTTTTAGTATATTTTAGTTTAAAAGTTGAGTTGTAACCAAGCCTGCTTGATGAGCCACAGGAAGCATGTAAGATGAGCTTCTAGCTACGCCTTCCTCAGAAACCATGTCTGGGATATAAATAATGTACCTCTGCTGTGTGTTTTCAGTGGATCAAGGAAAATACTCAGTTTCCTGAGCAAACTGCTATTTTTAGCTCTTCCCATTGGTGTGAAAGGTGGTGAAGGACTGATATATTCAAATGATGTGTGTATGTTACATTCCTATTACAAATTTTATTAGTGACATATACTTGTAAATACTGCTCAGTTAAGTGGAGCAGCATCAGAGAGTGTCACATTATAATTTAGATGCCAAGAGATTTTTTCATTAATGGACAAGAAGGGCAAAAGAGCACAGTTGTGAACTTCAGGGTCATTAATAAATACTTTTGAGTGAGATGCATTTGTATGGTTATTTTAGAACAATTAGATTCAGAGTCTGTATCTCAATTTCCTGCTCTTTCATAATTGTAGTGTGACATTTAGTTACAAATCCTTATTTATATTGGTATGCTCAACCATCATTTACTGAAAGAACCGGGACAGTAATTAAATTAGGCAGATTGCCTTTCTTCATTCCTTTGATTTTATACACACATTGAGATGAAACATCATCTTTAATAATATCTGCAGGCAGAAAATAAATGCAATAATAAACATTATGACAAATCAAAGGATAGTGTCCTATTTAAAGCAATTCTACACTTTTATATGGCAAAGTTTAAGTAGGATGCCAAATGCTGCTTTTCTCTCCTTTGTAAATTTACAAAGATCTGGACTAGATGTCATGCTAAAATGAAAATGTAGTGAGAACTTTAAAGGAGTATGGCCTGTCTTCTCACTTTTGTGAGAGATTTAGAGAGTAAGAGAAATCATTATGAGCTTATAATTATTTTACAGAACAGCCATAACTCTATTTATATAAAAAACAATTGCTCCTTCCATACACTGCAGTGATCCTACTTCAAGTCTGACTGAAACTGGATGTGAGTTAGTGATGGCTTTTGACCTTTTGAAATATTTATCTCTGGGATCATTGTAGCTTCACTCTTAGGTAAAGAAAGAAATCATAGTCTGATAGTTAAAACTTGAGTGTAGGTCTCCTGGGTTGTGCTGGATTCTCTGATGCCAATTTCCAGTGTTACCATGGGCTTATCACTTAATTTGCTTGTAGTACATAAGTACTACATAAGTACTCCAGTAGTCTTGGGGGTTTGGCATTAAAATCTGAGAGATGCTCATGATACCAATGGGATGGAGCTGCAGTAATAACTAGAGTCATTTGAGTCTTTAGAGGCCCATTATGTTCTGGTTTGTGCCTCTTCTTGTGTCATTCCAGGAAGTGGAGCAGACACTGTTAGACAGACACAGTAACAGCAGATTGCTGTTACTGATGTATCTCCTACTATTACTGCTCTTGTGATTTTTTGCAGAAAAAATGCCAAAGCAAGCCACAAGTCTCTTTATATAACAGAAGGAAAAAATATTGCAAAAGCCTATCATGCTAATCAACTAAAGCCTGGGCTCAAATATAAATTACTTTTTAAATCTTTCCAAAATCCATCATTACTCAAAGATTGGGTCAAATCTGCTGTAGTGTTTGAAAATACTAGATGACTTTATTTTTGTACGTCTTTACCTCAGTCTCTTGTGATGAGAAAGCCTGGTGTCCCTTCTTTTGTCGCTGTGAGTGTTCTATCAAATCCTTTATATTGTTTGGATTTTGTTGAATTTCATTTATGTTTTAACCTCAAACTTCCCTTGAAGGGGAAGGAATTCAGAAATAAATGCTGTGCAGTTAGTAAACCCCGAGATTTATTGGCGCCTAGGTTCAACTTTAAGACCAGGGTATCAATAGTTAGCAAATGCTCTGGAGGTTGCTTGGGGGTACAGGGTCTTACTGAGAATGTTTTGTCCTCTCAGGGACTCCTAGAAGAAGGCTGTGCTGTTGGTTTGTATAGCTTAGGTAGTTTTCTGCAGTAAGAAGGACATTGTGCACCTTTCTTTGCCAAGGGAACAATTTGAGATAAACTCTGAAAGGTAACCTTGAAAAAATTTTCCAGTTGTACCTTCTGTACTTAGACTTATGTTAGGAATATTCCATCTGACCCAAAGTGAATAATGACCAGCAATCTCCTTATAACATTCCAATTCTCAAAATTTTTCCATGCAACCCTTGCTGTAGGGAACAGCTCTACAAAGTTTATCAAAGCAAAGTTTGCCTGCCACTGCTCCAGTAGCTTCATCAAAGGACACAATGCATTCCTTGTGCCTCCTGAGGGTAATCAGTGTTGCGGGGTTTGGGGGCTCTTCTTCCCCCCTGTTTTCGTAATGTTGTGATGTCTTTAGAAAACAGAGTCTGTTTCCAGTTAAGATTTAAAGGAAAGTGTGGAAGTATTCTGAATGCACTTTTAAGAACAAGTCGTCTGGTGCAGGATGGGTGGCAAGTCATGCACAAAATATTACACACTGCGGTGTTACTATTGGTGTCTCTATAATTTTCCTTTTTTTGTTTTGTTTTGTTTTGTTTTTGGACGAAGAACTAAGCATTTATGAGTTTGATATTTGAGGAATTGTTGAACCATACACTAAAAAATGGCTGTGAAAATTGATTACTGTAGACACTGGCCCCATGCAGCATCCCTCAGCTCATGGTGCTCTGTGTATATGTACTTAAAATAGCCTTTGTATAAATGTCTGTACTTAAGGGCTAGCATGTACACAAATGTGAAACACACCTGACAGACCAAAGGCATTCCTCCAAGCTATTTCAGTGTTTAAAATGCTTTAATTCCTTACATCCAGCTTTTGATAGTGATGCTTGTTTGTAACAGAGTAACTGCTGAATCTAGAATGGTGAGAAATGAAACAGAAATGTGATGGTGAATAAATGTAGTGCCTTTTGGTTGCAGGATGGATAATGTGCTAATTTTCTCTTCACTTTCTAAACATTTCCAGCCCTGCAAACACAGTTCACACACGTTTTAGGAAAAAAGGATTACAGCAATGTCCTTGGAAAGGCTAAGGAAACCAGAAAGGCTCTAGGGCCTGAAAAACTGTTACCAAAAAAAAAAAAAAAAAGTTGGTAGTAAACTTCTTTTTATTATAATAGATTAATTTTGCTGATTGTCAAAAGCCCAGACGTCATGATTAACCTGTTGAAGATCTTCCTGACTTGACCAATCTTTTCTGACAGAGGTATTTCTTCATAAAAAAAGCAATTTACTATAAAAATACACTTATTTGGAGCTTGAAAAGCAGGAAGTAGATAAAATGAAAGCACAGCTGTGTTGTAATATTATTTTTGTGCTTTTTCCCAAAGCTGTTAATTTCACAGAAAATAGTTTTGACAAGTCTCTGTATTTCTAATACATATTCTTCTTTAATAAAGCATGAAATAGCTCTATTTCTAAGGTTCAATTTCATTGTTTTCTTCCCTACTTAATCTTTAATTTGTTTGACTCATTTGAAGATTTTTCCAGGATTGGGAGTTCAGGAAAAAGTGTTCTTTATGCTCCTAAATATAACATTACTGATGTGATGTAAATTATGGGATTTAAGCTAGAATGACATAAATACATTACTTAACTGTCTTATTGTCAGCACATGCTGGATTAAATGCAAACAGCTCCTGGTTCTGAGCAGATTCAATCAAACTCCTCAATTTGCAGATACAGCAGACTTCTATTCACAGATGGGCTGTGCAGAGCTGTGTGGAGTTACATGGAGAAACTGTTGGCTGTGTCATTGAGCATCTGGAAGGGGTGGGTTTGGCTGTGGGATGAGGTGGACAAAAGCCACTGCCTTGTACCGACTTTCTGTGGAAATCCACACTGTGATCCTTTGACACTGAGTTAACACAGACAGTAAAGAGTAGGGGTAGGCAGAAAAGAGAAAAGAAATTAATAGAGGTAAGAAGGAAAACTGGTATGGAAAAACCTCACCTTTAGCTTCTGGGAAAAAGAACATGCTTTGGAATGAGGTTTCTCTAAACTTCATTCAGAATGGTATATGACAAGCAGCTTAAAAGAATTTTTAAGACTCTCCCAGAAGTAGTATTCTGTCCTTCTCTTCTGAAAAGAAATCAAGAGGTTGAAAGAAACCCAGGTGGTTTGTGTTTTTCAAGCTGCAGGGGCCATGAACAGGGGCTCTCTGGAATACGTGTTCCATCTGTGCATGCTGTGTTTCCCCCATGGCAAACACAGAGGAAGGAGTGATGGAGACCTGTGTTAGCTGGGGCATCTAGTTTCACAACAGCCTGCTCTCTTGTCTGCAAGAAAAACTCTTGAGGATCTTTTCCCTTGGAATACAGGAATAGTGAGCTGTTGAATCAGCTCAGTGGTGTGTGCCAGTCAGGTTGCAAAGGATACACAGCAAGGCCAGGGGAGATGACAGGAACGACTGCACTTTCTTCCAGCAGGAGAGTTGATATTTCACATATTTTCAAATTGTAGGTAAAGAAAGACACTTCCAGTTGTGTCACTTTCGTCTTAACTAGAAGCAAGGTTGTTTTTGCTTCCCCTTCCATAGTCACGTTTAACACATCTTTTCCTCTTACTTTCCAGGCTTTTTGTACTTTCCTGAAACATGCAGGAGCCTGTATTACCTTAGATGGCACTTGGATTTTTTATGATTACAGCTTTATAAAATCAGTTACTACTTTTGCAAATTCAGCTCATTTTGGAGTTGTCATGCAAAAAGAAAGCCCATTACTTTTTCAACTTTAGTCCTTCTCTTGACCTATTCCTGTTTGCTTTCTATTAAAGGATAGTGGTTTGATGGGCTTTTTTTTACTGTACATTCTTGTCCAAATTTCATATTGAGGAGTGGGATGCAGACAGCCTCGATATTTGGTATATTTTCAATCTCTGATTAGTTCTTGATTTCAGTTAAGTTTTTTCAGGTAACAGTAATATTTGAAACTGTTGGTAAGTTTTGCTTGCTTTCAGGTTAGAAGTCCAGACAGCTGAGATAAGTTTGACAGATATTTATATCTATAACAATGAAGAATTCTGTCTCCCAATAAATAGACTGTAGATGTAGAACAGAATTACCAATATTATTTAATAATGCAAGATTATTTAATAATGCTTGTTTTGTTTACAAATTACAGTTTAGGCATTCTGGAGTCATCAGAACTCTTTGGAGATTAGAATACTTTCTAATTACCCATGGGAATAAATTGTCCCTATACTTACTGCCACAAAAATATATTTGAAATTCTGATATTTTCATCAGGGCTTAGGGTCATCGCATTTACCCTTCTGTTCAACTTCCTATCTATATGAAGGATGATTCAGCATGTTTTACATTTACAACTTATCCCTTTGATCTGTATTTTTAGAGCTCATTATAGATTCAAATTTATTCTATGTCTTCACTCATTTGTATAAATGCATGTTCTCTACTTTTGGGGAAAAACATTGGTAGTGTATCAATGATTTCTAAAAAAAACATGTTTTTCCCTTGGGTGCTTGAGGAATTTGCTGTGAGACCATCTCAGTGGAGAATTAAGAGTATATTTAGCCTAAGGCACATAGCTAGCTCCAATGAAGTGAGGGGGATCATAGAGTTCAGGCTTGAGCTCATTCATAAGTGACCTCTGTTTTTCTGGAGCCTGGACTTGGTACATCCAGTGCCTTGTGTGAAACTGATTTTTGTATAGCTCCTCCATTTCTGTCATTTGTCTTAAATACAATTATGCTGTGGCTAAAAGTAAGTCTGAGTACAGTATTGCTAACATATGGTAAAAGAATCAACTATGTAGGAAATTCATAGTTATAGCTAATGTATGGACTGATTTATTAGCAACAGCAGCATAGTTTAGAGGAAGAAAAAGTCATATAGTGGATATTGATTATTTTTCTGAAAACTAAATTTGGGGATGCCATGTCTAATTAATTTCAAGTGTTTTCTAAGAATGGATATGAAAGAAAGAGGTTTGAAGATAGCACAACATTTTTATTTTTACTGCAAGGAAAATTGGAATTGGTAGCAAAGCACAGTGTGCTTCTTTAAATTAAAATGTTAATATCTTTTCAGAAAAAAAAGCCTTCAGAAAGTACTCCTCCCTAGTGAGTCTTGGTCCATATAAACTCTGCTGTTTTCCCAAAACAATGAGGACATAATTTCTGACTATTTCTTAGTCATCCAAGCAGTGTAGAAATAGGTAGTAAGAAAGCTTTATTACTAAAGAAAATTTTTATTAAACAGATCTTTTTAATGAAACTTTGTATGCTCAATAGTCTGATCAGACCTTGGAAGCAATTATGAGGACGAGAAGAAAAATGCACAGCAAAAATAACTTATTCAAGGTTAATTTAGATGAGATTAATTTAAAATCTCAGCATGCCTTTTAACCCATTACAGCCCTGTTTAGAAGTGATGTAACACTGGTTCTTTAATATAAAGTAGAAAGAGATAGGAAGCTGATTGGGTCCTTCGCTGTCTCTGATCTTAAAATAATTTTGTTCTCTTGTATAAATATGATTCCTTGATATTTTCATCTATCAGAAGAAATTATTGGGAGTCTATGTTGCTTACTGTTGTGGGTAATTTTCAGCCTAACAAGTTGAATGGTCTGGATCTAACTTGGTCTTTCCTGGCAGCCTTGATCATATATGTAGGTTCCTAAAAAAATACAGGAATAAAAAAATAATAAATCTCAATAGGGGATTCTTAATGAGGATATTTGATTTTCTTACCTAACCAAAGACCATAATCTCACAGTTTCATTTCTGATTTTTGTATCTTGAGCATGTATTTTCCAATAGACTTTCCCAGTAGGTGGCTAAAATTACTCTCTTCTCTTCAACACAAGAGTTTTTTGAGCACAGGATTTTTATAAGCTTTTCCATCTCTGACATGATCTAACACTAGCATCTAAAATACTCCCACTGGGAAAAAAGTCAAAACCCAGGGAAAGACTTGGAGGTTACTTTGTAAGATTTTGTGTGTTGTGGAATCAAATCACAATTTTGGGAAAAACAGTTTTGCCTCAACAAGCAGAGGCTAAACCTAGTGTGTTTTGATGGCATATTAGCTCCTACCTGAGTATGTGGTCTGTGCCATTAGGTGGTTTAGCCTCTACTCCTTACCCTGCTGTTCAGGTACCAAGTAATCAAATAATTTATTGAGGTGTTGTGCACTGATTAAAGTGGTTTTATGGAGTTATGGAGCACAGACAGTTCAAGTATAGGGTGTTATGATTTGATAAAAATCATGATGCTGTCCATATTTTCTTAATCTGATACAGTGCATGCATACAGCAAGTAGGATATGCATGGATGTAAAAATAAAGGAGGTTAGGTACAGACTGCTTACATGAAGGAGTTGGTCTATGAAGCCATTGTCCTTTAGGTTGTTGTTAATGTGGTGAGCTGTAATTTGTTATGTGCTGGTGCAGCAGAAGTTAGCCTTCTGCTCTTTCATGATCTCAGTAGTTTTGGTGGTTTGTTTTTGTTTTCCTTCCTTCTTCTATCTTGCTATTCATATGGATTATTCTGAGTAGTACAGCTGTCCAGATTGCAAGAATAAGCTAACAACATTTCCTGCATTTAGTGTACCTAAGTATTTCAGAGTAATAGCCAGTGTACTGTCTGAACAGAGGATAGGATTTAGAAAAGTATATCTGTTTGTCTGGATTTTTTTTTTTCAGTATTTCACATTAGGATTTAATGTATTAGCTTAAAAAGTTGTAATTACCATTACCATAGGAAGTACTATAACGAGTATTACAATGTATTCATTGCACAGTTTTGGACTATTTGCTGTAATTTTTTTTCAAACTCTTTTCCTAAACTCATTCTGAAAAATTACCGTGTACTATCTGTGAAGATTTAAGCGTGTTTGCGTGAGGTAATATTAGGGAAACAGAACTTCTTGCATGCTGAAAATACTTAAAACTCCTTGTTTATTTTCTTAATTCTTGAGGTGGCAGCCACGCAATGCTGCTGAGTCATTACTGGTTAATTCTTCCAGTTTGTCACTTGCAAATGGAAAGAAGCTGTCACCCATTCTGGAGGTGACAGAGCAGATGTTATAAAAAGGAAAATTCTCATGGATACTGCAAGAGTTACCTAGAGTTTCCAATCAAGAGTAACTGTGAATTTCGGTCACCTTCAAAGAGCAATTTTGGTCTTTCTGTTAATGTAACAAGTGAGATTTTGTGGTTGTGATTTATGGACCTCTTCATGCCCTGTAGCACTTTCTCAGTATTTATGGAATAGTTTGGAAGTGAATGTCATATTCTATATTTTATTTATATTATTTATTTATTTATGTTTTCAGCGTTTTTGGTAAAAGAAAGCATTGCTAAGATAGTGATAAACTTTCAGATGCATATTGGCTTTGAGAACAACAACAAATGTTTTCTGTAGTCCTTATAATTTTATAAATAGATTTACTTCAAAGAAATATTTGTGTTAGGAACTTGCCTTCAGTTTTCCTTTCAGTTTTCAGATGAATGCAGAACTTTACTTTGCTTACCTGGCAAATTGCTTGGTAAAGATATAATTTTGCTCCAGTTAAAAAATGCAAACCAGCTTAATTATGTTATTTTTTCAAACTGTCTTCCTTGGTGTTTTACGATGATAGAGTTGGTTCAGCTCCAGTGAAACTGGGGAGGATCAAGGATAACCTGAATTTTAGAGACTCATATCTTCTAGAGTAGACTTGTTGCCTCCCTTAGAGATGTAGTGTGTTTTAAATGCTGAAACAAAGTAAAAGATACTTGTGAGGATTAACTGAATCAAGGACTGTAATTTTAAATATATGATTATTGAGTCAGATGGAAGAATTTACTACAGTGACTTTGCGGGGAGTGACATTTGAGCAATGATCCTCTTCTCATTTGCACCCAGTAGGGCACTGTCTGGTAACGAACGTGCGATCTCGTATATCCTTCACATAATTCAGAGCAATTCCAGCAGAGGGGTCTCACACTCAGTGGTATTGTGCAGATGTGTGCATTCTCTGCAGCACTTCTGGTCCAGAAGTCAATAATTAGGCTGTCATTAAAATGTTGTGGGTTTACTATGTTTTATTTCTGGGTTTTGAGAAGGAAAAAAGGAACGAGTCAGTGAGAAGGGGAGAAATAATTTTCTTGTTAGTTTTGTTTTTTTGGGTTTTGTTTTTTTTTTTTAAATATACTATGTACAGATAAAGGCTATGTAAACATTAACAAAGAATGAATATATTTTTAAATGAGTTTTACTTTATAAATAACCTAAATTAAACCATCACTAACTTCCAGTTTGTTAATATTTTGTATCCTGAACAGCTTTTTTTAGGGAATGTTTTATGGCCTTCCCAGAAGCTTTAATGGAATTACAGATGTACTGTGGGCAAGCAAAAATAAATCATATCGTTTACAGGAAGAGTGTGTAGTCTCACTTCAGGAAATTTGAGATCGGTTCTGTCTGTGCCACAGGTTTTGTTGTATAATCCTCTACAAGGTAGTCTGCTCATCAGTATTTATCTCTCACATAAGGATCCTTTTGGAATGCATTCTTTTTTTTGTAGGTGTTCATATACTGTGATTTCGAGTGCTATAATGTATCCTGAAATTTAATAACTTGCAGTAAGTGTTTTGCAAATAAGATTCTGATACCGACTGGATTGTTTGAGGAATTTCTTCTTACACCTCCTTTTGCTGTAATTTTGCAAGTGATGTTTACTCTTAGCAAAAGAGAAAGTAAATAGCTTTCAAATTGACAGTGATGAAACAAACTGCTCCACAGGGAACTTGGAGTCTTGATTGATAGTGAATAGAAACAAAAAGGAGATTCTGATCTGGAGTATCAGGAATGAGGAGCATCAAGTGCTGCATCCTCAGGCTGTGATAGTGGGTCTCTACTGAGGAAGGGTCTGGTCCAAGTGCCTCCAGGGCCTTGTGCTGCATTGTGTCTTTGGCAGATCTATAGATGTGCTCTCATCATACATATCTTACCAATATGTGAAGTGTATTTCATTCACAAATATGTTTTCTGTACGTGCATCCATATTTTAACTGAAGCTCTGCATCCTGAAGAATCTTGAAATATTTTATTTCAAAATAACATTTTGAATTGCATTGCAATCAATATTAATGGATTCATCTCACTAATTGTATTCTTGGTTTAAAACCCAATTTGGAAAACAAACTACAAAGAGGGAAAAATACTGCAAACCACCTGAACTATTTTTGTAAACTACCCTAAACAGTATGTTCCATACCAAATCATAGATGGGATCGTTTTGTGACTTTCTGGATCCTGTGGTTATAAGACCTTCTCTGCACTGTTTTCTGGTATCCACTAGTATTGAGATTTTAGATGCTTCTAGTGTAGAACTTACTAATTACAATATTGCTAACATCTGTTTATTTGCAGAAGTGGAGAAATGCTTTCTTTCAAAATTAGATGGCGAAATTTTGAAAGAACGCATAATTGACCATCCGTACTTGTGTGAAAATATTTTGACATCTTTCATCCTGCCAACTAACACAGATTTTATGAGCCAATATGAATCACTTTAGTTCTGGAAAAATACCCAGTAGTTTGGCTTATGTTAATGAACTAAGCATCTGTCTTTCTATGCTGCAACTGTGAAAAGGCACAGTATGATCTCGTTTGGTATTGGGACAGGGAATTAGTGCTCTTGTTGAAGAAACAACCCATCCCCAAGACACAGGTGTTTCCTGCTTTTCCGGTGCTTCCTCATCTAAATACTGGCCAGGCCTGCCTGATGCAGTGTATGTTGTGGTGGGAAGGTTGCTGCCTGGAATACCATGCCTGAGAAACGATCACTTAAATGCAGTCGTGTCAATTTACAGACAAATTGCCTGGTAATTGTTTTTATAAGTTTCAAGTATCATTACTCAACAGAAATCATTGGCAGAATGGTATGGTTTTATACATAATTCAGCATCATAAGCAAATAATTTTAATGCATTATTCTCTTGGAGGAGGTCTTAGTTTCCTCACTGTGTCGTGGACTTTAGTCAGGAAAGCTGAAGTTCAAAGTGCCTACTGAATGTTTTCTGAGCCTCAGGTTGAAGAAACAAATGTGTTTGTTTAAAATATAAACCAATTATTCCTGAATTATATTGATCACCATAGTAACCTACATTCACTGTGTTTTGTATGAAGTAATTTAAAGTCACTTAGCTGGAAGAAATAAGTGGTGTCAATTATTGATACATGAATGTAGCCTAATTATATTAATGTGAAGCATTTTTGTAGGATGAATATTTCTTCATGCACTGGAGTCTCATGTCATTGTCATAATTAGTGTCAGTAATTTATGCAAACTGGACTTCTGAGAGATTTGTAGTTCTGGATTTTTTTTCTTGTTTCTTTTTCCTCCATGTCCCTCTTATCCACTGATTATAAATGTGTTGCATTCAGCATTTTAACATTATTTCAGTTGATTACTTTTGCTTGTAAATACAACTGGATTGTATTTGAGAAGTACCAGATGCCTGTTAGGTTCTGTGGTAAATCTGTAGTCACATACATATAGTTGTGTATCTACAGAATGTCACCTTTATTATTTATCTTTCATTTATTTTCTTGACAAAACATTATTGTTTTGTAATCTTGTAAAGAGTCTTGAAGTTGCTGGGAAAGTTTACTTGATCCTGATTTTTAATGGCTTTTTTGTTACATACTTGATTAATCAAACTGTTGCTTATTTGTTTAATTAATTAAATGCAGTGATGTTTGAAGGCTCAAAAAGCAATGAAGTAAACAGTCTATAATTGACTGAAATGGGAATTCCGTTTGAAGAGCTGCTGGAGAATCAAGTTCACTATGTAATCTTAAAAGGCAGAACACTTTCGTTGTTTATGTATGCAACTCCTGTTCATTATGCTGAAATTGAGCTGAAAATTGTTTTCTTTTGCTGCCGTTAATTTTGGTTTTTAAATTCAAAGCAAATTAAGTTGCTAACTTCAGTAGTTATTGAGATGACTTCCTAAATATGAGATAAACTCAGTCTCCAGCTATGTCTAACAAGCCTCATTTTGCTGGGTTGTTTCCAAATACCTGCAGTCAAGCCAATGTATTTGAAAAAGAATTTGTCATTATTGCTCCAACTAGTATAAACTGTCCATTGCCAACAGTAGGAAAATAACCCTTAAGCTTTACTGTTGAAATTTTACATGCCAGTTTTACCTCTTTCACTGCAAATCACTTCACTAGCAGCATTCAGATCACCTGGTAGAGTTGGATAGCACAGAAGTTACAGATGGGAAGAGCTAATTACCTCATCTGGCATGTTTGTTTTTGTTGGGTTTTGTTTGTTTTTCTCCTTTCTTTTTTCTGCCAGTACAGGATTTTTCCTACAGTGTGTTGTCTATCAGCTTTCCTTTTTCTAAGTTACGAAACTGCAGCCAGTTGCCTTGACAGTTTTCCGTGTTCTGTCGTTTTTCTTATTTTGATTGTTATCTAGCATTCATAGATCTAAGTGATGTGCTAATCAACGGGTAGCTTAAATCTCGTTGTAAAAGAGATTGAGTTCAGTCTTAATGCACACAGAGCTAAAAATACAGACAGTTATCACATTATATTTGTTTTCATCCATAATTTCCGTGAAACAATATGATTTCTTCATTGTGGTAAGGAAAATACCCAGGTAAATACCATTTTGTTCAGTAAGTTAGCTTCTGTTGCATATTGTTATTCTAATCTGCTCGCTTTTTGACAAAACTGGATATCTTGTACATTGCATTTGATCTTTTTAATCAGTAGTGGAAGAAAGAGTATAAAAAGGAAGAAGTTGACTAGTTTTCTCTTCTTGGTCCTAATCAACAGGTTTTTTCAATCAACAGAACTGTGAGTTGCTTTTGATTTTTATTAGCAGTGGTTCATTAGTCTAAAAAGAAACCCAGAGGCCATGTTAAGCATTCTGATGTTGCCATGAGGGAAAAGAAAATGTTATGCTAATAAATGGAACATAGTTGCTCTGGAATTGTTTTGAGAATAAATGCAGGGCATTGTGAGACTCTCCCATACAGAGTCATGCTGGGATGATGTTTTCAGTGAATACATCACCAGTCCCCAAAATAAAACATATATTCTCGTGTCTGAAACTCTCAAAGAAGGTGGATAGTTTCACTTTGGTCAGTTGAAGTTGTACTTGAACTTTCAAGTCTGCACTTCATATTTGTCTGTCTGTGTTTGACCATCCATGAATATTTACAAGGTGCCTAAATGTGAGTTTGAATAGTGCCAATTTCAGTAGATTGATTTTGGTGCTCATGTCTTTCTTAAAAGGTAACTTGCTCTTAGCCTGGGTGTCATTAAATGAAGTGTACTTCCCCAAATCGTTCTATGTTTACATGGAAAACAAATAACAACAGAACTCAGTTCAGTTATCAGTTTTTCCATGTGAGGATTGAAGAAAAGCTTAGACTCCTGAATATGCTATGACTGAGGAGATCCTGGAAGAGTGTGTTAAGGGTAGTGGGCACTCTTCCAGGGTTAAAGGTGAAGATGTCAGGATCAAGGGATGTCAGGATCATGCATTCCTCAGCAGAAACTCACTAAGCACTTGGACAGTGCTCTCAGGCAGGTAGGGTGATTGTTACTGTTGTCCTTTGCAGGGTCAGGAGTTGGCCTTGATAATCCTAGTGAGTCCTTTCCAGCTCAGGGTATTCTGTGAAATAATTCTTGTTTCTTTGCCATAATCCTTAGCATCTTCTGTTTGGTGTCAGTTATTCTGAATGAATACAACTGCTTTGAAATAATGAAATTATGATCTTTTGAAATAACAAAGAACTCCCTCTGTTTTACATGTTTCTCTTTATACAATGTTTGTTGTAAAAGAGAATTGGAATGCAGCTTAAGGATTTGCATTGACAACTAGAGTGTGAACAAGCTAAATTTTAGGAAATGAAGTAAAATTCCTTTCAGATTATTCAGAGCAAGAGAGTTGAAGCTTTTAATTGCTTATGCAAAGTTTCTAGTGACAAAAAACTAAAGTTTTATCTGAGATTTTATCATACTGCTGTGTATGATAAACTCTACCAGCTAGAATATTAATTTAAAAACTGGAGGAACATAACTGCTGTCATAGGTGGACATACACTCACTCAGTGTAACAGTGCCTCACTGTTTTATTTTAACTATTGCTTCTGTTGTTGAAGCTCTTTTTCATATATAAGTGTCAGCACAGTTTTATCCTCACCCCTTTGCAAAATAGGTTGCGACACCTTTTAATAAGCTGCCTGAACAGCACAGTGTGGGTTGATTCTTGTGGTGTTTAGGTCTCCAAAGTCACTCAATTTGAACTGTAAAAGCAGCCTCAACCATCTAAGACTCTCTAATAGTCTCTGAAAACTTCAGAGTGGCTGGAAAATGAGTGATGTATCTCCACTATGTGCAGCATAAATGATGTTATGACAGTGTTCAGTCGTTTGAGTGAGTACTCAATAGAGCCTCAGAGGCATTGAGGGACGAGCTCTGGGGGTGTGTGGTCAGCTGCAGGTAGCTGCTTCTGTCGTGCCTATCTCCGTGAGGTGTCTTCGTGCGCTTTGTTACAGTGCCTTGAATTGGCAGGATGAGTGCGGAGGACGCCAGTCTAATTGGGAGCAGGAGGAAAGTCCCCAAACACTTTCATCTATGACAGTGTCTGTCAGAGAACGTGAAAGACTATTCCTGTGGTACTTAATTAAGCCTTGGGTCTTTGTAACGAAAACAGCAAACAATTAATTAATGATTAAAATTAGCTGTGTCCTTTGTGTAGTGATTTATGTACATAATTATTGCTGTAGCATTTTAAGGTGTTTGCTGTCCTTTACAGACCTGCGTAATAAATGGTGGCTTCAGAGGATGTTACTTAAAATTCAAATTAACATTTACTTTAAAAAATTCTCAGTTCTAAGAGGATAACTAGAGGCAGAGTAAGCCTCCTCCCGCTAATTTTCTCTCTGTATGTAGAGACATCAGTCTTGCACAGGGACTGCATTATTGTTCATACCTGCTCTAACTGGCTAGACCGGCTCTTGCTGGTTCTGGGAAGATGATATCGACTGCTTGTGTTCCCAGGCTTCCAAAATGACTGATTAAACCCTGTTGAACTACAGGTATGGGAACTGATGGACTGTTGAAATTAGACTGAAGTCCAGCATCTGAAGAGAGTGAGGTGGTGTATTTTGTTAAAACTTTTAGATCTATTAAAGCTGGGTTCAGTTAAGCCCTACAGCCTCAGTAAAGCAGCAAGCACGTCTGTGTTAAAAAGCTGTGCCTTAGCTTTACTTTTGCACACAATGGACAAAATGGGAGGCTGAAATTCAGAAAACGTGTGCACATTATTACATTTAGCTACTCACAGGAGTTCTGCTGTATTGGTGGTGGTTTTAGGAGTGATGGCCACGCTTTGTTGTGTCATCTGCACTCCGGTTTTGTCTAAAGAAGATTACTTCAAGATTCACTCAAAATGCACATCCAGTTTAACTGTGATACCTTGTACCCTTAACTACTTTTACAAATCCTTAAGCTTAAAATAGTATTTCAAAACAGTTTATTACTATGCTAATATAGTAATGTACTATAGGAATGTACTTTTATGCTCCTGCAAATACAGTTTCAACTACGAGCATTGATTGGAAAATGAAGTTCTAAAGGAAAGCTGTGATTCCCTGGCTGTAAAACGCTTAAATTGAAAATGCGAATTAAGAAAGAAGCAATTCACTGGCTATAAAGTGCTTGAAACACCAGAATTAAGACCACAAGGAAAAGTTACTATGAAGTAAGGCTTTGGTACAAATTGGTAATTCTCATTATTTTATTTCTCACCCTACCTATGATTGTCGTCTAGCTACATTTGGGATACTAAGGAGTTGATATAAATAATTCAGTAAAGAGGTGATAACTCATTTCATAAAATTGATTGGTAAGTACAGGGAATTCCTATATATAGAAATTATTATAAAAAGGCCAGAATAACATGGCAACCTGGGAGGTTCTGTTCTGGATTAGAACTATGTCTGTCCTCATTCATTCACCTGTGAGACTTTAGCAACAGAGAAGAGAAACTCGTCTTTTTGTAGAAAAGATCTCACAGAACTTAATATATTTCTGTTATAATGTGGCATATGCTCAAAACCTTTTTTACTCAAAACCACTAAGAAAATAACAGCACAAAATGCCAAATTCATCTCTTGTATAACTTTCTGTACCCTGATAGTATTCTTAAGCATTAGGGAAAATTTCTTCAGCTTGATTTTCTGATATATGGCAGAGTGTGGAGAAATTGTATTTTATCCTTCTGAATCCTCATCTCCATGTCCCATCTAGCCTTTCTACCAAAATTGTTTTTCCTGTGTATCTGATGCTAGTGAATTCCAAAACCTATTGATGGGACAGTTTGTGGTCCTGAGCTGCGACCTTGGACACAAAGAGTGTTTGGTAGGCAGAATAATTATGATAGTGTTTATTTGCTTACATGTCAGTAAATTTAATCTTTACCTGCATCTTATATAATTATTTTAAAATCTTATATGACACTGGTAATTTCAGCAGTAATTAGCAACCTGGTAAGAAGGTAATTACATCTACAGAGACTGTGTTTTCACATGTTTAGCAGTCTGCCTAACAAGCCACACCAATGAAAACAAAAACTAAAAAGAATATTTCGTCTAGACCAATTACAGATTTACTCCTGTCACTGTAAAATCAACACAAGATACTGAGAATTTGAATGGTAATCCTTCTCTATCCAAGACCTAATTAATGAAGGTTAATCAGATTCTTAAACAGCAAATCCTTCTACAAAGTGTACCTCTGCCATTGTTCCCGTTAAATATCAGGGTCACAGCCCTGCTTATTCCTTTGCATAAAACCTCCCAGTGGGGTATTTTTACAGTGTAAGTTCTTCATGGTACATGCACTCCCTGTATCAGGAAGACAATGGTCTGGATCTGAAGTCCATGAGAAACTCAGACATTGAAAAGATTTGAAAAGCAGTTGACATTTAAGGTGTGATTGTGTTTTTGCTCTTAGTGAACCAAAGTGCTTTTTGACATTAGCAGTAACTTTTCTCATCAGATACTCTGTCAGCATGAAAATCTTAGAGTGTAGGGCTGTAACCCGGCACTTGGAACCTTCTTCCCTCCCAGAGCGTCACTGCAGTGTGTGGTGGGGTCCATGGTCCATTTCAGTCTTCCTTGTCTTCTGGGATTGCTGCTGGGATAAGTCTGGAGCAGTACAGTGCTGCACCAGGAATACATCTCATTATGTTCTAAGGTACAAGTCCCTAAACTACAGGGTTGGTGGTGGGGGGGTTGATTGTTTTTGTTTATTTGTTTGTTTGTTTGTTTTTTGGTTGGTTGGTTTTTGTTTTTTTATTGGTTTTTTTTTTTTTTTTTTTTTTTTGGTGGGGGGGTGGTTTGTGTGTGTGAGTAAACTAATACTTTTGAGTCTGTGTGAGAACCTGAATAAATAAAGCATTCTAAAGAAAGGTAAAAATTACTCAGTTTCTGAGTAAAAGTGATACTTATGTGGTATTAAGCCCTAAAGAAACAAAACAAAATGATTCTTTTTCCATGCCTTATATTGACTGGCAAATTAGGCCAGGTATAAAGGTTTTTCTGCCTTACCTTTCATTGGCTCTGGAAACAAGAACTGTTCTGTTGAGATTTTAAGGCAAGAAGCTGGAGGCTGGAAGGCCCAATGCTGAAGGTTCTTGAATCATGCTTAGTTGAGACATTTACTGTGGAGCCTATCAAGGGGACCATTTCTCTTTCATATCAGTTCATAATTTCTTCAGTTTTATTTGTACATGTTTAGAAGACATTGTGCAAGTATCAGTTTATGTTACCCAAAAATTCCAACAAGTGGCAGTGTTTTCCATCTTTCATGTCACTGACAATGTGTCTGAGTGCCCTCCTGATGCTTGTGACCATATTGCTTGTAGTAATAGTAGTAGTGTCTTGACCCACAAAGTCACGATGTTTCATTGTCCTGTGATAAAGTATAAAACCTGAAATGGTTGTTACTTCCCTAGCTTTCCATGTGTCATCAAGGCAGAACGTGGAGATTGCCTAAATACATTTCTCTGTGCTAAATTTCAGTTTGGTTTGGATTAGTTAATTTAGAAATATTTCTTAGTTCTCTTCATACTCATGGCAAGTTAGATATTCCACAACCCAGGAGGAGAGAGCAGAGCTCAGTGTGTGTCATGATTACCTGTACAGTCTCTGTACATCAGCAGGATGTCGTGGATGCTTATGTGCTGCAGGAGGCTCCATATCTTCGTGTTAGTCTTTGAGGTGTGGGAAACTCCTAGTGAGAATAGCTACTGGGCACATCAGCTGTAGCCTGAACTTTACATAAGGTTTAATTTGGGTACACACTGTAGTGTAGCTACCTTTCACTGCAGGGTTGTGTTTGGTTTTTGTTTTAGGTTGGTTTTTTTTGTTGGTTTTTTTTCTTTTTTTACGCCCGGTTCAGAGGCGTAACCGGGTGATTTTAACATAAGCCTGTTTCTGAACAAAGAAACTGAAGTAGAGATTTTATCAACTCACAGTTTCTTTCTGGTTTGCTAACTCTTTCTAGTTTGCTAACAGTTCTCTTGCTCTCAACTGGAATACAAGCTACCTGCCTCTATGTTCTTCAGAGCTATGCCAACAGAAAAAACACAAAGGGTAATGTAAATGTGACCCCCAGAACTGGTAGAAACTTCCTGCCCCATAGCTTTTAGCTGCTAACTCAGACACCAAGCTGAGGGCTCTGGGTTCTGGCTGATAGAGCAGGAAATCCTGACTTCCACCGTCCTGAAAAGACACAATTTGTTGGCTGGGTTTTTACTAATAGTTTAAATTAGTTATCTAAGAAGGAAACTTTCATGTATCCCACAGTGAATGTGTGTCTTTGAGACATCCATGGTCAGCCTTGATCCCACAGTTGTCCTGACTCCTCTCTAACTTAGTTTTCTGTCTTTAGCTACTTGTTACTTGAATTCCAGGGTATTGAGGAGGAGTGCTGGCCCTTCTGTCACTCTTGACCTTTCTTTGGGGTGGAGGGGCTACATATATCCTTTGTGAAGAGCCAGTGAACCCATTCCTTACTGTGTGTGCAATCTTCACTTCCTGCTCTGTAAGAAGGAACTATGGCTATGTAAAGTGATCTTTCCTTTCTTTCATATTTTATGTTCTGACATCATTAATACTGACAGAACAGCTCTAGGAATCATTTAGTTAGATTGAACAGTCTTTCTGCTGTCTCAGCATTGACAGGTTGCAAAATTTTTAATAATTACTCAATATTACAAACACATTTCAGTAACAAATCCATTAGCAGATCTAAAAATCAAAGTAGATGCTTGGAATTCAGAAGTAGGATCAATCTAAAATTTTAAGGTATTGCTCTTTCTTAGCATTTTCATCTGTGGATAGCAGTTGTGTACATAATCATTGTCATCCACAGTGCTGGAATGCTGGTACGGAGGGTGACAGGGAGATGTAGTCAAATGAACCCTTGGTCATATGTTTAATCCCAGGGGATTGCAGCTATCTCATAACAGTATTTTATACTTTATGCTCTTAGACTAGGCAGTACCTCTGACACCAAAGCCAGTAAAGTGATAGTGAATATATGGAGTAAAAGTAAAAGCATACAGTGAGAAATCTTTGCTGAGTAGAAAATGTGTTGCCTGCTTTTTAGATCTAAACGGGTGCTTTAGCACATTTTATGCATGACTTCTCACATCAGAGTACAGGAATTACTCTTTCAAATGCAATAAAGATAATTTAGATAGTTGATTTCCCAGCTTTTTTATGCTGTTGAGTGTATAAAGCATCTAGCTAGTTCAAATGCCACTGGTGGATAGAAATGGATGATATAGGACAATTATAAGAGGTGTTTTTAAGGAAGATGATGTGTTAAGTGTGTTTCCATCACCTTTTAGATCTTTGTATTTTGAATATTTTTGTAGATTAACTGCAGTATGTAACATTTATGTTTAAGATTCTATCAGAAGTGAAGTTTTATTTTGATTAATACATATGATATTTAAAATATTGGGTGACTTCCAAATAATTCTTGTTTTTAAATTTGAGAGCTTCTAGCAAATGTCAAGTGTTAATCTTAGGCCTGCTCTTAAATTCTAATCAGTTAAGAGCATAATTGTTCAGTGAAGTAAATTGCCTTCTTAAATGCAGTGGCTTAGAGAACTGTTGGGAAGGAGGTTCCAGAATTGGTGGCCATGTGCTCCAAAATGCAAGGAAGTGCTCTGCATACTGCAGATCCCATTACTCACGCTCCCTTTGAAGAGGCAAGGGTAACCTTTGCGCCCTGGTGTCTGGAGTATTTTTGAAGTTAGTGGGACTCCTTCCAGTGAGTGCCAGGATTTGAAATTATGTCATGCAGTGGATAGCTGTTGACATTTGGATGAGAATGGAGCACTGTCATTCAGGGCTCTACATTTTAGAAACCTTGGAGCCAATTTGTTCTGATTCTCTGCGCAGGTTACAACTTTTATGGAGCCTGGACTACTTTGTGCATGTGTTGTTTCTGTGTGCCACTCTTTTAGGAGCCAGCTGCATAAATGTGCAGTAAAGGAGAGTCTTGTCCCTTGAAAGGGAGTGGTGAAGGCTGATGGTTATAGCTGAGTTTTTATAAGGCCTCATCCCCTGATACGCAGTTGTAGGTAAAAGATGACTCCAGAATCACTGTGGATTAGGAAAAAAGTGGTTTGTCTTAATTTTTAGGTACATCTAGAAATCTGGTCCACTTGCACTTGGCTAACTTTCAGCAGGGTCTGTTGTACTTGACTGCTTCTTTGGATGCCTTGAATAACATCTGAAGTAATGATGGAAGATTTCTCAAGGGAAAGTGAAATGTGGGGCTGTGGATGTGTTGTCACTATTTAAATAGTCATTAGGCCAGATTTTGCTGGATTCACAGATGCCCAACTAGTCTTCCATATTCATGAACACTCTTCATCTGCTTTGACAAATGGTGCTATTTGAGAATTGAGCTTTCATCTTTTTTGCTTCTATTTAACCAGTTCACTTTGGGTTCAGAAATTCTGCAGTTGGTGAATCCAGAGAAAGCTCCAAGTGAATCTGGCAATTTATTTTTTATCTTTAGCTGGAGTGTTATTCAGTGTAGATTTTACTCCTATTTTCTGTACATCTTCTGCTGGTTTAGAACATGATGACTTTTTCTGTGGAACAAGTTTTTGAGTTACCTTCCTGCCAGCTCCTACAGATTTCCCAGTATCCTCTTCTATATTCATAAAATACGGCCTAGTTTATCACTGTTGGAGAGCAGGAGGAAAAGCACGTAGCTCTTTACTGTTGAAGGAGACAAGGCAAAAAGATTTAGTACAGGTTCTAAATCATGCTTTGAATAAAACATCATACTTCTCAAAAAAACATTTACAGTATTTCCTCGAGTAAAAACAACAGGATTAGTGACTGTGCCAACACTCAGCATTTGCAATTCCTGTGCTGATATTGTCAGTGTGCACTACTGCATTTAGTTTAAAAAGTGCAGCAAATCTACCTGACCACTAAATGGCACTATTTCCTTTTTGGAGCCAAAACCAGAAGAAAAGTGTTTAAGTCAAAGTTGAGGGATAATATGCAAATGTTTCTTATCTATTCTCCAGATTGTTTTTTGTCACTAAAAGAAAACTGACTTATTTGTTCATTCTTTACTTTGCATTTGGTATGACTGGTAGAATCGAAACAGAAGCTGATGACTTTGTAATGTCTTGGCTTTAGCTGTTGCATTGCTTCAAAGGTTTGTATGACTGCCTTCTGTGGAGAACTTCACCCATAACACTAAGAGAAGCAACTAAATTTCTTTGCAAGTTGAATTTTTGTTTGATCCATGTTAGGAATTTGAATTACTCTTTTTTGGTAAATTTTTTTGATGTTTAATGAGGTTAGAGCAAATCTAATATAGGCCTGGGGGGGGCACCACTGAATTCTGGTTGTTCTGTTTGCAGCATCAGTCTGTATGAATGATGCATTGCTATCCTGTGGTGGTCTGCTCTCAGGTTTTTCAGACATTTTCATATGGGTGCCTGTACATGGTCAGTTAGCAGACATCTGCATTATCTGTTATTACCTATGCAGAGGAAGATATTTAATGAAGGAATTAACCTCATGTAGTTCTATATAGCATTTTCTGATATGTGAGTCTTCTTTCCCTCCATTGAGTTCTGTGGGGCTGCAGTGTAAGTGTCAATATCAGATTTGAAAATTGGGGCTAGGGGAAAGTCGTTTGAATAACAGCCTCCACAATGCTTCTGTATATGCTAATGCTATTTTGCTTGCCATGACTGCGTGTATAATTAAAAACACTGGCTTAAAGGTCAGTACAACTGGAGCATCTGTGTCACATCCTTGAAGTGTGGCTTGCAACAACCAACTTTTGTGACTCTAGCAGATGGAGACCTCAGTTCATCAAGTCCAACCTCTCAAATAGCAAGGTGATAATACTTTGCCAAATTGTGCTATGCAACTTTAAAATATGTACTTGACAAGCACACATCTTAGTTTTAATCTTAATTTAAACATGTTTGTAGACAGACAGTTACCAATTTTGTTTAGTGTGTGGGCTTTTTTCCCCTGATAATTTAATTGCTTTTAATGCTGCAGTTTGACTTCTGTTTGTTTAGGGAGGTCTGGAATTTTCACCCATATATGGTCACATACAGTGTAGTGTATCTTTCAGTCATCTCTTTGAGAAGTTGAAATGGTAACTGAGTTGAGCCTGATTTCAGTGACTTCAAAGTCACCAATATAATGTTTGTATAGCCAGTGCTTGTGTTGGACATTTTTGCAGTGGCAGCATGCTGAGTTGCTGGTCTTCTCTGAACCAAAACTGTGCTTCTGAGGCATAGTGATAGTCTGCATTCTTTCTTTCTAGGGCTTTAATCCTGCACTGGGCTCCATTTAAACAGTGTTTGTTATAATCATCTGGTTTAATGGCTCTTGAAGATTGCTGAGCTTGTCACGCATTCCTGTCATTTTGATCCCAACCATTTTTGCCAAGCACAATCTATTCATATTTTGATTTATTTGTCTTTAAGGTAAAATATATTGCTCTCAGAACTTGGTTGGACTTCAATTCCTAGGGAATTTGGGGTTTTTTTTAGCATAGTTGAAACTTTTAGAGAAAGTGTGAAAAGGCATCAGCATAATGATTGATTGTTTTATTGCTTTTCAGAAAGATGCATATATATTACTTGGCATATGCTTTATCTGTAGCACAGATGTATGTCTAGAAGTCTGTACTCCCGAAAATCAATTGGAAAAATTATGCTGGTATTTTGACCATTAATTGGAAGAGCTCCTCAGATCACTTACAAACTTGGCATAGCAATGACCTGTACTCTTCAAAGTTTTGCATGAGGACTATAATATTGAACTTCTGGAAGAACCACAGGATGTGCCTGTGCCACATGTCAGATCAGATGATCCCAATAGTTTCATTTGGCCTTGAAATTTAGTAAATCATTTTCAGTGAGTACAAAGCATAGCAAAATCTGCAAGCTGTGCAAATGGGCAGATTTCTAAAACTTTTAAAACAGGTACATAAAATAACATTCTCTTTCCCAGTTTTCTTTGTGGCATAAGAAGCTTTGTATCATTCCACAACTGCCACTAGCCTTTCTTGTCACCTAGCCAACTTGTGAACATGATTTCCCTGGTATTGCATGAAAAGCTGTGTGAACAGCCTAGGAAATTGCTGTACTGATTATCTTCTGGAGTCCATCTTTTGCTTGCTGTCACAATGCACCTGTGAAGAGCCCTCACTTGGCAGCCCTTTGAACATCCAAGTGTTCTTCCTTCACACCCAGGTTTAGTGGATGCCTGCCGTAGGTGCCCACAGGAGGAAGGTGGTGTGTATTCTGTCTTATCCCATCATTTAACCTGCTCTTCCTTAAAGCCTCCCCGTTTCCCCTCTTGGTTCAGAGGTCTGTCACTAGGTGCTCATGCTGGCCTGTCCCTTTGCTGTGAGACTGCTGAGTGGTAAAGCTGTGGGTGATGACCTACCCACTTCCCTCATTTCTCCACTGCACTGTGGTTACACTGGAGCAGTCAGCTGGAGCAGTAGCCAGCTGCTTGCTTATGCATGCTGGTTTGCAGGATTCTTAAATGACTGCAGAGACACTTGGGCTGAATTTGCTTTCCTGTGTATCACCTTAAAGAGAGCAAAGGTATAAAATAAATATCTTATATTTTATAATAAATATGGAGAATATCTTCCCTGAGAAAAGAGTGAGATCTTCTTTGTTATGGATCCTCTATTTGTTTCAATGTCTGGTGTACATTTCTAATATTTTGTATGTGAGTGACTTCTGTGAAGGCCTGAATGAGTCTGGAATGGCTATGACCAATGTGCTGCTGTAGGGACTGATCACTGAGTTGCTTGTCGCTGGGGTTGACAAAGGCTGTCATTCTGCAGCTGACGAGATGTACAGCTCTACTGGCAGCTGTACCCGATGCTCCTGCTAGTGCCTGCCAGAAGAGCTGTAACAGAAAGCCAGACAGCCTCATACTCTTGCAAAACAAAAATACTACGTGTAATTTTCCTGGTGAGCTTTTAGAACCTGCTAGGAAACCTGATGTTGTGATTTTCTTTAATAATTTCTCTTCAGAAACTGTACTTTTGGAGGTTTATCTGTGTATTAATTGCTTAAGTAAATTTCCTGTGACAACAGCCATTCAATACAAACCACAATAAATTAATCTTGCTTGCCTGTCAGTCTTTATTTCAGCTAGGCCAAGAATAATAGTTGAAGCCAGGAGACTGCGCTCCTGAAAACACTTGCTATTGAGTTTTGACAGTTTTACTTGCAGTGAGTGACAGTCGAGGATATTGTTGTTAGAGTAGTCATTCCTTCAGGGGATTGTATTATGCCTACAGAAATGCCCTGCAGGCCTTTTTATATTCCTTCTTTTAAGATGCCAATGTCACAGTCACTCCTTTTTCTCTCCTTTTCTTGAAGGCATCACGTAATGTAAATAGAAACCCAAATGTGATCAAAAGCAGAACTAAAACTATTATTCTTCTCTTGGCTGAAAAAGTTACTTTGAGGCAGACGGCTCTTACAGCTGGTGGCATCCCTGTTGGGATTTCCTCCATGCTCTGTAGGAAGAGAGACAAAGATTTCCCAGTTTCTGGTACCTTATGGCTATTACCAGGGCATGGCTTCATGCTTGCACCTGAAACTGGCACTTTTAGTGCTACCTTTTCCATTCTTAGTGGAAAATGGCAGTTCTGGGCTGTTCTGTTTCTTTTTATCACCCAGGACCTCTGGTGTTTTTCTTTCTTATTACCCAGTGAGGCAGCCTCACCAAAAATAGCAGAGGCTACCAGAAGGGGAGGTCTGTGTGAGCCTTGTTTCCCCATGAACCAACCAGCAGCTGTATTCTGTGGTAAATTAATGCAATGAATTTAACCAGTTGTCTTCAAAGCCTCCTTGGGAATAAACAGATGCACTTGTTTGGCTCACATGGTGATTAGCCCCATGCATCCTAGACTAAATGACTAAGCCTCCACTTTTTATACTAATAGATACTCATACTGTTCAATTATGAGACTTCCTGGAATTAGATATGATTGGTGGGATTCAGATCATTAGTCTTTGATTATCACCTTTCCCTCACACAGTTCTTACTCATGCTTGTGTCACAAAACAAGTCATAGGCTGGAGGGCTAAAAATGCAAACCTATGACATCACCCTGACTGATAGTGTTGCCAAAAGCTAATGAAAGTTAGTTGTCATTTTAGAAGTTCTGTTATTAACAGTAGACAAATGCTTTTTGACCTTGAGAAGCAATATCTACCTACTGGATACAGAATACGTTTTTATTTTTAAAGGTTGATTTTTCAATTCCTGTGTAGGCTTCCTGGAACAATATTTGCTTTAAGTAGTTCACAGTGAATAAGAAAGTGTCTCAGAAGCAGCCTCAAGCACAAATAGATGTACTTAGAATGTTTTAGGTGTACAGTAGTTACAGCTTAAAAAATGAACCCACTTAATTTTCTGTAAATGCAATTACAGTTTCTCCTGGCCTTGCTACAGTGATCCATCATTGCAGAAACTGCAACAAGGAATGGTTGATTGTGGGGAGGTCAGCAGGGTGACCAGAGCTGTGGAACGGGCTTTAAACAGGAACAAATGCAGATAATGCAGCCTGTAAAAGAAGTGGCTGGCTAAGTATCCAAAAGAAGTCTGTAAAATCCAGAGTGAACGTTGAAGGGGAAATTGTGCAGTCTTTCCCAAGACTAAAACTGGGGGAGTCAGGTGAAACAAGCTGGTGGCAAGTGTAAAGTGGACTAGCAGGAATATTTCTTCGTATAACCTATATTCAGCTTTGGAATTCTACAGGCCATTGTGGATGCTACAGGTTCATGCAAGAACATAAGTAACTGAACAAATTAATAAAATTCCTGAGGGGTTAGTAAATACAGGCACAACTGCGTTGTAGAAGCAAGTCTGCAAGTTACTGAAAGCTGTGGGAGGCTGCTTGGGAAGACTGATCAGGAGTTAAGGTGCTA